>CM035836.1:135953553-136408553 GCA_020510985.1 Pholidichthys leucotaenia | reverse complement strand
AAGATAAAAATCTGCTGGGAAAAGACTTCTCCAAACAGATAAAACAGTTTCCCCAAAAAAACAAACAACGATTGCAGTCTGTTACAGTCCAGAAAACAATGGAACACAGTTTCTTTCTGAGGACAAAATGGACAAACCTCAACAACATTTGGGTTTAAAAGAGAGATAAAAGCATTTACAGCCACAGCACCATGTAAAACTCGCCATTGTAGGTCTCCAACCTTCTTAGTTAATGGTGGTTTATAGAGTGCTCTCCAGGCAGGCCTCACCTCTGGACCCAGACCCAAGTGTTTCCTCCATGGTGTATCAGCTCGACCTTTTAACTTATTCACATTTAGAATTTTCACCAAAAGTCCATACATTTTTTTACCAGGAGAGTCACAAATGTTAATGTGCTCAGAGTTTAAAAACACACCAGTGCCATCTTTAAAATCAGGAGATAAAATACTAAAAGGAAAAGGTTCATCAGCAGTTTGTACAGAGTTTTCGCAGTGTAAAACAATAGCAGAGTGTTCTTCTGCAGACAGGCAGTCTCTCCAATCTTTCAACAAGTTCATTATAACTCTGACTGAAGAGACGCCAAGAGCCGAGCACAGGGCAACAGCATTGTCCAAGTTAGGACCACATAAATTTACCAAGTGTCCCAGCGTTGTGACCTTTGCAAAAATAAACTTTTTTAAAACAGAAGGTCCTAAAACATTGCCCACATCAAAACGGGTCCCGAACACAAGTGGTTCCTTTAAAAGCCAGAAAGGCGGCAAGGAAGCCTGGGGAGAGTTCTTTTTAAAAAGTCCCCAGATTTTAAAAGCACTTTGGTAAAACTGGGGAAGTTCTGGGAGTTTTTGGCCCCTTAAATCCATTAAAAGCAGCGACTCCTCTAGTCCAAGCCCTCCACAGCGAGCCAGGACAGCCCTGGCAATAGGTCTCCACACAAGGTCAAGGGGGCCACTCAGCAGTCGCTGAATGAACTGCAGGCGAAAGACAGCCCCCCTGCTGGCCAGATGGATGAGCCCTTGACCACCTTCTTCCCTCGGTAAAAACAGGATACTCTGTGGAACCCAGTGAAGACGGTCCCAGAAAAAGTCCACGACTATAGATTGCACTCTGGCCAGCAAATTGGGTGGAGGGTCCAGACAAGACAGTCGATGCCACAGCATTGAAGCAATCAAGTTGTTGATAATTAAAACACGACCTCTGAAGGACAAGTTTGGCAGAATCCATTTCCATTTTTTTAGTCTTCCTTCAGTTTTTTCTAAAAAACACTCCCAATTTTTCTCAGTAAAAGTCTGATTTCCTAAAAACACACCAAGATATTTAAAACCACCTTGTGTCCACGAGAGGCCACCAGGTAGGGCAATTTTTTGTGGTCTCCCCCCCACCACAACAGCTTCACTCTTACCCCAATTCACTCTCGCTGAGGAGCACTCACCAAAAAGATTGACAGTTCTTAAAAGGTAGTCTACATCATTTTGATTTCTTGTAAAAACAACAACGTCATCAGCATATGCAGACACTTTAAAAACAGAGTCAGAGTTGGGGACTTTAAAACCAGTGAGGCCTTGCCTTAGTTTACAAAGGAGGGGCTCAATGGCAAGAGAGTACAGCATACCTGAGAGGGGGCAGCCCTGTCGGACACCCCTCTCAACTTTGAAAGGAGCATTCAAACCACCATTAATCTTAAGAATACTCTCAATGTCTCTATACAAAGCCTGGATCATGGCGATGAACCCTGAGCTGAAACCAAAGGCCTCTAATGTCTGCCAAAGGTATGGATGTTCAACTCGGTCAAACGCCTTTTCTTGGTCTATTGAAATAAGACCAAGTTCTTTGACCAATGAGCTGGAGAGGTCCAAAACATCACGAATTAAAAAAATGTTGTCTGTAACCAACCTACCAGGTACACAGTAGGTCTGGTCTACATGGATGACCTGCTCCATCGCCTTCCTCAGTCTGGTAGCCAACACTTTGGAGAGAATTTTGTAGTCAGTACAGAGGAGGGCCACCGGACGCCAGTTCTTAATGTCTTTCAAGTCGCCTTTTTTTGGAAGGAGGGTGAGGACTGCTCTCCTACAACTTAGGGGCAGGTGACCCTTCCGCAGACTGTCAGACAGTACTTCCAGCAAGTCCTCACAGATCTCAGACCAGAACGCCTTGTAGAACTCCGCTGGTAGGCCATCTATCCCTGGGGCTTTTCCACACTGAAGAGACTGGACAGCCACTGCCAGTTCTTGCAGAGTGATCCCGCTCTCCAGCTCCGCATTCACGCTAGCCATCACCTTTGGCAAGTCCGTCAAAAAATGACTCAGTGCATGTGGATTCTCAACAAATTCTTTCTTAAAGAGATCCTTGTAGAAAGCAACTGCAAAGCGACGGATCTCCGCAGACTCATGGATCGGCCGCCCGTCCTCGGAGCTGAGAGAGTGGATCATCCTCCTCTGACCATTCTTCCTCTCCAGACCAAAGAAAAAATGAGATGGAGCGTCCATTAGTGCAATGTTCTGGAACCTACTGCGTACCACAGCGCCCCTGGCAGCCACTCCCAGTAGGTCAGTTAAAACAGACTTTTTGCCATTGAGGGCCTCAAAATGTCCTCTTTCTCCTGTGGAGCCTGCCAAAGACTGCAGCTCCACTACTTCTCTCTCCAGGTCCCTGACAGACCTGGCCAAGTCTCCAGAGACATTGCGAGTATACTGTAGGCACAGATTCTTTATTTGGCTCTTCCCTACATCCCACCACTGCTGCAAAGAACTAAAATTTGATTTTGTTAATTTAAAATTACTCCAAAAAAACATAAAAGCAGTTTTAAAACTGTTATCCGATAAAAGTGACGTGTTAAAATGCCAGTATGCACTACTGCACTTTATATTCTTGATAAAAACACAACACTGAACCAGGGAATGATCTGTGAAGCCAACAGGGACTATAAAAGCACTTTTAAAAATGCTAAAATGGTGCTTAAAACTGTAAACCCTATCCAGTCTAGCTAAGGACAAAATATTGTCCTTTCTATGGCTCCACGTGTACTGTCTAGCCTTGCCATGAAAATTCCTCCACACATCACACAGATCATGAGCTTCTATGAGACCTTTTAAAACTCTGTTGGATGCAGCATGTGGCTCTGGGTGATTCCTATCCATAAGAGGATTTCCTGTACAATTAAAATCACCTCCCACAAATAAAAAGTCATCATTACTGCAATTTTTGATCGTGTCATCTAAAATATTTAAAAAGGCCAATCTTTCTGTGCCTACGGTTGGAGCATACACATTTATAAAAACAACTTTCACATTATCAAAAACAGCTCGAACTTTTAAAATGTGGCCTGCAATTATCTCATCAATGTCATAAGAAAGTGGAATAAAATCTCGAGAAAATAAAATACCCACTCCACCACATTTACTGCTTCTATGACTAAGAATAATTTCACCCCGAAATTCCCTCCTCCAGTCAGCAGCATTGTCCTCAGAACTATGAGTCTCCTGAACAAACAGAACATTAATTTTCTTGCATTCTGCAAGAGTAAAAACACTCGCTCGCTTGGACATTTCTCTTGCCCCATTGATGTTGAGTGTGCCAAAATTAAAACTACACATGTATATAAGAGGGCAAAGCCAATATAAAAACAGAAAAGAAAGAATGAGCGATAAAAGACTAATCATCCTGGGCAATTTGGTTCTTAACTTTTAGCACAAGCTTTTTTAGTCTGTAGATCTCCTGATCAGTGAAACTTTCCTGCTCAAGCTCTCCCCTATTTTTCATGTAGGCCCGAGCAGAGTCAACAAAACGTTTTAGATCAGGGAAGAAGCTTTCAACTTTAACCATTCTGACCCCCTTAGTGTCCTGCAAAAACTTCTGTATTTTTGTGAAGGGGTAACCGCCTCCACTGGCCACATCATCACTGCTTTCACCATCACTCTCTATCTCAGACCCAGCATAAGAATCTGGCTGAGATAGAGAAACCTCAGAACTGTCTTTAACAACCCTTTTTACTTTGCTCCTCTGCTGTTTGGTTTCCAAATTCTTCCGCTTGATGGGGATTTTACATAACTCCTCATCTAATTCGATGTCATCCTCATCCTCCAACACTGACTCAGCCACCCTGGTAGCTGTCTCTTCCTGTCTTTCGCTCACCCTGTGCTGTGCTTTTATATTCATCTTTCTGGTCCCACCATCTACCTGGGCCTCATTCGGCTCCTCTGTCTGACCCTCAGCGTCATCCCTCTCGGTAATCTCACCCTTGTCTGCAATGTTGGTCTGTGCAGCAGCCCCGCGATGTGCTTTAACTTTTGTTGCTGTTTCAGTTAGGATCGACAGGCCGGCTGCGGAGGGCGGCAAAGCCGCCCCGCCGCCAGACAGCCTCGCGGCCTCGGCCGAAGCGCCGCCGCCAGACGGCCCTGCGGCTCCGGCTGAAACGCCCGACGGCGCAGTAGCGCCGTCAGCCTCGGAGGGCGGCGAAGCCGCTCCGCCGCCAGACGGCCCCGAGGCCGCACTAGCGGCCACCCCCGAGTGATCACCCCCCACTCCCTGAGGGCAGGATCGAATCAAGTGTCCCTCCATTCCGCAGCCGAAACACTTCATATTATCGGAGGTGACGTGGATGGTATAATCAAAGCCGTCAATCCGGTATTTAAACACGAGGTTGAGGCTTTCCTCGCTATTCTTTAAAATCATGAGCACCTGTCGCCTAAAAGACATGACATGCTTTAAACGCGGGGACTTACAACCGAGAGGGATGTGCTTAATCGGGGACAAAAGTTGCCCGTGTCTCGACAGCTCCTTCTCCAACAGCTCGCTCTTTAAAAATGGTGGGACATTTGAGATGGTAATTCTCTTCGCGGGATTCACCAGAGACAGAACAGGAACCAGTGTGTCTTTAATCACAACCCCGCTCTCCACTACCCGGTTAACTTTTTCCACACTATCGAGGAAAATCACCACGGCACTATTCATTCTCGAAGATGATCTAACGCTTTCATAACCGACCAGCTCCCCCACAGCCAGACTACACTCCTCCACTGAGCAGCTGACAGCCGGTGTCAGTTTGACAGCATGCCGGCGTGTCAGCGTCTCGAATCCGGAGCCTCGCTCCAAAACCATGCTGACCAGCAGAGCTGGCAGCAGAAACCCCCCTCCCAAAACGCCTACCCCACCCCAGCTACAGAAAACAACAAAACTTAAGATTATTTAACAAAAAAACACCTTAAACACGAAAAGATAGAGAAAAAGTTTGAAATAATTCACTCACGCTGTCACACGCTCTCAGCTCGCACTCACGACCACACCCACTCAGAGAGAGAGAGAGAGAGAGAGAGAGAGAGAGAGAGAGCATTGGAGGGGGATTTAAACTGTTCTACCATGGTGTAGATAGGAAGAGAAATGGAGTAGGAGTAATCGTAAAGGAAGACTATGTGAAGAGTGTTGAGGAGGTAAAGAGGGAGTCGGAGAGAATCATGAGTTTGAAGCTAGAAGTCAAAGGTGTGATGTTGAATGTTGTCATTGTGTATGCTCGACAAGTTGGATGTCAAGTAGAAGAGAAAGAGGAATTCTGGATTAAGTTGGATGAAGTGGTAGAGAGTGTTCCCAGTGGGGAGAGAGTGGTGATTTGAGCAGACTTCAATGGACATGTAGGTAAAGGGACCAGAGGTGATGAGGAGGTCCTGGGTAGACATGGTCTTAAGGAAAGAAATGTGGAAGGACAGATGGTTATGGATTTTGCTAAAAGAATGGAAGTGGCTGTGGTGAACACATGCTTCAAGAAGAGAGAGGAACATAGGGCAACTTACAAGAGTGGAGGAAGGTGCACACAGGTGGACTACATCTTATGCAGAAGGAGAAATCTGAAAGAGATAGGAGACTGTAAGGTGGTGCAAGGGGAGAATGTAGCTAGACAGCATTGGATGGTTGTCTGTAGGATGACTTTGCAAAGCAAGAAGAGGAAAACAGTGAAGGCAGAGCCAAAGATTAAGTGAAGGAAGTTACAGAAGGAAGAAGCTTGCATAGAGTTCAGGAAGGAGTTGATACAGGCTCTGGGTGGTAGGGAAGAATTACCAGATGACTGGGAAAGTACAGCAAAAGTATTGAAGGAAACGGGTAGAAAGGTATGTGGTGTATCCAGGGAACAGAGGAAGGAAGACAAGAAGACTTGGTGGTGGAATGAGGAGGTACAGGAAAGTATTAAAAGGAAGAGGTTAGCAAAGAAGCAGTGGGATAGTCAGGGAGATGAAGAAAGTAGACAAGAGTATTTGTAATCTAGATTCATGGCAAAGAGAGAGGTGGCAAAGGCAAAGGATAAGGCATATAGTGAGTTGTATGAGAGGCTGGACACTAAGGAAGGAGAAAAGGAGTTGTATTGACTGGCTAGACAGAGAGATCAAGCTGGAAAGGCTGTACAGCAAGTTAGGTTGATTAAGGACAGAAATGGTAATGTACTAACAAATGACAAGTGTGTTGAGAAGGTGGAAGGAGTACTTTGAAGAGCTGATGAATAAAGAAAATGAGAAAGAAAGGAGGATGGATGAAGGAAAGATAGTGAAAAAGGATGTTTTGAGGATTAGCAAAGCAGAAGTGTTATATTGTCCACGCCTTCTGTTATTTTTGAAATGTTTATACACCTCTGTTATCAGTTTGTTGGGTTATCCTCAGTTTTTTAGTTCACTGATTGATCTCTAGTCTCTCCAGTCATCCTCCCATTCCTCTAGCCACTCACGTGTGTTTTCATTTGACCCTTATTAGTTACCCAGCTGTCCTGTGTTTGTTAATTTCTTTGTCCCTATATACTAAACCCATGGTTTTCATTTCTTTTTGTAGCATCATTATCAGAGTTTTCCCTCCGGTCCTTCATCATCATCTTTTGTAAGTGTTTAGCCCTACCAGCTCATCTTGTGTTTGACAGCTCCGTGCTGTAAGTTTTTTTGTTCCTTATTAATTAAACCATCTTGCACTGAAGTCCGTCCCACCTAAAGGAGTCATTTTTCCTGGTCTGCTGGAGGTCATATTTGACAGAATGATGCCACCAAAAGACTCTGAGGGTACGGACTTCAGTATTTTCGGCCTGGATGAGGAGGAGTGTTGGGCTGCAGGATTAATTGAGAACCTTATCTTGGACACTCGCACTTCCAATATGCCGGAAGCAACCCTGAGGTTCTTGGACTCCGCAGCTGAGGTAATAGAGGCATACCCCAGCCCAAAGAGCTACCCCCAGCTGGTGGGGCTGTTAATTTCAGTCTGTAACCTCCGGAACATGTACTGTGAGATGGTGAGGAATGTACCTGGGTCGTCGAGGCATGTGCCAACAAAGAAGGGTCCCCGGGCTCTGGCGCTTCCCCTTCCTCGCCACTCTTCGGTGTCATCTCCAGCTCCGACGCAAGCCTCGCCAGCCCTACTGCCACTCCATGGGCTGAAGACGAGGGCAACATCTACACCAAAACCTGTGCCGATTAATAAGTGTCCCTCCAGCGCTTTTCACTCCAGCACCCATCTTCTCCTCCTCACAGCCAGTTTTCCCCAACCGGCCACCAGCTGCCTGTTCTTCTGTTCCGGTGGAATACAAAGGGACATGCTGGGCATGTGGGAGTTGGGGTTGGAAAGAAGGCTCCAGGAGATGCCTCTCTACTGTGTCACCTGCTCCAGCCTACCTCCCCCCAGCAGTGGTTGCTATGTCAGCAGTTATGCCGGCCCTGCATCGTTTTCTGCCTGCAATGCCGGCTCCCGCTTCTGCTGCATGGGTGCCCATGCCCACTGCTCCATCAGCTCCAGTACCTACTTCAAGGTGCCTCCTGGCCCCATTGCTGGCTCTTCATCGCTTTTCACCTCCAGTACCTGCTCCAAGGTGCCTTCCAGCTCAACTACCAGCTCCACCAGCCATCTTTCCCACAGTTCATCCTGAGGTTGTCACCCTGGCAGCAGGTGACAAGGAGTTAAGGCAAGTTCCTTTTTATTTATTTTCCACAAGCAATTGTGAAAAGACTTGTCTTGCTGCTGGTGGGTGGGAACAAGCACACTTCTCACCAGTCTCTGCTGCTTATGATTGTGGTATAGCCTCACTGACCTCCTGTTTTTCTCCATCGTCTGAGGTGGACATGTTGAGGATGAAGCTACAGGAGGACCATGCTCCATCATCTTCATCACTGGAGCATGCCACTCCAGCATCACTGTCATCAGAGTAGTCCATTCTCCCCGTGGTCCAGGAGTTGAGCCGTCCACTGCACCCTTTGTCCAAGAGGTCAGGAGACATCCACCGGTTGTCCAAGAGGTCAGGAGACCTCCACCCATTGCCCAAGGCACTGAGCAGTTCACTCCAGCTGGGCCGTCAGAGAAGTCCGCACCACCTGGGCCGGTCTGAACAGTCCGCTCTATCTTCGCTGCCTGGGGTCACTGCTCCTCAGCTGCTGTTGGCTCTATGCCGAAGGCCCCTCAGGTACTATCATCTGAACTAAAAACTCCTGTAATGTTGACCCCTGAGCTGAAAGCTCATATTGGTACCTCTTGAGCTAGAATCGCCTATATTGGTCCCTCCAAAGTTAAAAATTCCTATGTTTAGGTCCTCGGAGTAAAGAGTTCCTATACTGTTATCTCCATCTTCGGAGCAGAAGGCCCCCATGTTATCTTTGTCTTCAGAGCAGAAAGCTCTCATGTTGTTATCTTCAAGGCAGAAACCTCCTGTATTGTCATGTTCAGAGCAAAGACCTCCTGTATTATCTTTTTTTTTTCTCTTCTTGCCTTGAGAGAGAGCAGTCGCATTTTTCTTCCCTCCTCTCGTCTGCCTTCCTGACCTATTCCCATCTTTGCAATGTTGCGTTTTTGTCTGTGTTTAGTCGCTCTTCTTCTGCTGAATCTTAATCTAAACGGAAATTATGGATTTGGAAGCGGCTTAAATGTGCTATTGTCACTATTTTCAACAAGAACCGGGCCAAGGGGGAGCCCAAGAATTGGAACCTGCGAGGAGACTCATGGACATTGGAATTCATGCGTCTGTGGAAACATTATTGGTTATGATCTCAGGACTTCTATTTTTGGCTGTGAAGTTCCCTGATGCATCAGAAATTGAAGGAAGGTGAGCTAGCTGATCAAAGCGGACCTGGCAAGCTCCTTCATCAAATTCGACCAGTTGGGGAGGGCACGAGTAGCGGCAAACGGTGAACTGAATGACAGTGATTCAGTGGAGGAATACATCTGGAGCCCTGTGCTCTCCATGGAAAAAAGTTTAAGCCTGCACATATGAAAGCACAGAATTGCATGGGTGAGGAAAAATTCAATTCTCTGAGTGCACTGTGCTGATTTGATTTGACCTTGTCTTTGGTGCCCCGTGTTTACATTCCTCCTGATAAAGATGAGCGGAAGGAGTGGCTCTGCTAACCCAAACAATCAACAATCAGTTGTTGTCATATCAGCGGATTGGACCCTCAAGGACAGTGCCCATGTGCCTTCTGCAAGCAAGAGAGATAGACTCTGGACTTGTTTATAAGTCACATGATTATAACATTTATCCACTGCCAGGAGGCGCCCTCTGCTGCTCACTAACAACTGTCACACTTACACTACACAATGCATACAACATTACATGACTGATACAAATATTGACTCATACAAATACACTGCCTCTCTCAACTTTTGTGTGTGATCTCCTGCTAAATGTCTGCTAAATGTGCATTGAGGGTTTTTTTTTGCCTGCAATCAAAATTTCGCTCACTCACTGAGCGCCATTTTGATAAAACATGTTTTTTTTTCTCTCGCCTACTGTGTCATATCCCTTCCCTTTTTCTTTTTTTCCTTTCTTCTTTATGACTGGCGCCTAGCGGCTGCCCCGGCCTTGGATGCGCTCTGCAGAGCGTGCCCAAATGCCAAGTCACGTTTCGTTACCTTGTATTCATACATGTGTAATGACAATAAAGTTGAATCTCATCATCATCTCATCTCATCATATATATATATATATATATATATATATATATATATATATATATATATATATATATATATATATATATGTAGAAGCATGCTCAAATAATGAGGCTGAGTTTCAGTCATAAAACCAGCTTTATTTGACAGAATGCAGCTTCGAGCATTCTCAAAGCAGGAAAGAGAAAGAATCATACTTCAACCCCCTTTTATACATTTCCAGCATCAGAATTCAAGCCACATGGTGTCTTCAGTCAACATACAGTTACAAAGCATCCCTTTGAAGCTTCACCATTGTCTCTCATTTCTTGATGAACCGGAATACCCTCCGGGGCGTCTTCTGTGGGACAAAGAGACAAATCTCACACTTCCTTGTTACCTCCTGTAGATTCGAGTCCTTAGTCCTTGCAGACGTGACACTCCACAATACACATTCAGTCCTGTCTCTGTGGCAGCGTGAGCCCACAATGTGTGTCGGCCACACTACCCCCCCCCCACACGTCTAGTAAGGCAAAATCTAAATGGCATAACAAAAAGAAAAACACAAAGCACTCCATACATCGCTAATCAATCCACCAACTGCCTAGGTTTTAATCTTCTGCCGAATCTGCTGCAACCTGGCTTGGCTGCACCTGCAACATCTCTCTGCACCTGTGGATTAAAGCCGTTAGCACCTCTCTGTGAAGACTTTGGAGAATGTCCCCTCGGTGGCCTGCCCCGGCGGGGGGGCCTCGCGAGCTGCACCTCCTCGTCAGCCAGAACAAAAGCGGGTTTGAGTCTGTTAATGCAAATCAGCTCCCGTCTGCCCCCTAAATCTAGCAGAAAATGCTTCTGCCCGGTCTCCAGCACTCGAAACGGTCCATCGTAAAACGGCCGCAAACTTGGACGCTGGGCGTCATGTTTAACAAAAACGAACTCTGCATTTTTTAAAGCTTTGGGCACAAAAACGTGTGGGAAACTGTGATGGATTGGGCCAGGAAGTGTGTTTGCTCCTGAGCCGCTCTGCCACGGCTGAGCGGGGGGGCCACTAGGTGCGGGATTATCAGGAAGAAATTCCCCGGGCAAACGAAGCGGTTGGGCGAAAACTAATTCAGCCGGGGAAGCGTGCAAATCTTCCTTAGGTGCAGAACGCAACCCTAATAACACCCATGGAAGTTTGTCTACCCAATTTGTATCCGTTAGCGACGCTCTGAGGGCTGCTTTCAATGACCTGTGAAAGCGTTCGCATAAACCATTAGCCTGGGGGTTATACGCGGTGGTGCGATGAATCTTCACCCCCAAGCTGCGGGCCGTCGATGACCACAGCTCGGAAATAAATTGGGGACCCCTGTCGGACGTTATGTCCGACGGTACACCAAAACGCGCAACCCATGCTGCTAAAAATGCTCGCGCAACTTCTTCCGCTGTGGTTGATGCCAGAGGAACCGCCTCTGGCCAGCGCGTGGTGCGGTCTACCATCGTCAAAAGGTGTGTGTGCCCGTGTGATAACGGAAGCGGCCCGACCAGGTCAATATGCACGTGATCAAAACGCTTAGCGGGGATGTGGAAAGGTTCTAACGGGGCCTTAGTGTGTCTGTGTATTTTAGCTCGCTGACACGCTACGCAGGCTGCTGCCCATTCCTTGACCTGTTTGCGCAACCCGGGCCAAACAAATTTCTCCCCCACCAACTTAATCGATGCGCGCACCCCCGGGTGCGCGAGAGAATGGACCAAGTCAAAAACACGGCGACGCCACGCGGTTGGCACCACAGGGCGGGGCCGTCCCGTGGAGACATCGCAGATTAGCGGGGGCATACCGTTTTGTTGCACCCTGTGCTCCAGCCTTAACCCTGTTGGTCCAGACTGGAGCGCGCGCACGTCCGCGTCGTTAACCTGCTCCGCAGCCATAGCTGCATAATCTAACCCAACACAGACTGGGGCTGCGCGCGCTCCCGCGTCGCTGCCCGGGCCCGCGGCCATGGCTACAGAGTCTGCCCCTATGGGGCTTGGCGGTGCTACTGCACGCGAGAGGCAGTAGCACCGCCAAGCCCCATAGGGGCTTGGCGGTGCTACTGCTGGAGGTCGTCAGAGAGGCCAGGACACATTGTTCTGATGTTCCAGGTTGCCAGACTCAGCGCTGGCGGCTTTGGTTTCTTGATATTAGCTGGTGCAGTGATTATAGTCCGTGATTCAGCTTTTGGCCTACACTTCAAGCCCCTATGGGGCTTGGCGGTGCTACTGCACGCGAGAGGCAGTCTGCCACAACATTGTGTTTACCCGCGACATGCTGAATATCAGTAGTGAACTCCGATATTGCGGCTAGTTGCCTTTGTTGCCGGCCTGACCAGGGTTCTGAAATTTTGGCCATCGCAAACGTTAGCGGTTTATGATCCACAAAAGCGGTGAAACGTCGCCCCTCTAACCAGAACTGAAAATGACGGATGGCCAAGTGTAGGGCCAAAAGCTCCCTGTCAAACGCGCTGTATTTCCGTTCACTATCGCGCAAGGTCCTGCTGAAAAACGCGAGGGGTTGCCAGGTACCTGCCACAAACTGTTCAACTACCGCCCCCACCGCTACATCGGAAGCGTCAGTGATGAGCGCCATGCGGGCCGTTGGAACTGGGTGCGCTAACAAAACTGCGTTTGCCAGGGCTGATTTGACCTGGGCAAAAGCGCGCTCCCGCTCCGGAGACCATTCAACTTTATTTGCGGGCTTTTGTTTTTTTAACGCGGTGTACAATGGCTGCATGAGTCGTGCTGCGCTTGGGAGGAAACGGTTGTAAAAATTAACCATCCCTAGAAACTCCTGAAGCGCCTTGACCGTTTGAGGTTGCGGAAAATCCGTTATGGCACGCACTTTATTTGGAAGGGGAACTGCTCCCTCTGCCGAAACGCGATGTCCCAAAAAATCAATCTGCGCCACCCCAAACTGACACTTCGCTGGGTTAACTATTAACCCGTGCTCTGCCAACCTCTGGAAAACTGCTGTGAGGTGTTTTTCATGTTCGCCTTCAGACGCGCTGGCTACCAAAATATCGTCCAAATAAACGAACACGAAAGGCAGGTCGCGTAAAACTGCATCCATCATGCGTTGGAAAGTCTGCGCGGCCCCCTTGAGGCCAAAAGGCATGCGCAAGAACTCAAAAAGGCCGAAAGGCGTTATGACCGCTGTTTTGGGTACATCCTGCGCGCGCACTGGCACCTGGTGATAGCCGCGCACCAAGTCTATTTTAGAAAAAATGCGCGCCCCCGCCAAATGGACAGAAAAATCCTGAATGTGCGGAATCGGGTAGCGGTCATGAGCTGAAACGTTGTTCAACCTGCGGAAATCACCGCAAGGTCGCCACGAGCCGTCAGCTTTTGGGACCATGTGTAACGGCGAAGCCCAAGAGCTCTTGGAACGTCTAACAATGCCCAGTTTTTCCAGATTAGTGAACTCCTCGCGCGCGATGGCCAGTTTAGCTGGGTCCAAGCGCCGAGCCTTTGCAAACACGGGAGGGCCTGTGGTCGTTATGAAATGTTCTACCCCATGTTTGGCCACCATTGCTGAAAACGTGGGGACTGTGAGTGCTGGAAACTGAGCAAGCAGAGTGTGAAACTTACCACCCGCAGCTGAGACGCTGGCATGTGCAGTTGGCGGGGCCACCCGAGCTGTGCAGGGAATAGAATGAAAGGACAGTGCATTAATCAGACGTCTATTAGCAAGGTCAACCAATAAACCATGTGAGCACAAAAAATCAGCCCCTAACATGTTGAAACTGACTGCTGCTACAATAAATGTCCACTCAAATGAACGGCCCTGTAAGGACAGAAGCATGGTCCTCTCACCAAACGTTTTAATCGTGGAGCCGTTCGCTGCTGACACTGACACCCAGGGAGCTTTAGAAGGCGACAGCCGTTCCGCGTAGGTGGGTGTGACGAAACTCAGCTGAGAGCCCGTGTCCACGAGGAACTGTTTCCCCGAGCGTGCATCCGTCAGGTAAAGCAGCCTGTTCTCGTTGCCGAGGGTCGCAGCTGCTACCGGCCCTCGGTCTTGGCGTTTCCCTGGCGCTTAAAATTGCACGGTGGGACGCACCTGTGCGCTCTCTCTGCAAAACGGCGGTGGTAGAAGCATGAGCCGTTCTCCGCTCCGCGTCGTCTGGCTCCTGTCGCCGCCGTCGTTGGTGCGTCTGGCGCCGCGGCCGCTGGACCCGCACTGTCTCCGGACGCCGTTCCTGGACTGGCCGCCGCGGCCGAGACCGCGTTCCGCTTGTGGGCGTCGACCAACCTCTGCGCCTCCTTGCTCAACCCATGGTAGTCTCGCTTGGCCAATCGGGGTGACTCTGCCAGGGCCACTCTCACTGCTGGTGGTAGGGTTCGAAGGAAAAGGTGGGCGAAAATGAATTCGCCATCCTCAGAGGCTTTGAGCTGCAGCATCTTCACCATCAGGTCCGCAGGTCTATCGTTTTCGGCCTCCGTCAGCGCCAGGAGCCCCTCTGCTCGTTGTTGGACTGAGGGGGTGAAATGGCTGATCAGCGCGTCCTTCAATGCGCTGTACTTGTCGCTGTCTGGTGGATGATTAACCAGATCTTCCACTCTCTGGACCGTGTTGCTGTCCAGCTTCGCTACCACGTGGTAGAATCTTGTGTCATCGTTGGAGATTCTCCGGAGGTTGAACTGCGCCTCGATTGCGCTAAACCATGAGCGCGGGCTGTGCTGCCAGAAATCGGGCAGCCAGATCGTGGAGGCGGCCATCAGGCTGGCTTCCACAGAGCCCCGCTCGGGAGAATTCTGTCTGCTCATTCTCCGTCGTAGGTCACCAGTGTAGAAGCATGCTCAAATAATGAGGCTGAGTTTCAGTCATAAAACCAGCTTTATTTGACAGAACGCAGCTTCGAGCATTCTCAAAGCAGGAAAGAGAAAGAATCATACTTCAACCCCCTTTTATACATTTCCAGCATCAGAATTCAAGCCACATGGTGTCTTCAGTCAACATACAGTTACAAAGCATCCCTTTGAAGCTTCACCATTGTCTCTCATTTCTTGATGAACCGGAATACCCTCCGGGGCGTCTTCTGTGGGACAAAGAGACAAATCTCACACTTCCTTGTTACCTCCTGTAGATTCGAGTCCTTAGTCCTTGCAGACGTGACACTCCACAATACACATTCAGTCCTGTCTCTGTGGCAGCGTGAGCCCACAATGTGTGTCGGCCACATATATATATATATATATATATATATATATATATATATATATATATATATATATATATATATTGTATTATATGTATGTGTGTGTGTGTGTGTGTGTGTGTGTGTGTGTGTGTGTGTGCACTACCATTCAAAAGTTTGGGGTCACCCAGACAATTATTTTGTGCTTTCCATGAAAAGTCAGACTTATTTACCACCATGAGTTGTAAAATGAATAGAAAATATAGTCAAGACATTGACAAGGTTAGAAATAATGATTTGTATTTGAAATAATAATTTTTTCCTTCAAACTTTGCTTTCGTCAAAGAATCCTCCATTTGCAGCAATTTGCACAAGGGTTTTCTAATCATCCATTAGCCTTCTGACGCAATGAGCAAACACATTGTAGCATTAGAACACTGGAGTGATAGTTGCTGGAAATGGGCCTCTATACACCTATGTAGATATTGCACCAAAAACCAGACATTTGCAGCTAGAATAGTCATTTACCACATTAGCAATGTATAGAGTGTATTTGTGATTAGTTTAAAGTTATCTTCATTGAAAAAAAGTGCTTTTCTTTCAAAAATAAGGAAATTTCTAAGTGACCCCAAACTTTTGAACGGTAGTGTATATATATATATATATATATATATATACAGTATATATATATATATATATATATATATATATTTATATATATACAGTCATGTGAAAAAATTAGGACCCCTGTTTAAGCCTGTTTTTTTTACATATTTGGACATATGGATATTTAATATCACTGGGAGATTCATGTAATACAACTAAACAATTAAAAATGAATTAAAGTAATATTCAGGATATTGACAGAAAAAAATGCTTCTAATCCATCACAGAGACTATTGAAACAACGACAAGACCTTCAATTACAACTGGACCTTCTCACAACAGATGAGGCTGAACGTCTTATATTACAACCGAGAGGTTTCGTAGGTCCTTCCTACCAACGGCTGTCAGACTGTACAACCTAAGCAGGGCTGCTCGCAGAGATAGCAAAAAGACGTAACAAACTAATAGTTTTTGAATGCAAAAGATGCAATAGACTTACACAATGGTCCCCTCCGGCATACAACTAGGAACATACCGGTCGCTATGGAGGGTGAGAATATGTATGGGCACATAATCATACCATGTAGGATAACTAAGTAGACGGTTATGCTGTTTCATTCCATCTAGCAACAATGCTCTGCACTGTGTGTGTTTATATTTATATATCTATATATTTATTCCATCTAGCTACAATGCTCCGCACTGTGTTTTTATATATCTACATATTATTCCATCTAGCTACATTGCTCCGCACTGTGTGTGTTTATATACTTGCATATTTATTCCACCTAGCTGCAATGCTCCGTACTGTGGGTGTTTATATATTTACATATTTATTCCATCTAGCTACAATGCTCTGCACTGTGTGTTCATATATTCATATATTTATTCCATCCAGCTACAATGCTCTGCACTGTGTCTGTGTGTGTGTGTGTATATACAGTATATATTTTATAGTAATATGTACATATGTATATTAGCTGCTCTTGCTTGCTTGTTTTTTTCTTGCCTTCTGATTGTTGCTCTGAGTGTTGCTATCCCTGTGCTGTTGCAATCCTGGAATTTCCCCGTTGTGGGACTAATAAAGGCTTATCTTATCTTATCTTATCTTATCTTATCTTATTAAAATGAATGTCTTGCCACAGTGTCTCTACCTATTTCAGTGTATTCCTCTTTTCCTACCCAAGCACTTCTTTAAAACTTTAGATCAGATTATCTCTTCGTCTTTATGGAGAGGGGTGACCCCTAGACTGTTTATCCTTATTACAGAAATTTACTTTTGATGGGGGCTTTCCCTCCCTAATCTTCTTTTGTATTATTGGTCTTCACATATCCATAAATTGCTATATTGGCTTCATTTTCCTGAACAGTTAAGGTGTAGACTTGAAATTCAGTCTTTTCTATCTTCTTCACCTGCAGCACTGGTAACTTCTCCATTACCTTTTAACCCAGCTAAGTTTACAAAGAACCCAGTGGTTTTGTCCACTCCTAAGATTTGGTCAAAGTTTAAACATCATTTCAAGTTCCTGTCTCCATCTGTGAAGATGCCACTATTCAAAAACCAATTTATTTCCTCCTTCTCTTAATAATGCTTCATATCTTGTGTGGCACAACAGAGGGATTAGAATTGTTAGTGATCTTTATAAAGATGGCATCTTTGCAAATTTCTCTGATCTTGCCACTGACTTTAATCTCCCTGCTTCCCACCTATTTCTTTACTTTCAGCTTAGACACTTTGTCTCATCCCTTTTTCCTTGCTTTCCTTCGCTCCCTTCTGATCAACCATGGGACAACCTTTTAGCATTTGGACTTGGTCAAAAATCTGCCATCTCCAAAATTTATAATTCTCTCATGGCACTAGATTCTTGTACTGTAGTGGAAAAATAAACAGGCCTTGGAGCAGGAGTTGGGAATTGAGATAAGGGATAATAGGTGGGATAATGCTGTTTTCTCTGCTAGATCATGTACACCTTGTGTCCGGTTACAATTAATACAGTTTAAGGTTCTCAACAGAGTTTATTTCTTAAAGTCTAGACTGTCAAAAATCTATCCCAACATAGTGGACCAGTGTGACAGATGTCTTGCCTCACCCTGTAACCTGACATATATGTTTTATTCCTGTAGTCGGCTGCAGAAATTTTGGACAGACTTTTTCATTACCTTGTCCACGGTTCTGAGAACCCAGATTCAAATGGACCCTTACATTGCTGTCTTTGGGACTCCTCATGTTCTCCTCCCAATAACTCCCACAAACATAAGATATTTGCCTTTACTTCTCTATTAGCGAGGCACCGTATCCTACTCCTCTGGAAATCTTCTATACCTCCATCTATCTCTATGTGGCTTAAAGACATTGTGTCATTTGTCAAAATAGATAAGATCAATTCCACAATTAGAGGCAATTCAGAACTTTTTTTCCAGAAATAGAACAACTTAATTGATTATTTCACCTCATAGCAAACATTATAAATTATCTTCATTCTTTTCATATGTTTATAATTCCTCCCCAGGTTTTTTTTCTCTTCAATTAATGTCATATTAGTACAACAGTGCAACCTTGCAATGTCTATTTTCAAATTATTTCTATATAGTTAATTTTAAGTTTAATGCGAACTTTTGATTTGTTTTAATTGCACTGTTACAAGGACATACCAGGGTGTTTTGTGTGTTTATTTATGGCATAGGGGAAGCTAACCATGACCTTTGACCTCTCCAAACCCATAGTTGTAGGTTGGGGTCCCAAGGTGAACATGTACTAAGTTTGGTTGCCCTATGGAAAGTTAACCGTGACCTTTGACCTTTTGACCCCAAACCCATAGTCAGAGGTGAGGGTCTCAGGGTGAACACACAGTATGAAGAGTCCGTTTGCAGATAAGTCCAGTTGTTTTAATAATGAGAAAAACAACTTTTCATTTGTTGGTTTATATATGTTAGTATTTCCAATTCAGCTTCTTAGACATGGTCACTTGAAATATGAGTATTCATTCATCTTCTTCCGCTTAATCCTTTTTGGGTCGCAGGGGGTGCTGGAGCCTATCCCAGCATCTTTGGGCGAGAGGCAGGGTACACCCTGGACAGATCGCCAGTCCATCGCAGGGCCAACACAGAGAGACAGACAACCATTCACTCTCACAGTCATATCTAAGGACAATTTAGAATCCCCAGTTTTGTTGCCAGTTAACCTAACTTGCATGTTTTTAGCTCAGACATAATAAAGCCAAAAATTGAACATCAACTCACTGTTATTTTTTGGCAATTTCTGAGTACTTCTTGCCACAAAAACAGATAAGTCCACAACACACACTTTTGCAAAAGCAGACATGTCCCAAAAACCATGCTAGTTTGTCTTGTGAACGCATCACTGGTTCATCTGCTTCATCAAAATTATCCATATTTGATATAAAATGCAACAAAACTGTAAAAAAAAAAAAAACTGGCAGGGGAATCACACACAGTGAGCAGACTCAAGCAGGGGTCTCTGCAGAATGCTGCCGCAGCAGATAGACACATGATTGGCTGGTCTCAGCATCTAGACACGTAATTGGCTGATCCTTGCTGCACCATTAAGTTATGTCACCCAAATATCAAGCGCTGATTTGCTGTGTGTGGAGTTATCTGGTTTTGTAAAAACAGAGTCCAGGCGTTTATCGGCTTTTGAAAAAAAACATAAACTTCACAGTGTATATAACAGCAGATATAGCAGATTTTTAGAAAAAACTATTTGAACTTCTATAAGCAGGTAATGTGAACAGTTGTTTATTGTACAGAGGGAAATTTTCTTGGAAGTGGCGTTTATCGTTTTTTGCAAATGAACTCTTCATATGTACAAAGTTTGATGACCTTAGGTGTCATTGTTGTTGAAATATAGTCTATAGTGCATTTTGATATTGATCTTTGACCTTTTGACCCCAAACCCATAGTTATGGGTCAGGATCCCAAGGTGAACATATGTACCAAGTTTGGTGACCCTAGCTTTCTTTGTTGTTGAGATGTAGGTTAAATGGCAATTTGACCTTGACCTCTGATCAGGTAATTCCAAAACCATTGTCAGAGGTCAGGGTCAGAGGGTGAACCTGTGTACAAAGTTTGTTGACCCTAGCTTTACTTGTTCTATAGTAATAGTGCAAAAGGAACATTAAACTTTGACCTTTTGACCCCAAACCCATAGTCAAAGGTCAGTGTCTAAACCATCTGAGATTAGTCTTATACATATCAATTTGAAAAGGCTACATTATTCCTTCGTGTAGTTATCGCACTGACAAGATTTAGGGAAAATTGACCTCAGACCTCTGGGTCAAGGTCAGGGGTCACCCAAATTTGAACACGTCTGAGATTTTTCATAGATACAACTATGGTATCATTTTGAAAAAGCCATGTCATTTCTTTCTGTTATGTTATCACATTCACAAGATTTTGGGAAAATTGAGCTCTGACCTTGACTTAAAGGTCAGAGGTCACTCAAATTCAAACTGGTCCAAGATTTTTCATAGTTACACAATGGTATCAATGTGAAAAGCCCACGTCATTTCTTTCATTAGTTATTGTGTTCACAAGATAGATGTTGATGCTGCTGCCGCCACCGCTGTCCCTCCGCTGTCCCGCCAAACAACAGGTTGATGACAATACCCCTTCAGCCTTAAGAGTCTGAGGGGTTATAAATGACTTGGAGTGCTCATTGGTTTTATTAGCAAGTAAAACATAACAGCACCCTGACAAATTCATTGGAGAGGCTTGATCAGAAGAAGATAAAATGCATTCTGCTTTCTGAATGATCTGCTGGTTACAAAAGGAACTGAGATCACTTTGTCTCACACAATGATCTTGGAACAGATCTTCAAAATATTGTTCAGACTGTTTCTGTGTTTGACCATCTGTTAAACCAGCAGAAAAAAGAAAAACAAAACAGACTCTCAATAAAAGACTGATAAAAATGACAGAGAATCTTTGGACTCACTGAAAAGATGTTCAGTAAAAGATGGATCCTCTGTTGCCCTTTCCTTATAATGACCTCAGTGTTTACATTGAATTTCTTCCGACAATATAGCTGACATCCGGATTGCTCCTACATGAGTCTGTGTACATAATGAAGAGGAGGGACAAAAGGACACACCTTTGTGGTGAATCTGTGGATATACTGGGAGAGTCTGACAAGTGGCCATATACAAATACCCTTTGCTTCCGACCAGTTAAAAAAGTCCATAATCCACAGCACAAGTTGATGAGGCAAATTACAGTGGGGTAAAAAAGTATTTAGTCAGCCACCAATTGTGCAAGTTCTCCCACTTAAAAGATGAGAGAGGTCTCCACTTTTCATCATAGGTATACCTCAACTATTAGAGACAAAATAAGAAAAAAAAAATCCAGAAAATCACATCAAAGGATTTTTAATGAATTAATTGGTAAATTCCTCGGTAAAATAAGTATTTGGTCAATAACAAAAGTTCATCTCAATACTTTGTTATATACCCTTTGTTGGCAATGACAGAGGTCAAACGTTTTCTGTAAGTTTTCACAAGGTTTTCACACACTGTTGCTGGTATTTTGGCCCATTCTTCCATGCAGATCTCCTCTAGAGCAGTCATGTTTTGGGGCTGTCGCTGGGCAACACAGACTTTCAACTCCCTCCAAAGATTTTCTATGGGGTTGAGATCTGGAGACTGGCTAGGCCACTCCAGGACCTTGAAATGCTTCTTACAAAGCCACTCCTTCGTTGCCCGGGCGGTGTGTTTGGGATCATTGTCATGCTGAAAGACCCAGCCACGTTTCATCTTCAATGCCCATGCTGGTGGAAGGAGGTTTTCACTCAAAATTTCACGATACATGGCCCCATTCATTCTTTCCTTTACACGGATCAGTCGTCCTGGTCCCTTTGCAGAAAAACAGCCGCAAAGTATGAGGTTTCCACCCCCATGCTTCACAGTAGGTATGGTGTTCTTTCTCCTCCAAACATGACAAATTGAGTTTTTACCAAAAAGTTCTATTTTGGTTTCATCTGACCATATGACATTCTCCCAATCCTCTTCTCGATCAGCCAAATGCTCTCTAGCAAACTTCAGACAGGCCTGGACATGTACTGGCTTAAGCAGGGGGACACGTCTGGCACTGCAGGATTTGAGTCCCTGGCGGCGTAGTGTGTTTCTGATGTAGCCTTTGTTACTTTGGTCCCAACTCTCTGCAGGTCATTCACTAGGTCCCCCCATGTGGTTCTGGGATTTTTGCTTACCGTTCTCGTGATAATTTTAACCCCATGGGGTGAGATCTTGCGTGGAGCCTCAGATCGAGGGAGATTATCAGTGGTCTTGTATGTCTTCCATTTTCTAATAATTGCTCCCACAGTTGATTTCTTCACACCAAGCTGCTTACCTATTGCAAATTCAGTCTTCCCAGCCTGGTGCAGGTCTACAATTTTGTTTCTGGTGTCCTTTGACAGCTCTTTGGTCTTGGCCATAGTGGAGTTTGGAATCTGACTGTTTGAGATTGTGGACAGGTGTCTTTTATACTGATAACGAGTTCAAACAGGTGCCATTAATACAGGTAACGAGTGGAGGACAGAGAAGCCTCTTAAAGAAGAAGTTACAGGTCTGTGAGAGCCAGAAATCTTGCTTGTTTGTAGGTGACCAAATACTTATTTTACTGAGGAATTTACCAATTAATTCATTAAAAATCCTTCAATGTGATTTCCTGGATTTTTTTTTCTCATTTTGTCTCTCATAGTTGAGGTATACCTATGATGAAAATTGGAGACCTCTCTCATCTTTTAAGTGGGAGAACTTGCACAATTGGTGGCTGACTAAATACTTTTTTGCCCCACTGTAAGTGGGCAGTGGGCAGGGATCAAGGATGCAGTGGACTGGGTTTTGAAGTGACGTCCCGTGGCAAGTCCGGAACAGTCAATTTTGCTTTTTGTAGTGAAAAACAACATAAAGGCTGTGTGTTATTCTAAGAGAAGTGAGAATTTTGATATTTTTTAAAGAATCACTTGGCTAGTAGATGTCAGAAGGTGAAAACCTACAAAAACACAATTTTTCAGTCAGACCCCTGTACCCATCTGGTACACTAATCCAAATTCTTTGCCATGATGGTAAATGAACCATTAGCATTAGCTTGGCTAGGCAGTGAGTGTTGGTCTGCCTTTCGTTAGTTAAACTGTTTGATTGCGGCTGGTTTTGATCACTATTTTCCTCAAATTCTATCCACCTCCACTGCAATCCGTGTTCATTTTCAAACACTTGACCAGATCCATCATTTTTTTTAATATTATTTTAGCTTATTTTACTATTTTACTCTGACTGGGGCCAAAGGCCACTAATGGCTGCTAGCAGTTTGCCATTCCCTCATTTAGGGTAGTTGTTTCTGTGCTTACTTTATATCAGAGACCAGTCATATCCTATCGACCACTGAAACAACACACCGCTGTCCACCAATGATGCTTTATTGGTGCTTTGCTTTATTGATGCTGATTTATTGATGCTATTGGTGCTGATGCTTTATTGATGCTTTATTATGCTTTTTTTTAACTTCCGGCGCCACACGAGTCAGCTGTCTTTTTGCAACAGCGGCTCAATTCTGAGTTTTTTTCTTCCTCTAACTTTCTGATCCGGCGACACCTTAAACACCTTATATATCACGGACACACAGGTTGCGCCAAATGTCTCCCGAGCCGGTGGACGGAGCTACTGTTTACAGCAGGAGATGGAACAACAGGGATCAGCTGTTAGCACTCAACCGCCACTTGGTGCTAACGAAAAAACTCGACATACCAGGAGAAATAAGGCAAAAACAACGTGGGTGTCGTGCTGGTGTAAGACGGCGGGCAAGGAATATAAGGTACAGATCCGCCCTCCCATCCGTTGTTATGGGGAATGTACGATTGATATAGGAAAGGTAGATGACCTAGCGGCTATCTCCCGCTACGATAGCATATACCGGGAGTGCTGCCTTATGTTATTCACTGAGTTGTGGCTAAATGAACTAGCAGCGGATGCTAACATTGAACTGGAGGGTTTCCACGCAATAGGGGCAGACCGAACACCAGACAGTGGCAAGGCAAGGGGCGGTGGAGTGATAATGTATGTTAATAACAACTGGTGCAGACCGGGACATATCACGGTTAAACAACAACACTGCAACAAGGACATGGAGTTGCTAGCTGTCAGCATGCGGCCTACATATCTCCTGAGGGAATACTCACATGTGATCTGCATTGTTATTTATGCAAATCCGACGGCGAATGCTGGGACAGCGCGTGACGTCATCCACTCAGTAACTGGCAGGCTGCAGACAGAACACCCAGATGCTCTTCTCCTCATCTCAGGCGACTTCAACCATGTTTCACTGTCTCCCATACTACCCACGTTCACCCAGTATGTCACATGCCACACTAGAGACAATAGAACACTGGACTTATTCTACGCAAACACTAAGGAGGCGTACACCTCATCACCACTCCCCCCACTCGGGAGATCGGATCACAACTTGGTTCATCTCCGGCCGATGTACAAACCCCTAGTGCACAGACAACCTCCGGTCATGCGCACAGTTTAGTTATGGTCTGAGGAGGCAATGGACGCTCTAAAGGACTGTTTTGAAACTACTGCCTGGGAGCAGCTCTGCGATCCACATGGTGAGGACATCAATGGCCTCACTCACGCCATCACGGACTACATCAGCTTCTGTGTGGACAACACCGTAACCACCAAGACCATACGGTATTGCTCGAACAACAAACCCTGGATCAACCCTGAGATAAAAACACTTCTGAGAGAGAAGAAGAGGATTTTCAGGTCGGGGAACAGGGAGATGCTGAAGTCCGTACAGAGGGAGCTGAGGAGGAAGATCAGAGAAGGCAAGGACAGCTTCAGGAAGATGGAGGACAAGCTGCAACAGAGCGATATCGGTGGGGTCTGGAGAAACCTTAAAACCATCTCTTGGCTCCAGAATACCTCCCCCCAGGCCACGGGGGGCAGGGAGTGGGCGAACAATCTGAACCTGTTTTTCAATAGGTTTGACCAACCGCCCTCCCCCCCGACTGCACAACAACCACTGCTGCCTCTGAAGACATCGAGTCCTGCTGCCCACACCCCACTCCACCATCACCCCCCCACTCCCAACACACAGCCCCCCAACATGACCCTCCCTAAGACCCAGGTGAGGACGGAGCTGAGGAAGATCAAGGCAAGGAAGGCGTCGGGACCGGACGGCATCAGCGCAAAGCTCCTCAAGTCCTGTGCAGACCAGCTGTGTGGGATTGTGGAGCACATCTTCAACCTGAGCCTGAAGCTGGGGAGGGTACCACAGTTGTGGAAAACATCTTGTGTGGTACCTGTACCAAAGACTTCCCACCCCAAAGATCTGAACAGCTACAGACCAGTGGCCCTGACGTCCCACATGATGAAGACCCTGGAGAGACTGCCCCTTGCTCACCTCCGCCCCCTGGTGGGACCAGCGATGAATACACTCCAGTTCGCCTACCAGCATGGCATTGGGGTGGAGGATGCGGTGATCTTCCTCCTTCACCGTTCTCTGTCCCACCTGGAGAAGCCCAGGAATGCGGTGAGGATCATGTTCTTTGACTTCTCCAGTGCTTTCAACACCATCCAACCGATGATCCTGAAGGACAAGCTGCTGTGCGCAGGGGTGGACCAGCACCTGTCATCATGGATCCTGGACTACCTCACAAACCGGCCACAGTTTGTGAGAACCCGGGACTGTGTGTCCGACACAATCATTGGTAGCACGGGGGCCCCCCAGGGAACGGTTTTGGCTCCCTTCCTGTTCACCCTCTATACTGCGGACTTCTCACACAACACAACACACTGCCATCTACAGAAGTTCTCTGATGACTCTGCGATCGTTGGCCTCATCTCCAACGGAGATGAAGCTGAGTACAGAGGGCTTATCCAGGACTTTGTGGACTGGTGCCATCGGAACTGCCTCCAGATCAATGCAAGGAAAACTAAGGAGCTGGTGGTGGACTGCCGCAGGCAAGGACAACCCCTCACAGCACCAGTAAATATACAGGGAACTGACATTGAGATGGTGACATCCTACAAGTACCTGGGTGTTCATCTGAACAATAAACTAGACTGGTCACACAATACTGACGCACTCTACAAGAAGGGACAGCACAAGCTGTTCCTACTGAGGAGACTGAGGACTTTTGGTGTACAAGGGGCGCTGCTGAAGTCATTCTATGACACGGTGGTGGCATCAGCCATCACTTTTGGAGTGGTCTGCTGGGGCAGTGGCGTTACAGCAGCCGATAGGAAGAGACTGAACAAACTGATCAAGAAAGCTAGCTCTGTCCTGGGGCAGCGCCTTGACCCAGTGGAGGAGATGGGAGAGAGAAGGATGGTGGCTAAACTGTCATCTCTGCTGAAGTCCGAGTTCCACCCTATGCAGGACATACTGAATGCACTGAGGAGCTCATTTAGCAGCAGACTACATCATCCTAGGTGCACAACCGAGAGGTTTCGCAGGTCCTTCCTACCTATGGCTGTCAGACTGTACAACCTAAGCAGGGCTGCTCGCAGAGATAGCAAAAAGACGTGGCAACCTAATAGTATTGAATGCAAAAGACGCAATAGACTTACACAATGGTCCCCTCCGGTATACAACTAGGAAAATACCGGTCGCTACAGAGGGCGACAATATGTATGGGTACATAATCATACCATGTAGGATAACTAAGTAGACGGTTATGCTGTTTCATTCCATCTAGCTACAATGCTCCGCACTGTGTGTGTTTATATATTTACAGTATATATTTATTCCATCTAGCTAAAATGCTCCGCACTGTGTGTATTTATATATTTATATATTTAAACCATCTAGCTACAATGCTCCGCACTGTGTGTCTATATATTTATATATTTATATGTACATATGTATACTCGCTGCTCTTGTTTTTTCTTGTCTTCTGATTATTGCTCTGAGTGTTGCTATCCCTGTGCTGTTGCAATCCTGGAATTTCCCCATTGTAGGACTAATAAAGGCTTATCTTATCTTATCTTATTACCTCCGCCAAGGAGGTAATATTTTTGCTGCACGGTGTCTGTTAGCAACATTACTCAAAAAGTAGCAACATTTAAAGAGACATGCACTGAAGTGAAATTTTGGGGCTCATGTTTTTATAATGGGGTCCATAAATTTATTATTTATTTATTATTTTCCCTGAGACTATTCCTTTTGACAGATGGAATTTGATATGTAAATTTCAGCTTTTCAGGACGTCGGCATCAAGTTCCACATTAAAGCGTAGCATGGCATGCAGTTGTTACTTGTTCCGTTAGCATGCAGTGGCAGAGAAGAATAGAAAATTAGCATTTGTTTGTCCAATCCTTATCAGATCCACATAATCTTCTAAATTAGACCCAAGTCACAGCCCTCTACACACTCTGGCACCTCCCACAACCACCAGTCTTGCCCTGGTATCGCTCCCTCTCTGTCCCACACCCACGCTCCGTATGCTAACATACAGTAAATGTTGCTAAGCCCTTCTCCACAAAGCTGGCACCCTCTCCCGCACTGACACGTGCACACATGCCAACATGGCCAAATTTAAAAAAAAAATCACACAAGATACATATAAAAGTAGCTAGTAACAGACGTGTGACATAAACATTCACATCTAATTTAGCATAGAAAACATGCGACCCAAAACACTGCACACACTGACTTTGGTGAAGTGGTGGGGGTTGGTCTGTGTGTCAAACAATTACCATTCTTTCAGTTCTGGTGTCCAAGCAACTAAAGTCTGAGACACACAGCAAAGACATGCATGAGGAAACTTTTTTTTTTTCATGTGCAGTTTGAATTGTTAGCAGTTCAGACCTTGATATTTCCAAAAGAAAAGGGAGAAAGGAAGTCCACAAAGACCTTGAGAGAGCCAGATTTTTCTTTAACAATATGAAAAATCCCTGTCTTTAGGTGAGAAGCTTTTAAACACTGCCACACTTCACCTGTCTTCATGGACAGCAGTCAGCTGTGAATGAAGGCAGAACGCAGTTTGACTTTAGCGAGATTCAGTTCATCACAACAAAGCTGAGAAAGGGTTCAAGGCTCAGTGCAGTTCAGGAGCTTGAGCTGTAGACAGAAAAAAAAATGACATCCTGCAGGGGAAGAAGTAACTCAAATTTAATGGCACTCAGCATAAGCAGGAAATCATTTTTATTTATGACACCTGTGACTGTTAAAAAAACTACAGTCAACATTCTGAGAATCACATTTGTGCTGCTGATCTGTCTAAGATTTTGTCTTTCTCTGTTCCTCAGACTGAGTGTCATTTACAGAATATTGGTGACTGTTTACCTACGTTTCAGTTAAATGAGAGTATGCTGGAAAAATTCTCTTTAACCAGTAGTCAAAGAATCAGGCCCGATCAAAGTTTCAGTAAATTTAATTTGCACTGATCAGTGGAGAACAATAAGTAATACACTCAGAGCCGCCTATGGAAATTGTTCTGGATCACATACACAACTTTCAGTCTTTAAGCATCCTGCTATCTCAAAACGGTCCAAGAGAGAATATCTAGTTCAGTCTGGTTCTTCCAAGCTGTCTCCTTTCTCAGACATTACAGAACATGTGTATGTAAACAAAGATAAAATGTCATGCTGCCATGACCTTGTATACTTGACACAGACTCTGAGGTACCAAAAAGGAAAAGAATACAGAATTTTTCTATCATTTCCCCCCTTTGATGCCATGCAAGTCATCATAAATGAAAACAAGTTATGGCATCTAAAACCCCTTATGGCAGCTATGTTAAGCTCCAGTGCACTGATGTGCAACAGACCCTAACTAGCTATTGACGGGGAAAGTCCGCCATCGGCCTTGCTGCCCTAGGCGCTGGCTAACATTTTAGTTCTTAAGAAGGAGAAATGGAACAGTAAACTCATTAATTAATGAAGAAAATAATCAATGGTAAAAACAGTGAAAACAGAATGATGATAAAATAATAGTAGAGATATAATAAGGATATATGTGTGTCATGGCTATGTGTTATTGCAGCTTTTATAAAAACAAACATGAAGGATAAAACAAAACACAATAATAATAATAAAATGTAAAAACAGAAATAAGAGTAACATAAAAACAAAAAAGTAAAACTAATGTTTCAAACTTCACATCATGATCATGCAACTTCTTTCAGTTTTCTGCATGTCATTCATACCTTTACTCTGTACTTGGGTAATGGAGAGACACTTTGAGCTCACACTATTTGTTCATCACCCCCATCATCCCCTGCAACCGCTCCATGGTACATTACTAAATTAACATGCACAAGTCTCATCATCATATTGCGGATGCAGGGAATGACACAAGAAAAGGACAAAAATAATACCGCAAAAATCATTAACAAGTTCATGATAAGACCTCTCCATGAAGAGAATAACCAGCTTAACCAGGTATGTTCATCAGTAACATTGTCCTTGGCCCCGGCAGCCTGCAAGGCAGTCAGGTTCCATATGGCCAAGGCAATCACGTGACCATCTGTATCATTTTCAGGGATAAAAGTACGACAATAATCACCTACAAATGCACACACGCCCCCTCGGACGGCAGTTATTTGATCAAGAACCATTCTATTTTGGGTCAACATAAGCCTAATATCATGGCGTGTTAAATTCTAGACAGCTCACGCACACGATACCCAGCACAGGGTAGAACATGAGACCGGAGGGGAGGGACGCGCTCCTGCTGCCTATGACAGGGCCCCCCCTTCTAGGGATGCCTCCTGGTGGACCGGAGGGCTTGTCCGGGTGGGCACGGTGGAAAGCCCGGAGCACCTCCTTGTTCAATACCCGAGACGAGGGCATCCAGGATTGTTCCACCAGCCCATAACCCTCCCAATCGATGAGGTATTGCAGACCCCACCCCTGCAACAGACATCCAGGATACGCCGAACCGTGTGGGCGGGATGGCCATTGATGATGCGGGAAGGAGGAGGAGGCTTGGGGGGGGCACAGAGGACTGGTTGAGAGGGGCTTTATGTGACTGACGTGAAAGGTGAGGTTCACCCACAGGGCCATGGGCAGCCGGAGCCAGACTGACGCGTTGTTGACCACCCGGGCAATGGAGAACGGCTCGAGGAAGCGAGGGGACAGCTTCTTAGCATTGTTCTTCAGAGGAATCTGGCTAGCCACCAGCCAGACCAGCTGTCCCATGGCGTACTTGAGGGCCAGGACCCACCTCCGATCGGCAGCAGCCCGGGTGCATTCGGTGGTGCGGACCAGAGCGGCCCAAGTCGCTCTCCAGACCCGTCGGCAGCGTCGAGCGTGGGACCCCACAGATGGCACCGAAACCTCCTTATTGGCCAAGGGAAGGAGGGGGGGCGTGTACCTCAATAACGCCTTGAAGGGGGTCAATCCGGTGGCAGAGGACACCGCGGAGTTCATCGAGTGTTCCACCCAGGTAAGGTGTGTGCTCCAGGAAGAGGAATTGTCGGCTGCTATGCATCACAAGGCAGCCTCCAGGAACTGGCTGGTGCGCTCAGCCTGCCCGTTACTTTGGGGATGATTTCCAGAAGAGAGGCTCACCGTCATCCCTAGCGTCCGGCAAAAAGCCCCCCAGACCTGGGACGTGAATTGTGGACCCCGGTCAGACTCAATGTCCACAGGGATGCCATGGATCCGGATCACATGGTCCGTGAGAAGGGCTGCCGTCTCCAGAGCTGACGGGAGCTTGGGGAGGGTCACCAGATGGACCACCTTGGAAAACCGATCCACAGTTGTCAGAATGACCGTCTTGCCGTGGGAGGAGGGCAACCCGGTAACAAAGTCCATGGCGATGTGGGACCACGGCTGGCCGGGAATGGGGAGGGGATGGAGGAGTCCCGACGGGGGAGAGGAGCCAGTCTTCTCCTGGACACATGTCTGACAGGCTCTGACATACTCCTGAACGTGCCGCCGCAGCGTTGGCCACCAGAACACCCACTTGACAAAATCTATAGTCCGGGCGACGCCATGATGGCAGGCAAAGTGGCTGGTATGGCCCCACTGGATGACATCGCTGCGGAGGGCGGTCGGCGGTCGATACTATCCAGGTTTCCTCCCAGATACCATGGACCTAAAAGAAATCATCCACAGCTCAACAGTACCTCCTAGCGGATACCTACGAAATGTGTTTCAGTACTTAGGATGTCTTTTAATTTGTTCTAAACATTGTTTCTTTCAGCTTATTCTTATTCTTGGATCCTAAGGACACTGAAAATCATCCCTCTTTTATCACCAACCATGATTTGCTGTACTACATTAAGTTTTGATCTAAATATGAATGCATGTATTATGATTATGTATAGGAAATGTTATATTCATGAGTGTTATTCAAACAAATGTAATATTGGAGTAATGGTATAAATGCATGATCACCAAATATTAGCCAAGTCATTTAATTTAGTCAGATTTTATATTGAGCACCTAATTTCATAAGAACTGACTGAGTGTTGATTTTTCCTCTGCAATTTCATGGGATGGTGTCTTTGTTTGATTGGCTGCTCTCAAACAAAGAAATGTCCTCACATTGGATAGCAGCCATTTCAAACTGCTTCTGAAAAAGTCGATTGGTCAGTCTTGCGATCGACATCATCAGTTTTACGACCCGGCGAGGTAACTTTAAAAGAGAGAAGTTAGATTTAAGTTTTAGTAAAAGAGGAAGATTAGCAAGAAGTAAAGTAACAATGTAACAAGTAGCAGATAGAGAACGGTGAGAGAATTAAGAATTAGAAACACAGAAAGAAGAAAGAAAGAGATTTTGAGAAAGATTAGGAACTAAATTAAGATTAAAGAAGCAGAATAGTAATCTAGATCTCAGAAGAAGATTTTATTCCACCGTTTCAAGGTCCTGTGAAGTTTTATTCTGTTCTTTGTGAAGTTTGTCAAGTCTTTTGTTATTTTCTGGTTACTGAGGAGAAACCATTTTTTTCTTTAGAGCTCGTTCTTTTAGAGAATCAAATTCTCAAACTTTTTTTCCTTCACCTCAGAAGCCATTCTTATCCTAGTAAATGTTTTCTCATTTTTTTTATGACTTTTCACGCCATTAAAGTGGACCTTTAATTTGCCTAGTTTAAAGTGAACAGAGACTGAGACGTTCCTCCTTCAGTTTTTTGGTCTATCCCGCTACAAGAGACCTCAAATTTGGACACTTTTCCAAGGACTTTTCACGCCGCTCTGTGACAGACCAACCCCTGCTGCCATTGTCTGGAGAGCCCCCAGCTGAGTTTGCACTTCCACGGCTGTGAGGAGGCATCGCAGCAGCCGCTTCCTCCGACGTCCTAACTCCCAACTCGGCCGGCATCGACCCGCTGAAACGTGGACCTACAGCTGTCTTGTAAGTGAAACTCCTACTTCTCCTATCTGCTGGGTTAAAACGTGATGTCCTAACAATTAAATTACAATTGAATATGGCCCGTATTTCAGGGCTCAATTAGTCTCTCAGCCACAGGATAAAGCTGTAAACTGAAGGAAAACTCTTAGTCATTTTTAAGTAACTGCCCTTAAATTTTTGTAGATTAATTCAGAAGTCATTTTTAGATAATTAGCTTATGAATTTTCCCCATAAAATTGCATTGTTTTGTTAAAACATTTCAGCCTCATTTACCGTTGAAACATTAAGTCTGGTTCCTCCTTGGTTCTACAGAGGTGTAATGCTGGATTTTATGTTCAGGAATCCAATATCAGTTGATGTGATATATTACGCTGTCATCATTTAAATCTGTTTATCCATCATTTGAACGCCATGCCATGTAACCTGAATGAGTTTAATAAAAGGGTAAATAAGAGAAGTTGAAGCGTTTTTCTTTCGCATATATCTTTTTCCTAATCACTGCAGGAAAAGAACTCACTGAAACTTTGAGACTGATTCATTAAGTAATTGAAGGTACAAAATTAATTAAAATTAAAGTTAATATTATTGTCCGTTAGGACTGGTGCCCCCTTTTACGAGTGCTTTTATTTAATTTAGCGGGTGTAGAAGTGATGGTTTAACTCCGCCCCCTTTCACACCCACTATTAAATAAAATAAATAATTCCTGTACCTTATGACAAATATTTTTATAGGCAATTCACGCAACAGTAGACAAACACGAATTGATAGAGCATATCGCGGAGGACGTCATTAATCAACCGTTGGAAGACGGCAGGAGCGTTAGAGAGCCCAAACTGCATCACTAGGTATTTGAACTGGCCCTGGTGTGTTTTAAAGGCCGTCTTCCATTCTTCACCCTTGTGAATACGAATCAAATGATACGCATTTCTAAGGTCTAACTTGGTGAAAACCCGTGATCGCTGAAGGAGCTCGAACGCTGAATTGATTAAAGGCAGAGGGTATTTGTCTTTAATTGTAATTACGTTGCGCTCCCGGTAGTCGATGCACGGGCGCAGTGAGCCATCCTTCTTCCCGACAAAGAAGAATCTGGCCCCGAGTGGAGCCGAAGATGGCCGAATGAGGCCAGCGTTCAGCGATTCCTTAATGTACTGCTCCATCGCCTCTCTCTTCGGGACGGAAATGCTGTACAGCCGGCTGGACGGCAGCCTCGCCCCCGGGATGAGATCTATAGCACAGTCGTAAGAGCAATGAGGCGACAGTGACAACGTTCTCGACTTGCTAAAGACCTCGCCCAAATCGTGATAAGCCCGAGGGATGAGGTTCAGGTCCAGCGGCTCAGCCAGGGAGGGAGAAACGGAGAGCAACGGGGAGCAATCAGCCGAACGCATACAATTGGCCATACAAAAAGGGCTCCAGGCTGAGATGGTATTCTGAGCCCAGTTGATCGTGGAGCTATGCTTCTGGAGCCACGGGTAACCTAGAACCACCGGGGAAGATGACACGGGGAGGACCAGGCACACTAGTTCCTCCCGGTGGTTCCTGGAAAGAAGGATGGGAATAGGCACCATGCTTAGGGTAACTACCACGAGCTCACTGCTGGAGATGGCAGTGACTCTCTGCCTGTGGGGCAATTTACGTGTGGGAATACCCACCTGCTCTACGAGAGCAGCTGAAACTAACTTACCCTGGGACACCGAATCAATGAGCACCTCAACCCTCCTCTCGACCCCCGGCAACTGCACGAGAGCCAAAATACACAATTTACCAGGGTGAGAAGAATAAGTCTCACCCACCAGACCCCCTGCGGTTACTGACTGGCCATATCTTTTTGGCTGCCGGCAGCATTCGTCCAGGCTGTGGTTGCGCGAACCACAGTACATGCATGCGCCAGCCCTTCGCCTTCGCCGAAGATCCTCGTCGGTGATATTTCGAGAGAGCTCCATTGGTACGGGCGAAGATCTGGCACCGCCGGTCCCAGCAGCTGCAGTGGGCATGTGCTCGGCACGCGGACAAGGGATGGGGATGCGGTCCCTCGCGCGCTCACGGTGTCGATTGTCAAGCCCTACAGCCTGATCTATCAGGTCATCGAGCATCTCCAGGACAGGATGGACCGCCAGTTTGTTGCGGAGTTGGTCACTAAAGCCGTGGAGGAACGTGCTGCGTAGAGCAGTCTCATTCCACCACCGACTCAGATGCCCCAACCCAGAACTCCACCGAGTACTCGGCCATCGACCAGGTACCCTGGCGGAGCGTCATCAGGCGGCTCATAACATTGCCATGATGCTCAGTCCGACCGAACGTGTTAGAAAATGCGGCCACCAATCGGTCAAACGAATATCGGCACCCCTCAGGGTTGTCTAGAGTGGCCTGGACCCACTCCAGGGCTCAATCCTTGAGCAACAGCACAAAAAGCTGTTTTTTGGCTACATCCCCCAGATACTCCTCCCAACCTGTTCCAAGTACATTTGAAGTTGGAGAAGAAATGGTTTGCATTTCCCCACCTCCCCCGCATACGGGAGGGCGAGGGAATGGAATAAGTACGGCGCATAGTGTGCGGAGTAGGCTTGGGGGGGGGGGCTGCGGGATGCGCCACAGACCATAATGTTACCACATGGGAAACCTGTTGTATTAGCCCAATGAGTCGTTGCTCGGTCGCCGCTAGGCGATCCAAAGCAGACTGCTCCTGCAGTGAAGCACTGGCTGAGCTACCTTCCTGGCTGGCTTGTTCTGTCATGGTGTGTTAAATTCTAGGCAGCTCACACACACAATACCCAGCACAGGATAGAACCACACTGAGGGGCACGTTAGACAGCTTTATTAAATGGCAAAATAACAGTGCACAGCTATGGAAAGAGTCACTCGCCAGAGGAAAGGGCCGGTAGAGAGAAGACGAGAGCCGTGAGCTGAAGAGTAGAGCAAGGGGGAAAATGGCCGAGCCAAATTGCCACTTACTTGGGAAATCCAGGGATGACCGGCAGGACCCAGCAGGGAAAATAGACAAACCGGTAGGGTAGGAGGGGAGTGGAGCTGATGGTGCCTGACCGGGGGATGATGGTGCTGAAGGACGGCGAGGTGGGGCAGGAGAGCATGCGCAGTCCCAGCGACACATCTACACGATAGCAGCAACCTGGGGAGAAGGAGAAGAAGATGGTTAACGGTGTGTTAACAATCGTGGAAATGTAGAAAAGCAACTCCAAACATGGGCAGTATACCCAGACGAGCCAGCGTAGACTGCGCAGAGGGAACCTCCCTAAGTACGCTGGTTGATGAGCGGGTGCAGGTGTGTCTTCTGCCTCAGGTGCAGTGATGAGTTGAAGAAGGTGAGACCGGAGGGGAGGGGTGCGCTCCCGCTGCCCATGACACCTAAGAGCCGTTAATTCCTCATTTATACCAGAAAAAGCAGATAAAGAAAAATTCACAAATGACTGTAATCTATAATTAGTTGTTTCAATCCACAAGCTGTTCTTAACCACTCCCACCCAGGGAAACAGGGAACGAAGTACCTTCTGCCCTGTAGTTTCTAACCTGAATTCTTTCGGCACATCTGTGCCCCAGATGGGATCATGTGGTGCAAAGGGGACATCTCTCTTCACCCTGTCACCTGTCCTGCTGACAATATGATGGTATGGTCAGTCAAAACTACGGGGGCACGAACCCCTCCCCAATTCATGGGCAGGTGTGAGTAGGTACAATGGACACACAGCCACCAAACCCCCTGTCACCATATGCGTGCCATGCCTGTGAGAATCAGTGACATTGCCTTCCAGACTTCTAGATTGACAAAAACGATCCTCAGGGCAGCTTTTGCCCACTACATTGGTCCGGCAGGTAGAAGTACAGGGGCAAGACATACTATGCACTGTTGCACACCTAGAAAACAATAAACTGCCCAAAGAGACATTTCCACACCCTTTTAAACAAAAGAAAAAATTCCCCAGCGAGGTTAACCTTGCCTTCACCGAGTAAGGTTTGTCATCGTGTCTCCGGCCGGTGGAGTCATAGGCAATGCGACAGGTGTGATTCAAATTAATGCTTGCTGTTTGCTGTACTATTTCTATACATAGCCTCTTGCAAGAAACAAACAGCTTCTGATAGTTCCATTTTTTTTTAGCAGTAACAGATATTTGACCAGCTGAAAGTGGGAGCAAAGAACACACATAGCAATTTGAATGATTTTCTCATTTGACTGTGTAATTAGCATGCTTCTACCACACATTACCAGTATAAACATGATCTTCATTAAGTGATCCTTCTAACCAGTCATGATGTGCGTGAGTAATGTATCTAGCCATACAATAGATAGGTGATAGTATCCCTAAAAATAAACAAAAGTGTTAATACAAGGATGATGAAAAAAAATAAAACAGGTGTACCATTCACATCCTCCTGCTGTCAATCTTCTCTCACTGGCATTTTGTCTCTCCTTGATAAAAAAAAACCAGTTGTTTTGCTATAACAAGCCGTTACTGGACGCCGACAAGGGCACCGTCAGCCGATGCCCATATAGAGAAACAGTTAAACAATCACTTATTGAGGATTTTTTTCCCCCTTTTTCTTTCCTTTCCTTCTCTATCATCGCTGCATGTTTGGCATAAGTTAACACATCACCAAATGTACAGGTGTGGTATGTGACCAAAAGTTTGCTGATGTAATCAGCTAGGTGTGGGTGCATGTTTTGCAAAAAGACACTTTTCAAATGCTGCCAATAAGGTTCTACACCTGAATCATTATCAGCCTTAGTTAAATCAGAATGCCTATCAAACCTCTTGTAACCTGGTTCTATAAGCTTCAGCACTTTCATCATCCCATATAAGCTGTATTTGAAAGTTCAATCATAAGATATTGTTCAGCGAAAACATTTTTCATAATCTTCAGTTTTATACATCGTATTGATGGTGAGTGTGGAGTGGATATGTGTGTATATCTACTTAACTCTTGGGTGCCCCGGTGTGGCTGCTCCCAGGTAGAGGGTGGAGACGAAGGGAGGCAAGGTGACGTCAGCCGCAGCTTCTCCAGCCTGGAGTTCTGTGAGACTGAGGTATATGGGCTGAGCACTGGGGAGTATGGAGGAGAAGGAGCAGAAGCACAGCCCCCTGCCCCCACGTCAGACTCGTCATGCACCATAGAACAGACAGAACACATATTAGTCAAATCTTTCCGGTTCCGCCGGACCAGCGGCGCCACACGAGTTGGCTGCCCGTTGCAATAGCCTTTTTTTTTATCTTCCTTCTTCATTCTACACCTTTCAGTCTATATACAGTGGGGTAAAAAAGTATTTAGTCAGCCACCAATTGTGCAAGTTCTCCCACTTAAAAGATGAGAGAGGTCTCCAATTTTCATCATAGGTATATCTCAACTATGAGAGACAAAATGAGAAAAAAAAAATCCAGAAAATCACATTGAAGGATTTTTAATGAATTAATTGGTAAATTCCTTGGTAAACTAAGTATTTGGTCAATAACAAAAGTTCATCTCAGTACTTTGTTATATACCCTTTGTTGGCAATGACAGAGGTCAAACGTTTTCTGTAAGTTTTCACAAGGTTTTCACACACTGTTGCTGGTATTTTGGCCCATTCCTCCATGCAGATCTCCTCTAGAGCAGTGATGTTTTGGGGCTGTCGCTGGGCAACACAGACTTTCAACTCCCTCCAAAGATTTTCTATGGGGTTGAGATCTGGAGACTGGCTAGGCCACTCCAGGACCTTGAAATGCTTCTTACGAAGCCACTCCTTCGTTGCCCGGGCGGTGAGTTTGGGATCATTGTCATGCTGAAAGACCCAGCCACGTTTCATCTTCAATGCCCTTGCTGGTGGAAGGAGGTTTTCACTCAAAATCTCACGATACATGGCCCCATTCATTCTTTCCTTTACATGGATCAGTCGTCCTGGTCCCTTTGCAGAAAAACAGCCCCAAAGTATGACATTTCCACCCCCATGCATCACAGTAGGTATGGTGTTCTTTCTCCTCCAAACACGACAAGTTGAGTTTTTACCAAGAAGTTCTATTTTGGTTTCATCTGACCATATGACATTCTCCCAATCCTCTTCTCGATCAGCCAAATGCTCTCTAGCAAACTTCAGACGGGCCTGGACATGTACTGGCTTAAGCAGGGGGACACGTCTGGTACTGCAGGATTTGAGTCCCTGGCGGCGTAGTGTATTTCTGATGTAGCTTTTGTTACTTTGGTCCCAGCTCTCTGCAGGTCATTCACTAGGTCCCCCCATGTGGTTCTGGGATTTTTGCTCACCGTTCTCGTGATCATTTTGACCCCACGGGGTGAGATCTTGCGTGGAGCCCCAGATCATCAGTGGTCTTGTATGTCTTCCATTTTCTAATAATTGCTCCCACAGTTGATTTCTTCACACCAAGCTGCTTACCTATTGCAGATTCAGTCTTCCCAGCCTGGTGCAGGTCTACAATTTTGTTTCTGGTGTCCTTTGACAGCTCTTTGGTCTTGGCCATAGTGGAGTTTGGAGTCTGACTGTTTGAGGTTGTGGACAGGTGTCTTTTATACTGATAACGAGTTCAAACAGGTGCCATTAATACAGGTAACGAGTGGAGGACAGAGGAGCCTCTTAAAGAAGAAGTTACAGGTCTGTGAGAGCCAGAAATCTTGCTTGTTTGTAGGTGACCAAATACTTATTTTACTGAGGAACTTACCAATTAATTCATTAAAAATCCTTCAATGTGATTTTCTGGATTTTTTTTTCTCATTTTGTCTCTCATAGTTGAGGTATACCTATGATGAAAATTGGAGACCTCTCTCATCTTTTAAGTGGGAGAACTTGCACGATTGGTGGCTGACTAAATACTTTTTTGCCCCACTGTATATATCACGGACACACAGATCGCCCCAAAGGTCTCCCGAGTCGGCGGACGGAGCCACTGTTTACAGCAGGAGACGATACAGCAGGAAGAGCTAGTGCTAGCTAGCACTCAACCGCCACCCGGTGCTATCGGAGAAACTCGACATACCGGGAACTGTAGCGAAAACGACGTGGGTGCCGGGCTGGAGTTTAGGCGGCATGCAAGAAATATAAGACAGAATAATAAAGAGCGATGGCAAGAACCAAGCAGACCGCCCGTAAAATCTACTGGAGGAAAAAGCCCCCCAGGAAGCAGCTGGCCACCAAGGCTGCTCTGAAAAGCGCTCCGGCCACCGGCGGAGTGAAGAAGCCTCACCGTTACAGGCTCGTGGCTCTGAGAGAGATCCGTCGCTACCAGAAATCCACGGAGCTGCTCATCCGTAAGCTGCCCATCCAGCGCCTGGTGAGGGAGATCGCTCAGGACTTCAAAACCAACCTGCGCTTCCTGAGCTTCGCCGTCATGGCTCTGCAGGAGGCCAGTGAGGCCTACCTGGTGGGTCTCTTCTTCGCTAAGAGGGTCACCATCATGCCCAAAGACTTCCAGCTGGCCTGCCGCATCCGCGGAGAGAAAGCTTAGACTTTCTGCTGCACATTCACCAACCATAATGCTCCACACTGTGTGTCTATATATATATATATATATATATTTATAGTAATATGTACATATGTTTACTAGCTGTTCTTGTTTTTGCTTGCCTTCTGATTGTTGCTCTGAGTGTTGCTATCCCTGTACTGTTGCAATCCTGGAATTTCCCCATTGTGGGACTAATAAAGGCTTATCTTATCTTATCTTATCTTATCTTATATTTTGATTTTACCATAGTCCAAGTCAGTCTATCGCCCATTTTTTCCATCTGAAGCCATTCTTATCCCTCAGTTGGAGAGAAAATGCAACTGTGAGCTAGGGAATACAATTACACTTCAGAAGTCAAATATAAGTCAAATGAAATAACCTAATGCTGTTTACCTGTCTTCAGGCATCCCAAACAAAAGAAAAATTAAATTTTCTTCCTCTGCTGGCAGATAATTTTACTTAAAATAAGCGAAAAATTCTGGCAATTGATAATGTTAGTTAAAAGTTAAAAAAAAACATCTGCCAATAAAGCAAGATTAAATTGCTTAATACAAGTAACTATCATAAAGCCAGCAAAACCCCACAGAAAAATGCACAACAAAAGAAATTACTGTCAAAAACTATCTTGAGATAATAAACAAGCATCTGGATCACCCTGAGATAAAAACACTTCTGAGAGAGAAGAAGAGGATCTTCAGGTCGGGGAACAGGGAGATGCTGAAGTCCGTACAGAGGGAGCTGAGGAGAAAGATCAGAGAAGGCAAGGACAGCTTCAGGAAGAAGATGGAGGACAAGCTGCAACAGAGCGACATCAGCGGGGTCTGGAGAAACCTCAAAACCATCTCGGGGCTCCAGAATACCTCCCCCCAGGCCACGGGGGGCAGGGAGTGGGCGAACAACCTGAATCTGTTTTTCAATAGATTTGACCAACCGCCCTCCCCCCTGTCTGCACAACAACCACTGCTGCCTCTAAGAAATCAAGTCCTGCTACCCACTCCCCACTCCACCGACACCCCCCCCCACTCCCAACACACAGCCCCCCATCCTGACCCTGACCAAGACCCAGGTGAGGACGGAGCTGAGGAAGATCAAGGCGAGGAAGGCGTCGGGACCGGACGGCATCAGCGCAAAGCTCCTCAAGTCCTGTGCAGACCAGCTGTGTGGGATTGTGACGTATATCTTCAACATGAGCCTGAAACTGGGGAGGGTACCACAGCTGTGGAAAACATCTTGTGTGGTACCTGTACCAAAAACTTCCCACCCCAAAGACCTGAACAGCTTCAGACCGGTGGCCTTGACGTCCCACTTGATGAAGACCCTGGAGAGACTGCTCCTTGCTCATCTCCGCCCCCTGGTGGAACCAGCGATGGATCCACTCCAGTTCGCCTACCAGCATGGCATTGGGGTGGAGGATGCGGTGATCTTCCTCCTTCACCGTTCTCTGTCCCACCTGGAGAAGCCCGGGAATATGGTGAGGATCATGTTCTTTGACTTCTCCAGTGCTTTCAACACCATCCAACCGATGATCCTGAAGGACAAGCTGCTGCGCGCAGGGGTGGACCAGCACCTGTCATCATGGATCCTGGACTACCTCACGAACCGGCCTCAGTTTGTGAGAACCCGGGACTGTGTTTCCGACACGATCATCAGTAGCACGGGGGCCCCCCAGGGAACGGTGCTGGCTCCCTTCTTGTTCACTCTTTATACTGCGGACTTCTCACACAACACAACACATTGCCATCTACAGAAGTTCTCTGATGACTCTGCGATCGTTGGTCTCATCTCCAGCGGAGATGAAGCTGAGTACAGAGGGCTTATCCAGGACTTTGTGGACTGGTGCCATCGGAACTGCCTCCAGATCAACGCGAGGAAAACTAAGGAGCTGGTGGTGGACTGCCGCAGGCATGGGCAGCCCCTCACAGCACCAGTAAATATACAGGGAACAGACATCGAGATGGTGACATCCTACAAGTACCTGGGTATTCATCTGAACAATAAACTAGACTGGTCACACAATACTGACGCACTCTACAAGAAGGGACAGCACAGGCTGTTCCTGCTGAGGAGACTCAGGTCTTTTGGTGTACAAGGGGCGCTGCTGAAGTCATTCTATGACACGGTGGTGGCATCAGCCATCACTTTTGGAGTGGTCTGCTGGGGCAGTGGCATTACTGCAGCCGATAGGAAGAGACTGAACAAACTGATTAAGAAAGCTAGCTCTGTCCTGGGGCAACGCCTTGATCCGATGGAGGAGATAGGAGAGAGAAGGACGGTGGCTAAACTGTCATCTCTGCTGGAGTCCGAGTTCCACCCTATGCAGGACATACTGAATGCACTGAGGAGCTCATTTAGCAGCAGACTACATCATCCCAGGTGCACAACCGAGAGGTTTCGTAGGTCCTTCCTACCAACGGCTGTCAGACTGTACAACCTAAGCAGGGCTGCTCGCAGAGATAGCAAAAAGACGTAACAAACTAATAGTTTTGTTTTTTTTTTTTGTTTTTTTTTGAATGCAAAAGATGCAATAGACTTACACAATGGTCCTCTCCGGCATACAACTAGGAACATACCGGTCGCTATGGAGGGTGAGAATATGTATGGGCACATAATCATACCATGTAGGATAACTAAATAGACGGTTATGCTGTTTCATCCCACCTAGCAACAATGCTCTGCACTGTGTGTGTTTATATATTTACATATTTATTCCATCTAGCTACAATGCTCTGCACTGGGTGTGTTTATATTTATATATCTATATATTTATTCCATCTAGCTACAATGCTCCGCACTGTGTTTTTATATATCTACATATTATTCCATCTAGCTACATTGCTCCGCACTGTGTGTGTTTATATACTTGCATATTTATTCCACCTAGCTGCAATGCTCCATACTGTGGGTGTTTATATATTTACATATTTATTCCATCTAGCTACAATGCTCTGCACTGTGTGTTCATATATTCATATATTTATTCCATCCAGCTACAATGCTCTGCACTGTGTGTCTGTGTGTGTGTGTGTGTATATATACAGTATATTTTATAGTAATATGTACATATGTAGTATATTAGCTGCTCTTGCTTGCTTGTTTTTTCTTGCCTTCTGATTGTTGCTCTGAGTGTTGCTATCCCTGTGCTGTTGCAATCCTGGAATTTCCCCCTTGTGGGACTAATAAAGGCTTATCTTATCTTATCTTAATGCCTTTCATCTTACCAAAATCCATCTTACCAAAATCACACCAAAAAGTGTGACCTTATTATTGCTTCAGCACAATACAGGTTAGTCCTTTCACACACACACATAGCAAGCCCCAGATAAGCACACACGTTAGTGAAATAATCCCAAAGTCACTTAATAATAAGCACATCTGGCAACCCAAGGTTCTCGTCATCAATCATCTTCTGCCGCTCTGAAAACACATTCCTTTTTTCCATCTTTGTCACTTACCAATCTCCCGTGGACAAATCTGCCATTTCCCGTGAAACAACAGTCTCATTATTGTCCTTTTGCACTTCACAACAACAAGAAAAAACAACCTCGACTTCTGTGTTCTCACATTCTTTTTCCTCTCTTTTTCTCACCAAAGTAAACTGTAAAACATTAAAAACACACACAAACAAGCATACGAACGACCAGACAAACTGCAATTATTTATTTTAATTTATTTATAATTTTATCTTAGTCTAAAGGCTATTTTATTGTATTTTAAGCTTACTTTGAGTTACATCTTATGGTATTTTATTTATTGTTAAAGTTATTCCTTCGCTGATACCGCCCAACGATGTGCACTCCGCCCTGGTATCACTCTGCGGGTACTGTACCTTCCACCGCTGATACCACTCTGCGGTCTGCACCGATATCACTCTGCGGTACTATGTATCCTTCCACGCACCTATTTCCCAATTTTAGACTCCATCTAAAATCCAGTAAAAATGCATTAATTACTGAGCGGTTCCGTTTAACCACAGTACTTTTCCTGACCGGACTCGAAACCGTCGGTACCAAATCTTACGCGTAATCCCATGGTCGGACTGAAACCGCCACACCAACGTCTGAATAATTAAATGTATTTATTATTTAGCTATTTATTATTTAAATGTATTTATAAATAATTAAATTTACTGACTTCAATCCCCCTCAGTTCTCTCTGTCATTCTTCTCTGCCCCAGTGCTCCATACCGCCTCTCGCTGATGCCTTACTTCAGCCAACTGCTTCCAGTGGGGAGGCGAGTGGGAGGTCTTTTCCAGCAGAGAGAACGGTCCAAAGTGCCGCAGGTCTGGAGAAAAGATGTCTGGAGTCGCTGTTTGGTGCACCAGATATGTTGGTAAAATTCTCTTTAACCAGTAGTCAAAGAATCAGGCCGGATCAAAGTTTCAGTAAATTTAATTTGCACTGATCAGTGGAGAATAATAAGTGATACTCTCAGTGCCACCTATGGAAATTGTTCTGAATCACATACACAACTTTCAGTCTTTAAGCATCCTGCCGTCTCAAAATTGTCCAAGAGAGAATATCTAGTTCAGTCTGGTTCTTCCAAGCTCCTTTCTCTGACATTCCGAGTCTCCTTTCTCAGACATTACAGAACATGCATATGTAAACAAAGACAAAATGTCATGCTGCCACGACCTTGTACACTTCATACAGACTCTGAGGTACCAAAAGGAAAAGAATACAGAATTATTCTATCAGAGTAATAAACTTGTTTGACACTATGCATCATGTCTTGGAAACAGTGAGACACTACTGCCATGTCATCAGTCCACAGGGGTGTCTTGTTTTTTCTCTCACACTGAAAGTGACGAGAGATGATTGACAGGTCTGCTACATCTGTGTAAACTCAGAGATGAACCTTATTGGATAAAGTAAGAACTGTGGTTTGCTCGCACTTTCTTCATTCACAGTGTTTACATGCACATCACATGGTGATCAAGTTTTATATTCTGGTTAAGTGAATGTTCTGAATATGGGCTTCACGTCTGTAGCAGCTGCAGCATCATTCCTGTTTTCATGTCAGTCAGCGTATTCCACATAAACTCATAACATGTAGTTGTAATAATGATAACAGAGTAAGCACGTACTTTTCATTCCTTTCCATGCCATCTGAAGAAATAGGCACTCTTTCTTTGCCATTGTGTTGTGTTTTTTTTATTTAGCATTTGTCAACACACTAGAATAATTGATTTTGACTGACATTAGACAGAAAAAAAATCGATCTCCACTTACTTTTTGAAAATTAGCACATTAGTTTTTCTTCACCCTAGAATGCTGAATAACGTCTGTGATTTTCGCCCACTGTGGTCAAATGATTTTCATTGTGTTGCTGTTGCCTGACTTTCATGGGTTCTTGGCTAGCTTCAGGCTGTTCACTGATATCACTGAAGGTGGGCATACAATATTTCCCTGCTCCCATCCCATTTCAACAGGTATGTGTTCGGGTGATTTTCACCTGACATTAGTGTTTGTGTATTAAATCTGGGGTAACACCGTCCGGGCGCACCATATTTGTCATGCACAGCCATCATCCTGTCACAGGCTTGGTGACGCCGACATGCGAACAAGCGTGTAGCTAAAATGTAGCTAGAAGGTTTGTTTACGTCAGCTACACAGATTTCTGTAACAAATGTACGGTGGGGTAAAAAAGTTAGTCAGCCACCAATTGTGCAAGTTCTCCCACTTAAAAGATGAGAGAGGTCTCCAATTTTCATCATAGGTATACCTCAACTATGAGAGACAAAATAAAAAAAAAATCCAGAAAATCACATTGAAGAATTTTTAATGAATTCATTGGTAAATTCCTCGGTAAAATAAGTATTTGGTCAATAACAAAAGTTCATCTCAATACTTTGTTATATACCCTTTGTTGGCAATGACAGAGGTCAAACGTTTTCTGTAAGTTTTCACAAGGTTTTCACACACTGTTGCTGGTATTTTGGCCCATTCCTCCACGCAGATCTCCTCTAGAGCAGTGATGTTTTGGGGCTGTCGCTGGGCAACACAGACTTTCAACTCCCTCCAAAGATTTTCTATGGGGTTGAGATCTGGAGACTGGCTAGGCCACTCCAGGACCTTGAAATGCTTCTTACGAAGCCACTCCTTCGTTGCCCGGGCGGTGTGTTTGGGATCATTGTCATGCTGAAAGACCCAGCCACGTTTCACCTTCAATGCCCTTGCTGGTGGAAGGAGGTTTTCACTCAAAATCTCACGATACATGGCCCCATTCATTCTTTCCTTTACACAGATCAGTTGTCCTGGTCCCTTTGCAGAAAAACAGCCCCAAAGTATGATGTTTCCACCCCCATGCTTCACAGTAGGTATGGTGCTCTTTCTCCTCCAAACACGATAAGTTGAGTTTTTACCAAAAAGTTCTATTTTGGTTTCATCTGACCATATGACATTCTCCAAATCCTCTTCTGGATCATCCAAATGCTCTCTAGCAAACTTCAGACGGGCCTGGACATGTACTGGCTTAAGCAGGGGGACACATCTGGCACTGCAGGATTTGAGTCCCTGGTGGCGTAGTGTGTTTCTGATGTAGCCTTTGTTACTTTGGTCCCAGCTCTCTGCAGGCCATTCACTAGGTCCCCCCATGTGGTTCTGGGATTTTTGCTCACCGTTCTCGTGATCATTTTGACCCCACGTGGTGAGATCTTGCGTGGAGCCCCAGATCGAGGGAGATTATCAATGGTCTTGTATGTCTTCCATTTTCTAATAATTGCTCCCACAGTTGATTTCTTCACACCAAGCTGCTTACCTATTGCAAATTCAGTCTTCCCAGCCTGGTGCAGGTCTACAATTTTGTTTCTGGTGTCCTTTGACAGCTCTTTGGTCTTGGCCATAGTGGAGTTTGGAGTCTGACTGTTTGAGGTTGTGGACAGGTGTCTTTTATACTGATAACGAGTTCAAACAGGTGCCATTAATACAGGTAATGAGTGGAGGACAGAGGAGCCTCTTAAAGAAGAAGTTACAGGTCTGTGAGAGCCAGAAATCTTGCTTGTTTGTAGGTGACCAAATATTTATTTTACTGAGGAATTTACCAATTAATTCATTAAAAATCCTTCAATGTGATTTTCTGGATTTTTCTTTTTTCTCATTTTGTCTCTCATAGTTGAGGTATACTTATGATGAAAATTGGAGACCTCTCTCATCTTTTAAGTGGGAGAACTTGCACAATTGGTGGCTGACTAAATACTTTTTTGCCCCACTGTATGTAAGGCATAAGGGAAGTTAGAGCAGTCCTGGAATTGGCATGTAATCTTTATTTAGTGTAATGGTTATGAATAAATATCACTTAGTGGTATTTTCCAAGGGAATCCATCTGATATTTATATAGTCAGCTGGACAATTTTTTCCCTCTCAAAAAAATGCCATTTTTGCTTTTCTCTCCCACAGTTGTCAGTGATGCAGGAAGACTGCTTCACCAGACAAGACTACTCAGGAATGGCTGGACCAAAGAACAAGTTCCCACCTCTATTATTATCATTATAATTATGGAATTTTTTGTTATTATATAATTGTTTTGTTAAGTTTTCACTAATTTCAGAGCCTTTTTATACAGTGCATCCGGAAAGTATTCACAACACTTCACTTTTTCCACATTTTATGTTACAGCCTTATTCCAAAATGGATTAAATTCATTTATTTCCTCAAAATTCTACACACAACACCCCATAATGACAACATGAAAAAGGTTGGGTTTTTTTTTTTTTAGATTTTTGCAAATTTATTAAAAATAAAAAACTAAGAAATCACATGTACATAAGTATTCACAGCCTTTGCCATGAAGTTCAAACTTGAACTCAGGTGCATGCTGTTTCCCCTGATCATCCTTGAAATGTTTCTACAGCTTAATTGGAGTCCACCTGTGGTAAATTCAGTTGATTGGACATGATCTGAAAAGACACACACCTGTCTATATAAGGTCCCACAGTTGACAGTGCATGTCAGAGCACAAACCAAGCATGAAGCCAACAGAATTGTCTGTAGACCTCCGAGACAGGATTGTCTCAAGGCACAAATGTGGGGAACGCTACAGAAAAAATTCTGCTGCTTTGAAGGTCCCAATGAGCACAGCGGTCTCCATCATCCGTAAATGAAAGAAGTTCAGAACCACCAGGACTCTTCCTTGAGCTGGCCGGCCATCTAAACTGAGTGATTAAGAGAGAAGGGCCTTGGTCAGGGAGGTGACCAAGAACTCAATGATCACTCTTTCAGAGCTCCAGTCTGTGGAGAGAGGAGAACCTTCCAGAAGGACAACCATCTCTGCAGCAATCCATCAATCAGGCCTGTATAGTAGAGTGGCCAGACGGAAGCCACTCCTTAGTAAAATGCATATGTCAGCCCACCTGGAATTTGCCAGAAGGCACCTGAAGGACTCTCAGACCATGAGAAACAAAATTATCTAGTCTGATGAGACAAAGATTGAACTCTTTGGTATGAATGCCAGGCGTCATGTTTGGAGGAAACCAGGCACTGCTCATCACCAGGCCAATACCATCCTTACAGTGAAGCATGGTGGTGGAAGCATCATGCTGTGGGGATGTTTTTAAAGCAGCAGGAACTGGGAGAATAGTCAGGATAGAGGGAAAGATGAATGCAGCAATGTACAGACATCCTGGATGAAAACTTACTCCAGAGTGCTCATGACCTCAGACTGGGATGACGGTTCATCTTTCAGCAGGACAATGACCCTAAGCACACAGCCAAGATATCAAAGGAGTGGCTTCAGGACAACTCTGTGAATGTCCTTGAGTGGCCCAGACAGAGCCCAGACTTGAGCCCAATTGAACATCTCTGGAAAAATCTAAAAATGGCTGTACACCGACGCTTCCCATCCAACCTGATGGAGCTTGAGAGGTACTGCAAAGAGGAATGGGCCAAACTGCCCAAAGATAGGTGTGCCAAGCTTGTGGCATCATATTCAAAAAGACTTGAGGCTGTAATTGCTGCCAAAGGTGCATCAGCAAAGAATTGAGCAAAGGCTGTGAATACTTATGTACATGTGATTTCTTAGTTTTTTATTTTTAAAAAATTTGCAAAATTCTCGAAAAAACTTTTTTCATGGTGTCATTATGGGGCATTGTGTGTAGAATTTTGAGGGAAAAAATGAATTCATTCTATTTTGGAATAAAGATGTAACATAACAAAATGTAGAAAAAGTGAAGCGCTGTGAATACTTTCCGGATTCACTGTAAACCCATGAGCAATTTAAAAACTATAAATCATTAGAGGCTCATGTTCAGTTAACCAGTGGATGGGTCCAGCCACCTCAAATCTTCTGGGTGAATGACAAGAAAACTGTTGTTTGCACGAAGGTAAGCAGTCATTGTTTCTACATGGTTTTCTGCACTAGCATGTGTCTCTGCAGCTACAGACATTTCTAAGTCCCAGCGGTGAAATGTTGGATTTATGGTCATTTGTCATATGATGCTTGATAAGTATATACACATTATTATACAACTGGACATGAAATACGTATCCAGTAATGTGATAAGCCTGACGCTTGCACTGGCACACTGAAAAAATTATGGTATAATTAGCCGCTATAAAAACATACTAATTCAGGACAGTGATGTCTTTATATCTTTATAGTCAGCTGAAAGAGGAGAAGCTGCTGAACCTCATGATACCAAACATTCTATGGACTTCAGTCCCCAGCTAATTTTACATAAATCCATGCATAATGAAGGCAACAGCATTCCAGTGCGCACAGAAGGGGAACCCCAGCACCGCGTGTAGCGGTTTGTGTCCAGGTTATTTTTTTGTTTGTGGTAGTTTTATCAGACATGTTTGTTTCCACCCTCAGACACCACTCATTTTCATGTCCCTTATCTGGCCCGTTATAAAAAATGAGCTAATAAAATCAAATTATGGCATTGTTTCAAATCAAATCCTTTCACAATATAATTTTGTCATTTATTTACTTTTATTGTGTTATGTTTCTATTTATTTGTTTATTTAAGTTATAGATCTTAAACTAAATGAAATGTTATGTATTTCCTAGGTGACAAATGGATAAACCTACATGGCCCTGTGTGGGCCATGTAGGTTTATTGGAGTTTTTTGGGGGGAGTTTTGGATTTTTTTTTTCCCTTAATAATAAACACCTTAATTTAAAAACTGCATTTTGTGTTTACCCGTGCTATCTTTGTCTAATATTTAAATTTGTTTGATGATCTGAAACATTTACGTGTGGCAAAGATACAAAAAAAAAGAGAAATCAGGAAGAGAACAAACACTTTTTCACACCACTATATTTGTAAACGTGCCCCATACCGGAGAGGTGGCCTTGGTGACAGAGCATCTGTCCCGGCTGGGTCATTCCAAAGACTATAGAAAAATGTTACTTCCGGTCTTCTAGCTTGGTGCTCAGCATCATAGAATGGGGGAAGGAGAAGTTGTTTGTGGCGGCGCCTTGCATGGCAGCGACCCCTCTGATTCTAAATGTGATTAACATTGTAGATATGAGAAACGTAATTTTGTTCTACTGTACACGTTGGCTGTATGGACTGAATGACAACAGAGTTGGCTTCTTCTTCTAGTTGACTTGATGTCACTTGGTCCCATTAGGTATAATTTAATGTGCTATTTGGGCATTTTGTGTATTGTTAGTTACTACAAGAATGGTCACTTGTCATTAACCCCTTGCACTCTGGTCAATTTCCCTAAAAACGCCAAAAAATAACGTACCCAAAGTAAATCAAAAGCTGTTCTTCAACCCTTTGCAGCATCTTCATGGGGTTGGTCTCATTTAAAAGAAAACACTTTGAATTTTTTGGCAAAACAGTCATAATCTCTCTAAGTGCTCCTGCCACTGAGTAACAGTCATCTAAACATAGTGAACTTGAAGAAAATAAATTTCGCCTGGGTGTTTTTTTGGATACAAATGCTTGCAAATAACACACAGCTTCAGATCCGGGCTGGAAAATGCAACAGAAATGTAGAACCAAGTGTTATCCAGAATGAATAAAAAAATGAATATATTACACAGCTTTTTCCTCAGGTAGTTCCCACGCGTTTTTGAACTGTGCCAAATTGTGCCAAATGGCACAGTTTGGAAAAACGTCTGTAACTTTTGAATGATTCAATATAGAAGCTTCATCTTGGGCTCTAATGAAAGGTGAAGGGCTGTGTGTGTGTGTGTGGGGGGGGGGGGTGTTTATTCATTCATGAATGAATGAATGAACAAGCAAGCCCCCACACACAAAGAAGCATGCCACGTAAAAAATGTGTGGCTTTTTTACAAGAAAAAATAACCTACAGTGCATTAAAAATTATACTAGAATATTTGTAATGTAGAAGATAACAACTCCCACCCCCCCACCCCCCGCTACAGAGGACGGACATCACCCATCGCTACATGACGGAAAGCGGTGACGGTGCGCCACGGTCTAATACGCACAGTTGGACTAAAATATCTGCAATAATATCTGCAATCCGCTACAGAACAGTAGCGGGGGGGGGGGGGGGCCTTCACGGTCCGGATGCGGCGCACAAACCATGTCCAGTCCATGCGCCGCGGTACACGCTCTGTGCGCCGCGGTCTAATACGCACAGTTGGACTAAAATATCTGCAATAATATCTGCAATCCGCTACAGAACAGTAGCGGGGGGGGGGGGGGTGTTCATGGTCCGGACGCGGCGCACGAACCGTATCCAGTCCGTGCGCCGCGGTACATGCTCTGTGCGCCGCGGTCTACTACGCACAGTTGGACTAAAATATCTGCAATCCGCTACAGAAGAGTAGCGGGGGGGGGGGGGGGCGTTCACAACATGACGGGGGGGCCGTTCGCAACATGACGGACCCGGACCGCTCCGGTCCGGGTCGTGTTGCGATAACGCACAGTTGTAATTTAGCGATCGGTCAAGAGTCCTTTGGATTACAATTTTCAGGGATAAAGAATAATTTAGCTTATAACACTTACCTGTTCCCAACAGCAGCGTAGCTGGCGAACTTCTCTTCCTCATTGTCAGACGAACATGAAGCTGGTCCGCTTGTTACGGACTCGTGGTTCTGGTCACGCGACCCGGTCAAACCATAATTCCATTATTGCGGTTTTGCGCTTCCATGATTGCGGTTTTGGTGAACGATTTTTCAAAACAAATAAAAACAGTAGTAAGAAAAAAAGAATGGCGAACGCCTGTGTGTCACCCAGCCATACACAAAACAGCTTTCGAACTTCTGTGCTTCAATTGGCTGGCTGTATTCGCAGCCGTTGGTAGGCGGGTCCTTCTTGCTAGGTTTTCAGTCATTGGTTCTTCAAGGTTTCAGAAACCCAATTCAAGGCTCTTATTAGTCGAATGAAAGGTCAATCACATCTAAACCAATCAAACCACTCCTTTGGCTTTCTGCTGGCGGCTGTGTCTGTAGTGGAAGAACGGAAATGCAGCTTTTTTTTTTTCTTCAGTGCGCCCTAGGATGCACAGTGTGCGTCCTAGGGCGCCCTCGTGCGCTCTAGGACGCAGAGACGTGCCCGCCCGTGGTACACCGAAGTGCAACAGGTTAAATATTAAAATAAAAATGATTTAATTGATTTGGGGGGCATTTGGTTGGCTTTTGGTGTCCCATAAAAAAATATTTCATTTATTTTTTTTTTTATCTTTTCTAGGGGGTTGAGGTCTCGTTCAGTCGGTTTGGTCCCGTTTATTGTTTAGTTGTTTAGAAGGGCAGGTGGCCCAAAATGTTACTGACAAATAATAAATACTTAATGGGAGCTTTTCGGTGAGCAGATTGTCTTTGATTTTTCTATGTTTTCTGGGGGTCCAGCACCCGACCAGGTGGACTGTGTGATGTGTGTATCATCTTTTTTATTTTTTAAATCACAACTTACCTTGGTGAAAATGCCATGAACACATGACCACGTGTGCCGGAATATTGTCAAAGCTGATGTCTTTCCTTCTGACCGCTGTAATCCATTCCATCCAATGCCTATTTTTTAGCTCGGAGACCAGATTCTCTCCATTTTTCTTCCAAGTCGGGAAGTTAAAAAAGCATACACCGTTATCAATCTTTTCCCACGCCAGTTGTGAGAGCAGTTGTTGCATTGATAACGCAGCAAAACTTCCCCATTCTGACATTGCGTTGTATTCAGAAGAATAATAACAGACTGAAGCAACCCTCTCAAAAACTTAACAGCTGTCATCGTTCACTACTGAACAAAGACAGGCAGAACACTTTTCCCACAATTCCTCGCGGTTTTTCCGTCGGGTGACGTCATGTGCCTATTCTCTATGGAGGGCAATTTGAGTTTTTGCACAAATACAAAGAAATTGTCACCCTTATCAAGATTTGGAGGAGCAAGTCTTTATGCTGCTTTTTTTGTTTGGCACAGTAGATTTAGAACAGCAGTAATCCTAGCATCCTGCCAACATTTGCAACTGCTTGAAGCTGTGCCTTTGGTTTTCCACCACTCTCTTTTCTTTCTCACCCAAAAAACCCACTGCAGAGAACTCCCCAGTCCCACATCACTCACATGGCCCACAGCAGGCAACATTTGTATTCACCATGGGCTTTTTTTGCAAGTCAGTGACTAAAATGTGAAGTTTAAATATGCAGAATGCACAAACGTAATTAAGGACACTTTGGTACCTTTGTTGCTCATATTATTTGCCAGCATCTTTGCCCAGGGCGCAAGTCAATTTCTGATTTAAGCATCTCAATTCTTGCCTTCATATTAGAGCATTCAGTAAAGAAAATGTCAATACGAAGATGCTCTGTGACAGTTGCTGTTGACTGGAGGATGAGATGTTGCTAAGTAACTGAAAGGCTGACAGACTGAGTAATCAAGCTTGAAACCGAACAGTTGGCGTGTGTAGGTTGGGTATACATGTTATACTACATGTGCAAGGGGGCGACTCCATGTGTGTTTGTGAGCTGAGGGGAAATATAAATGTTTGAGGAAGGGTCACAGCTGAAATGCTACCAGGAGCAGATAGTTGTTCAATCTTACAGCCAGGGCCTGAGTCTTAGAGGAGATGTGTTCTAATGACTAAAGGTGTTAAAACATAATAAGACAAAATACAGGGCATGTGAGAAAAATAACACATAAATGCTGATAGTGTACGAATTAAATAATTAAAAGGCAACTTTTTGCATCATACTTAATAATGGCCCCTTAACACAGACATTGTTGGGTGACCATTGAGAGATCAAAAATTGATCTGATCTTTCACCGACCTCCTAAAGCCTCAAAAAAGCCTTTTCTTTGTAAATGTTTGGGAGATCGTTTTAAGATTTCCGTGGCGATCTATCGAGATCTTTGAAAGATTCTTGAGAGATCACAGAGACCAGGAGAGATCCCTGAGAAAACAAAGAGGTATATATAAATTTGAGAGGTTTCTAGTGCTCTTGTACACCCTTCACACAGAGATAAAGATCGCTGAGATATCAGTGTTTTTCATCAAACGCTCAGCAATTCCTCACTGATCTCTTAGCCATCTCTGCCTTCGGAGTGGAAAAAGTTGGCAGGTCAGTGAGATTGTTGAGCTATCAAGGAGAGCTCAAGGAGCACTCAATGATCTCATCGATCTCCTAATGATCTCTCAGCAATCTTTCAGTGATCTCTCAATGATCTTTAAATGAATGCAAAATTTTTCCAGTCCAAAAGTAGAGAAACCAGTGAGAGATCTCTGAGCATTTGATGAAAGACCAATAGAATTCATTGAAAGATTTCTGAGAGATCATTGAAAGATCACATGGAGATCTGGCCATTTTGTCATCACTCAGTGATCTCCCAATGATCTCCACCCTTGTGTAAAAGAAATATAATAGAACCATCAACATTCAATTGGTTGCTAGTGGGCATAAATTATATTTACAAGAGATTCAGCCAATGCAACTTGGGGGTGCTATGGTGGATCTACTAGTAGCATCTAATGAGGAACTACAACTCATGACTGCATGCACCAAAGTCCACCACTCCACTGGTATAGTGGACACTTTGAAAGCTAAGTAGGAATGTTTTTATTGACACTCTCACATATTCCAAGTCCTACCAGAAGCACTACTTACAGCCAGGACCAAGCACTGCTGGGATAGACACACTGAAAGAATGTAGGGATGGGACGGATATGCCACCAGTAGATCCTTCCAGCAGAGTCAGTTATGACCAGGGGTTTGGACATGATGTATTCTTAATTTTCTTTGCCACTGGCTTGACTTTTATGGCAATGTTCTTTTATGGAAAAGTCTGTCACGTTGATCACGGACCTAATATTACTAATTTGTTGTCAAAGATCAATCACACCTGTCATGGGGCAAGAGGTGAAGAACATCCTGTTCTGCTCTTCAGTCCATTGGAGGGGCAAAACAAAGAGATAAATTCACATCTATGGGAAATTTGAAAGAATTGATGAACCTAACAAAACATACATTTGAAAAGTGGAGGCAAAATCAACCCATGTTCATGGATGCATGAATGCAAAAGCCATACAAAAAAGTCCCTGCTAATTAGAAACTTCAAACCAATGGCCTTTGAGATGTCAGAAGACGGCGTGCTAACTAATGCACCATCATATTACCCTCTGCTGTTGGTAAATTCTGAGATTTGAGTTTTGGCTTCTGGGCCAGGGTCTGTATACTTAACTAGAACACTTCATTGCTTCCTGTTCTCCTTCTCTCTGGCTTTGTATTCATTTTTCCTTTGCAGTTGCTTGGAAAGCAATAGAAATACGTACATTCTGTCTCATCAGGATGTCACATTCTTGTCCATTTGCCCACAAATTAGCAGTCTGTTTTCCAACAGAAAATGTGCTATATGCTATAGTAGCTATATGCACATTTTGACATCAGGCGACCTCTAGTGGTCATGTAAATAATGACATGAAGTGACATGGTTACAGTTGCAATGTGTGAAAATGAGATGCTCACCTTTCCTTTACCAGAACCAAAACCATTTCCCTTTTAACCAAGTATTTATCGTGCCTAACTCTATTACCTTTGTTATCCATGTAAAAATGTGTATTTGATACATAAAGCATTTTCATTGCCAAGCCAGAAATGGCAGTTGTCAGTGACGAAAAGTGAAAGCAGAGATTGAAACATGGGACTCCAGGAGCCCCTTCCTACCTCCATATGTGGATTAAACTGTTTTGAAATGTGAAAGGTAGTGACATCACCATCTTCAACACAGCAGATACGGTCGTATTTGGAGGTTGGGAGCATGCAACATATTGTTGCATATTAGTTGGTGGACGCGTTGGAAATTTGAATGTGAACATGTGATTTTCAAAAGTTGTAGATTTTCATTTTAGGATGTTTTCACACCTGAAAATCTGGACCCAGGTTCATATTTTTGTTGCATCGTATAGATTTGTTCTGGTGAGATTTGGTTTCACGTTGCTTCTTTTCTTGGTAAGCCAAACAACTTTACATGATGCGCCTCTATCTTTTTTGTCATGACGACGCCCTCTTCTCATGACGGCCTTTGTGTTTTTAGCATGGACCTGTAGTGAGCCAACATTCTACTCACCCTCCAAGAGGTTTTCTGCAGCTCTTAACTACAGTAAGTTAAAATTGAAGAAGACTCCATCGTAGAAGTCAGTGAACTAGTTTCATGAAGCTTCTTTAAAAAGGATGTTTTTCCTTCTCACCTACCCTGATGATTTTCAGGTGGTATTGCTCATCCATTTTTTTTTTAAACTGTTGTATCATTTCCAAAAATATCTGGTAAGTTTCTGCATTTTTTGATTTTTTCGTATCACTATTTATGCCACGGCTCATTTTCTCGCTTATTGGCAGAATTAACTTCCTGTGTTTGGTCCGAAAGCCCAAACCTTCATGAAAATTGTTTCCACACGCTGAACAAACTGGACTGAGACTCAGTTTGATCTAGACCAAGACCACCTCTTTTAGCTGGACAAAAATTTCAGTTCTTTGGTCCAGACCGTGATTCGGGGAAGGTTTCACACCTAAAATTCTGACCTGAACCAAACTGAAAAGTATGAAAGTCTGAACCAAATGAGTAAGGTGTAAAAGCTCCCAAAATGAACATGTTTGATCATTTATTTCCATCTCTTTGCTATACAGATTTTAAAATGGGGCCATATTTAACATCATTATTGGCTGATTAGTGTTGCAGCATGGCAGGATGATTGCCAACCTTAGAAAATGTGTTGTTGCAAGTTAAGAAAATAACTTGTGTTCTCTGTGTGAGCGGCTCCAAGACAATCTCAGGAATCATTGATTTGTTCTAGTTTAGCATATTTATAAAAAAGCAACTAATTTAAGTCTTTGCATTTTTACTGAAATGTTTTAACTCAAACCACCTACCATTCACAAACTGCCCGTCCAACTTAAACTGCTTCCAGTGACGTGATTAATGATGCACAGTCTGTATCTGTGCAAGTTTAAAAAAATCTAACCTGAAGGGCCTTTGAGGTGGTACTTAGAAATTATTGTTGTGCATCGACTAACAGGCCTTGTGAGGATATTATAATTATGAACCTGCTGATAATGACGTCCAGTTTTCACTGCGCAGTTGTCCAGCCCAGATTGCTCCTAATGTACCTGTGTCTGAAAGCAGAGTAATTATGGTAGCAGAAGCTCAGAGAAGGCAACTGATCGAATGTAATTTAACTCATTTTTCTCCTGCTCCAAAGCTCTCTTTAGCCAGCAATTCCAGATTATTGTACGAAATGAAACTAAAACCCCAGAGCAGTCCTCATTTTCATCTTTGCATTCGTCATGTGCAGTAATAACCTCATTATGTGACATGGTACAAAAACAATCTCCTTTCGTTTAGTCAGTCATTACTCATCCCGGCACCAGTCAGCATGAGCTGTAATTAACATATTGAGAAGTCACGACCGTCTGCAACATCAGGGCACATTGATAGTGGGCTAGAAGAGGAGCAAATAAAGACTTGAGTGATTCAGCTAATATGGATTTTGATGTAAAATATTAAGATCCTAAAATTAGATCCTATGAGACTGTAACCATAAATGAAAGGCATGACTGGCACTTATTTTATTCATTTTCAAGGAATTATCAGAAAGGAATAGCTTTAAGGTTTACTTCATGTTTGCTGACATGACATGATATTAGGACATTTCACTGCATGTTATCTTTTCAGAAGCACTTAAGTTCTCATACAGAAGTGTCCTGTCATGGTTTGCCCCACAGGGTAGATAGCTGGACTCAGATGTGTAATGAGCCTTTGACATTTTATTAAACAAACAGAAAACAATGCAGCACAAGGGCTGAAATAAAACAAATAACTAGGCAGGGCAGACAAAAACTCACAAGCTTGGATCCTGGCATGACAGGCAGAAGCGTGGTTAAAAGCCAAATAATGACAAGGCGCAGCACCCAGGTGAGGGGCTGCATCCCTTAAATAACAGGTGGATAAAATGGAACATAATTACAAACCGGTGTGTGCACTCACCAAATTAACAAGACCAAAGTAGGCAATGCAAAAAGAGAACTCAAAACACTGTCAAAATAGAGCCAAACCAAATTAGGAGATCATGACAGGAATAACCACAAGCAAATATATGCATGACTATGAAACTAATAAACAGGACTAAGGAGGGAATCATAACCAACAGTGGAAATAAATAACAAATTCTAAGGAACTTAAACAGGGCCATGATAATGAAGGTGAAACTCAAAGATACAAGACAGACTAACCACAATGAGGACAGCTGAGGATAATGATAATAATGATAAGCACAAGAATAAACTTAAAGCGTGAGCCTGGTCCTCCAACCAAGCCCAGACCTTAACATACCCCCCCCTTAAAGGATGGGCCCCAGACACCCCAAGACATACAACAAAAGGTTCATCATCCTCCCACGGAGGGTGGTGCGGGCACAGGCCAGGCAAGCCCAAACAAAGTCCTGCCCCCCACACAAAGTCCAAAAACAAAGGTACAGTTTGTGGCCCAAACAAAGTCCAAGGCCCCAAACTTTAACCAAAAAAAAGACAGGTTGGTGGTCTACCCAAGTCTTTGGACCACCAGACCAAACAACCAGGTGAGTCAAAGGGCCTACCCAAGTCCATGGGTCCCCGGACCGGAATGCAGGGCCGATTCAGCAGCCTACCACTGTCTTTTGGCCACCGAAACAGAGAAAAGGGTGGAAAAAATGGTAGAGATCTCCTGACCTCTGGGACATCAGCTGGTGGTCTCCTGACCCCTGGGACATCGGCTGGAGGTCCCCTGACCTCTGAAGCTACAGCTGGTGGTCTTCTGACCTCTGAAGCTACGGTTTGAGGTCTCTTGACCTCTGAAGCTACGGCTGGAGGTCTCCTGACCTCTGAAGCTGTGGCTGGAGGTCTCCTGGCCTCTGAAACAATGATTGAAGGTCCTTCGACCTCTGGGACAATGGCTGAAGCGTGGTCCTCCTGCGACCCCATCCTCGACACAGCCACCTCAGATGATGGAGGGAAACAGGAGATCAGTGAGGTGACACCACAGTCATTAACAACATAGACTGGTGGGAAGGACTCAGCAGATGGTAAATGTGCACTTGGGTACCCCCACCAGAAGCAAGACAAGTCTTTTTAAAGATGGTGTTAGAATATAAATGAAAAGGTACTTGCCTTAACTCCTGGTCTCCTGCTGCCAGGGTGATCACCTCAGGATCAGAAGCTGAATTGGCGGGCTCTGGGTGAGCTACAGGTTCAATGGGTACTGAAGCTGGGAGGCGCCAAGGAGCAGGTACTGGGACTGAGAGGTGCTGTGGAGCAGGTACTGGAGCTGAGAGGTGCTGTGGAGCAGGTACTGGGGCTGAGATATCCATTGCCAGCTGGATCCAACCCAGTTGGGACGCATGCTCTGGAAGGAGCCATGGTTGGTAGTCCAGCAAAAGCTCCTTCTGGGTGAGCATAGCCTGTCAGCGCTCCTCTTGCTCCTCCTCGTCAAACAGATACTAGGGCACCAGCATAGCAAACCTAATCCCGCAGACCTCAGCATCCTGCGGCATTGGTGTGGAGGTAACTGCTGATAGTGGGCCTTTCGGAACAGCAGACTCTTCCCAGACTAGCCAGGTTTCCACCCAGTATTGGCAAACACTCTGAAAAAACAGAAACAGAAGGGAGAGATGCAGGTGATGATTGATGGATGGAGCAGGCTGCAGAGAGAATGGCAGAGGCTGGTGGTGAGAGTTCAGCAGCGGCAGACGGCCACCGCCGAGCCCTTCCCCCAGGAGCCTTCATTGGTGTTAAAAAATGAAAAGGTACTTGCCTGCATTCCCGGTCTGCTGCCGAGGATGGTCCAGACAAGTCCCTCTGGGTGGCTCCAGAGATCGTCTGTTTGGGAGCTGCAGGTGTAGGGGCGGAGCGACGAGAGGGGTGGCATCTCCTCGAATCATCCTTCCACCTGGGGCCCCCGAACGTCAACTTGCAGCCAAGAAAGCTGGCACTGGTGAGGAGGGAACAGCTGGTAATGGAGGTAGCAGAGGAAGCGTCAGTCTCTGAATTTGGGGAAGGGAGTGCAAAGTCGGTCTAGCAGTCATCAAGTTCGCTACTCTCCCCCAGCAATCCCATGCGTCCTCCAGGGAAAAGCTGCTTCGAGCAGCGGCCGCCAGATCCTCCACCGCAGCCACCACCTCTCACTTGTTACGGCTCCACTTCCTCCTCTTCCTGCTGGGCTTGCTCGCTGAGTCCATGACTGGCTGCGTCCTTCTGTCATGATATGCCCTTCGGGGCAGACAATTGTCAATGGCTTTCTGGGGTTCTGCTCTGCTTGGGCATGGCCCTGTCAACTGTCAGCCCCGATGGCTCCCTCATTTTTCCCAGCTGGTCCGAATTGTACCTTTGCTTTCTCCTGGCCGCTCAGATTACCCACACCTGTTGCTGCTTGTTTCATTTTGCTTGTAGCCTTATTTAAGGGGCTGTCCACCATTGTCGGGCACAGCACCCTACTCTCATCTTACTAACGTAAATGTCTCTTTACCTGTCTTTCTGTGTTTACCCTAAAGTGCACTCCACGGCTAGTTTCCCCAGGTTAGCCGGCGATTCCTCTCAACTTAGTGTTTGCTATTTTTGGCTTATCCTGTTGTCTTCTGCTCCTACTGATTTTTGGTTTGGTCTTGTTTGTGCTTTTGTGTTTTTTCTCAATTAAAATCTGCAAACTCACAGCCGGCGTTTGGTGACTTTATTCAGCCCTGACAAGGGGAATTATGACAAAGTAAATTTGTGACAGATCTTTATATTGCTGCTCCTGAAAAAGGGCACCCTTTGTATAACCAGGAAAGGATTTCACCTCTTCACATAAAGACACAAATTGAGAAGAAAGCATGTTGGCTTTAGATCTGTATAGAAACTATAAAAATGTGCACTAGCAGCATTATTTGACCTTCTCCTCCATGTCTTTTTAAGCCCTTTTTATTGAACCTTTCTGTTCAAGGTTATCATTTCAACCAATCAGCATCTGACCTATTCACATAGTTTACTATGTATGTAGAATGTGTGACTGAAGTGAGAAAAAGAAACACACGACTTGCTTTGTGACTCTTTTTTCAGTATCCAATATAATTTGAAGGCCAAACTATCTTTTTTACTTTCCTTTTGTGTAAAATTGTCATGCTGCGGTCCTCGCGGACCGCAAATGAGACACTATAGACTGCCAATGAGTTTGCATAATTTATTAACAAAAGACAAATGACAAAATTATGAGCCACAGGGGGCAAAACACACAATAACTATGACTTCGACTAAGGAACAGGAAGAACAAACTCTCAACAAATACACTTACTGTGGAAAGGAACGAATCGTGAATCTAGGATGGAGTTTAGACAAAGGAATGTTCGGCGAGGAACGTTAGATGAGGTCGCAGCCCAGTGTGACCTAAGCTGCTCCCTTAAATAGGACTAAGGATGAGACAGCTGATGAGGCAGTCATCAATTCAATACAATTCAGCTGTCAGGAGCTCAGCTCTGACAGCCGGAAGCCCCTCTGAGAGCTGCCACAATAAAGGCTCGGAGAGCCATAGGGAACACACAACAGATGGGAGGAAAATACTGCATGACCCGAGCGCGGACAATATCGGCGCTCAGACCATGACAGTACTCCCCCCCCCGAACAGCGCACTCTGGGCGTCGCGTGACACCCAAGCCCCCCCCCCCCTCCCATCCCCGGGTGGGAAGATGAGGGAAAAGGCCAGGAGGGCGAGAACCAGAGGGAAAAAAAAAAGCATCAAGACAAGGAACCGGAACAAAGAGTGACAAGGGAGAACACAGGAAATATAACATGAAGCAATTACAGAGCATGAGAAGGAAAAAAACAAAAAAAAAACCCACAATACTCCATAATGCATGGGTGGCACAACAGACAGGACAACAAATGCAAACAACAGGAGTATAAGGCCTATAAACCAAGATACACAGGCCAATAAGAAACAAAGTGGCAACCACATATCATCCCTCAGACAGAGGAGGGGAGAAAAAAAAACATGCTAAATAGTGGTGAATACATAGTCCCAAACAGTACAAATGACAAAACACCAGAGCGACCCTAATATTTCAGTGGAGAGGAGAAAACAAAAACAGGGATGACGGCAGGCAGAGCCCAATGAGACAACAATTAGTTCTGGTTGTCTACCTGCGTCCAGATCGCTGGCAGGGGAAAAAGGAAGAGTTTGGGCGGCCTACCCCAGTCCCAAGCCCGGAGAAACAGGGCCTCTGGAGGCTGGACCAGGTCGCCAAGCAGAAAGTTCAGTCTGTCGGGTGGCCGACCCAGAACGCCAAACGGGCGAAGCAGTTTCTCAGGCGGCCGACCCGCGTCATTCCATCACCAGGACCGCTGGGGAGAATCTGGAGATGGCCTCCCTGTTGAGAGGGGTAGCGAGGGAGAGCCGAGCCGATAACGGGGAAACCCAGTGGCCCCAGGTGGAAGGGAAAAGGGGACGGGGAAAGGTGAAGGGACCAGTCTGACGCTGATCGGCGAAGAATCTGCAGCTCCTTCTCCGAACTTCACACGGACCGGCGCTTCGCTCACATTGGGTCCCCAGCGGGACCGTGCCGCACCCACGACGGATCCCGACTAGGTCAGAGCAGTGTCCATGATGGACCCCAACTGGGACAGCGTAGCACCCACGTCGAACCCCGATTGGGCCGGAACACAACCCACAACGGACCCCGATTGGGTCAATGCTGCACCCGCGATGGACCCAGACTAGGTCGGCGCAGCACCAGGGATGGCCTCCAAACCCGAACCCGGAACCTCCAGCACAGCGACTGGGATTGACTCCGCACCGGTGACCCTGGGAGAAGGCTCAGGAGAAGAAGAGGAACCGGGATCAGGATCACCGGTAGCGACAGAGCCCAATGAGACGAGCCCAGATGCAGTAGATGGCTGCACCCGGCTCGTCTCCCCGAGAGACAGGCAAGAATGCTCCAGAATTGAGAGGAGAAAGACAAAATAGAGCACTTGCCTGATCTCGAGTTCTGTCGCCGTCCAGGACTTCGACGATCCGGGTTCAGACGGAAGAAGGTCGTCATCTGACTCCCACTCGGCTTCGGCGGGCTCCGCAGCTGGCATGATGGAGTCCACAGTCTGGAGATCCCCTGACGCAGATGTCCATGCCGAGGGCCCGCACGGCGTGATGGCAGGGGCTCCATGGCCTGCCGGGTCGGACTGTCCCTCCGTGGAGACCCGGGGATGCTTGCTTGTCGGTGCAGGCTCCAATCTGCAGTCCGCCCTCCTCCTCTGCCCGTGTCATGGCTGCGGGGCTGGATCCAGGCTCTCCAGGCCCGCAGGCTCCCTTCTCATCTGACGGTGTAGTCCACACTCTGGGGAAGGAGACACAAAGGTAGCAGGTTCATAATTAATTACTGCAGCAGGTGGAGGGAGCTCGGGGGACTGTGAACCCCGAACTCCACCCCCAGAAATCAAACAAGGCAGTTCATCCAGTGAAGGAAAAGAATGAAGAGACACTTGCCTTATCCGCTGAGGGCAGCTGGAACCCGTTGCAGTGGACTTGGTTCTCCCCTTCCGCCGCTGGATGGAGACAGAGGACCCCCTGGGAAGATGAAGAGGAGCCTCTTGCACTGGATCAGGAATGGGAGCAGCCGGAGATGGACTCGTGGAATTCACAGCAGCTGGAGGGGGCGTCAAGGAGGGGAGAGGAACAGCCAAGGCGAACCGGGATTGAGGAGCTGACAGAACAGCAGGGTCAGATGACCCGGAGGCGGAGGCGGCTGTGTTACTCCTCCGACGAGACACAGAGGCTGCAGCTGGCTGGGAGACAGAGTTTGTGCGGCTACTCGGAACTGGATCCGGACGGGGTTCTCGCTGAGGCTTGCAATCAGCATGGTGACGACGTTTACTGGCAGAGGGCGAGGCAAAGGTGAGATTAGGGAAACGCCGCTCCTGCACAGAAACAGAAGCGAGCAGGTCAGCATATTCGGGGTAATCTTATAGTTCTGGATTCCTCTCCACCAGCCTGACCACCACTGTCACGTGCTTCATAATTTGTGTAGGATGGGAGGTCAGAGCGAGCTGCAGCCACTCGGTCCCGGATGGAAATCGCTGTCAGCTGTAAATCCTCCGAGGGAATCCCAACTGACGTCTCACTCCGGCGGGAAAGACCTCTGGGTGGTGCGAACTCCTGGGCTGGATAAGGGCCAGGAATGGGATCCTGAAGGGAGGAGCGAGGATGCCTCCTCTTTCAATTCAACTTTATTTATATAGCGCCATTTCACAACAACAGTCATCTCATAGCACTATCAACTGTAGGGAGGACCCCCACAGTTGCAGAAAGACCCCAGCAATCAGGCGATCCCCTGTGAGCAAGCACTTGGCGACGGTGGAGAGGAAAAACTCCCTTTTAACAGGAAGAAACCTCCAGCAGAACCAGGCTCAGGGAGGGGCAGTCATCTGCTGCGACTGGCTGGGGGGTGAGGGGATAGAGAAGAAGAAAAGAACAGACATGTAGAGAGCAAACAGCACGATGGGGACTCAATCTATGGGAGAGAACAAACAAATGTTAATGACCAGCAAAAAAAAAAATATTTCATAGAGAGTGAGGAAAGGAGTGAGGCCCAGTGCATTACTGGAGGTCCCCCGGCTGACTAAACCTATTAGCAGCATAACTAAGGGAGGGTTCAGAAAACACATGATCCCTCCCTAATTGTAGGCTATATCAAAAAGGTAGGTTTTAGCCCTATTCTTAAAAACAGAGATCGAGTCTGACTCCCGAATCCAGATTGGCAGCTGATTCCACAGGAGAGGAGCTTGATAACTGAAGGCTCTGCCTCCCATTGTACTTTTGGAGATTCTAGGTATTACAAGTAAACCTGCATTTTGGGAGCGTAGTGCTCTGTTAGGATGATACGGTAGTATCAGATCTTTTAAATAAAAAGGAGCCTGATTGTTTAGAGCTTTGTAAGTAAGAAGAAGGATTTTAAACTTAATTCTAAACTCTATGGGAAGCCAATGAAGGGAGGCCAGAACCGGAGAGATATGATCTCTCTTTCTAGTACCTGTTAAAACTCTTGCTGCAGCATTTTGGATCAGCTGAAGACTTTTTAAAGATGTTTTAGGACAACCTGATAATAAAGAATTACAATAATCTAATCTCGAGCTAACAAAAGCGTGGATCAGCTTCTCAGCATCACTCTGAGACAAGATGCTCCTAATCTTGGCAATATTACGCAAATGATAGAAGGCAGTCTTAGAAACAAATTTAATATGTGAATTGAAGGACAAATCCTGATCAAAAATAACTCCAAGGTTCCTCACAGAGCTATTAAGAGAAAGAGTAACTGCATCCAAACTGAAAGTTTGATTTGGAAAGGAATTTCTAAGGTTTTTTGGACCAACAAGAATGACTTCAGTCTTATCTGAATTTAATAGCAGGAAATTACAAGTCATCCAAACTTTGATTTCCTTAAGACAGGCTTCTAACTTGGCTAATTGATTAGTATCATCTGGCTTCATTGACAGGTATAATTGTGTGTCATCTGCATAACAGTGAAAATGTATACAGTGCTTTCTAATAATGTTGCCTAACGGAAGCATATATAAACTAAAAAGAGTAGGGCCAAGCACAGATCCCTGTGGAACTCCATGACTAAGCTTTGAGCTGAGAGAAAACTCATCATTTACATGAACAAACTGGAACCTATCAGATAAATAAGATCTAAACCACTGCAACGAAGTTCCATTAAGTCCAACATAGTGTTCTAATCTATCAAGTAGAATATTATGATCAATAGTATCAAAAGCTGCACTAAGATCTAAAAGGACAAGTACAGAAACTAGTCCATTATCAGATGCAATGAGGAGGTCGTTAGTGACCTTCGCTAAGGCTGTTTCAGTGCTATGATGGATTCTAAACCCAGATTGAAACTCCTCAAATAAACCATTTCCCTGCAGGTGGTCAAATAATTGCATAGCAACAACTCTTTCTAAGATTTTTGAAATGAAAGGGAGATTAGAGATTGGTCTATAGTTAGCTAAAGCTCCTGGATCTAGCGTTGGCTTTTTGAGTAAGGGTTTAATTACAGCCGTTTTAAAAGCCTGCGGTACATGGCCTAAAGTTAATGAAGAATTGATTATATGAAGAATAAAGCTACCAATAAGTGGGAAGACTTCTTTAAATAACCTGGTAGGAATAGGGTCTAAAAGGCAAGTTGAAAGTTTGGATGAGGAAACTATTTTGTCTAACTCACAAAGGTCGATTGGAGTAAACTCATCAAGACAGACATCAATAGAAGGAGTTGTAGTAGTTACAGTATTTAAGTTAACTGTGGGAAGAATCTGATTGATTTTATCTCTGATGGATGAAATTTTATTATTGAAAAGTTCATAAAGTCCTGACTAGTAAGCTCTAAGGGGATGCTAGGATTGACAGAGTCCTGACTCTTTGTCAACCTGGCTACAGTACTGAAAAGAAACCTGGGATTATTCTTGTTCTCTTCTATTAATGCAGAGTAATAACTCGTTCTAGCTTTTCTAAGAGATTTTTTATAAATTAAAAGATGATTTCTCCAAGCTAAATAGATTTCATCTAAATTAGTAGAGCACCATTTTCTTTCTAATTGACGAGTCTTCTGTTTTAAGCTACGAGTTTCTGTGTTGAACCAAGGAGTTAAAAATCTCTGATTAGACTTTTTTTTTTAAGGGGGCCACCAAGTCTAGAGTCTGATGCAGAGAAGCTGAAACACTATCCACCATGTTATCAATTACAGAAGGAGCAAGCTGTCTATAGCTTATTTCCGTTGTGTTGACACATGGCATAGAGGAAACAATCTGCATAAATTTGGAAACAGCATCATCTGAGAGGCATCTACTGTGATAATATTTTTCTTTAGGAGCCAAATAGTCAGAAATAGTAAAATCAAAGGTTAACAGACAATGGTCTGACAGTACAGGGTTATGAGGAGACACTACAAGATTTTCTATTTCTATGCCATATGTCAGAACAAGGTCCAATGTATGGTGGAGGTAATGAGTAGAATTTCCTACTTTCTGAGAAAACCCAATCGAGTCTAATATTGAATTAAAAGCCACATTAAGGCAGTCACTATCTACATCCACATGTATATTAAAGTCCCCTACTATAATTATTCTATCAGATTTCAGCACTAAATCAGCTAAGAAATCAGGAAATTCGGATAAAAATTCTGAATAGGTTGATGGGGGACGATAAACTATGGCAAATAAAATTGGGTTTAACCTGGAATTGCTAAAGTGCCCAATACTGAGGACCAGGCCCTCAAAGGAATTATAACATGTTTTTTGCTTTACATTAACTAGTAATTTGGAATGGTAAATTGATGCTACTCCTCCTCCACGACCAGAACTTCTGGGATTTTGACAGTTTAAATAACCAGAGGGAGTTGATTCATTTAAACCAACATAATCCTCTTGCCCTAACCAAGTCTCTGTAAGGGAAATTAAATCAATCTGATGATCAATTAACAGATCATGGACTAACAGAGACTTGGGAGTTAGAGACCTAATATTTAATAAACCACATTTAATTTTTAAATTATGAGGAGGAACAGAGGCCAAATCATTCAATTTAGAGGCTTTATGTTTAATTTGAGTTTTACCAATATTTTGCTTTATCACTTTGGGATGCTTATACATTATATTTTTATTTACTTTGGAGGGAGCAGACAACGATTCTCTGATGGGGAAGACAGGGGCTAAGCTGAGGGGTGGCGGATGAAGAGGAGCTGCAGAGAGGCGTGTAAGACTGAGACTCTGCTTCCTGATCCCAACTCTGAGTAGTCATGGTTTTGGCAATTTGGATAAAAAAGATGCCAGATTGTTAGATAAATGAGAAGCACCATCCAAAGTGGGATGAATGCTGTCTCGTCTCATAAGACCAGGTTTTCCCCAAAAAGAGCTCCAATTGTCAATGTAGCCCACGTCATTTTTAGGACACCACACAGACAGCCAGCGGTTCAAGGATGACGAGCGACTAAACATGTCATCACTGGTCAGATTGGGGAGGGGCCCAGAGAATACTACAGTGGCAGACATCGTTTTTGCAAACTCACACACCGATTCTACATTAAGTTTCGTGACTTCCGACTGCCGGAGACGGATGTCATTAATGCCGGCGTGAATAACAATTGTGGAATATTTACAGTTACTTTTAGCCAGCATTTTCAAATTTGACTCGATGTCGCCTGCTCTGGCCCCAGGAATGCATGTGACTATGGCCGCTGGAGTCTCTAGGTTCACGTTTCTGACTACAGAGTCGCCAATGATCAGAGTTTTTTTCCTCAGCGGGTGTGTCGCTGAGCGGGGAAAAACGATTAGAAACGTGAACAGGTTGGTGGTGAACCGGGGCTTTGCGACTAGGCTTCCTTCTCACCGTCACCCACCCAGTCTCCTCGCTGCTGAGGAGAGCCGAGGGACCGCTGACAGTGGGACCTAAGCTAGCTAGCTCCGCTGCAGCTAATGGGCGTCCGTCGAGATTAACTGGCGCAGACGGTGTTTCAATGCAGCGGAGCCGGGATTCCAAATCAGACAACCTCGCCTCGAGCGCCTCAAAAAGACAACATTTATTACATTTACCGTTATCACTAAAAGAGGCAGAGGTGTAGCTAAACATCTGACAGAGAGAGCACACCAGAGGAGGAGAGGAAAGAGAGCTAGTAGCCATCGCTAGTGGCTCGAGAGCTGGAGAGCAAACCACACAGGCAGACAGCAAAACAGGAAGTGACGATACGTTACCACAAGGAAGTGACGATCTGTTCCTTCTCTGACTATCTTTGGCTTCCTGCCGGAGTTTCCCTCCAGCCCACGGAGCTTCTCCCGGTGTGCAGAGATGTCTGCCATCCTCGCCGTGATTTCAGGATGGTCAGCGTAGCGAGGATGGCGGTTAATGGTCGCCTCAGCGAGGTACAGATACCAGCGTGCATCGCTGGGAGTGTCGTAGAGGCGAGCGGTGAAAAGGATTCCATCAATTTCATCGAGGGCCTTCACCAGCTCGTAGCCCAGGCTCCTAGCGTAGCCCTTGAGTGGTGCCATCTCCCAGCACACTGGTACATGGTAAGTAGAAAATCAAGTCCAAAACAAACTCACAATCACCGGCGTCTCAGTCTGGCTGCGACCTACTGTCATGCTGCGGTCCTCGCGGACCGCAAATGAGACACTATAGGCTGCCGATGAGTTTGCATAATTTATTAACAAAAGATAAATGGCAAAATAATGAGCCACAGGGGGCAAAACACACAATAACTATGACTTTGACTAAGGAACAGAAAGAACAGACTCTCAACAAATACACTTACTGTGGAAAGGAACGAATCGTGAGTCTAGGATGGAGTTTAGACGAAGGAATTTTCGGCAAGGAACGTTAGACAAGGTCGCAGCCCAGAGTAACCTAAGCTGCTCCCTTAAATAAGGCTAAGGGTGAGACAGCTGATGAGGCAGTCATCAACTCAATACAATTCAGCTCTGACAGCCGGAAGCCCCTCTGAGAGCTGTCACAATAAAGGCTCAGAGAGCCATAGGGAACACACACCAGATGGGAGGAAAATACTGCATGACCCGAGCGCGAACGATATCGGCGCTCAGACCATGACAAAAATGACTGTATATTATAATACTGTGTAATCATAACAATCATCTTGGGGCACATCAATAATTAGTCGTGTATTTAGATTAATCGTAAAACATGTCATATGGTACACAAATTAATTTTTTGTATTGTCACCATGAATTATTGTTGTAGCCTACTAATGTATTTTCACTTGTAATATGCCCCCCCACCCCCATGGTTTGTCACCTTCATGATCTGTGTTCTTTTATCTCAAACCATATCATCCAAGTAGTTTTTAGGGCTTCTAAATGTTACAAAACTGCAAGTCAAAACTAAAGTTGAGAATAAAATACAACACGTAAAAGTAAAAACATAAAAGAAATGAGAAATAGGGAAAGCATTGGAACATCGTGAAGTGACTTGTGTAACCCGCCTCTTAATGTGGTCTTTGGTGTTTCACCAAACTGGAAGAGCTTCAATTTGTTACTACGAACATGGATGATTAGACACAACTGTGTCACCATTTGGCAAGAGAGTGGACAAAAAACAATTGTACTGCAGAAATTAGAGCCAAAACCATTAGTGAAAGATGAGTAAGTACAGCAAGGGGAACTGCTGAATGTGTACTTTTTGGAAATAAGCATCAGAGATGTGTTGCAACATCTCCTAGAGCTATCGGTTAACCTACTACACAACCTTTATAACAATATGGTCTTATTCTGTGATTCTGGAATTATTTTGGTAGGTTAAATCTCATTATAACCTCACCAGTGCATTGACTGAAGATACCGTATACAGACGTGGACAAAATTCTTGGTACCCCTCTGTTAATGAAAGAAAAGCCCACAATGGTCACAGAAATAACTTGAAGCTGACAAAAGTGGTAATAAATAAAAATTCTATGAAAATTAACCAATGAAAATAAGACAATGCCTTTGAATTGTGGTTCAACAGAATTATTTTAAAAAACAAACTCATGAAACAGGCCTGGAAAAAAATGATGGTACCCCTAGAAAAGATTGAAAAAATGTGACCATAGGGAAATGTTCAACCAAAATGTGTCCTCTAATTAATATCACAGGTGTCTGCAAACTTGTAATCAGTCAGTCAGCCTATTTAAAGGGTGACAAGTAGTCACTGTGCTGCTTGTTGACATGGTGTGTACCACACTGAACATGGACCAGAGGAAGCAAAGGAGAGAGTTGTCTCAGGAGATTAGAAAGAAAATTATAGACAAGCATGTTAAAGGAAAAGGCTATAAGACCATCTCCAAGCACCTTGATGTTCCTGTGACTACAGTTGCACATATTATTCAGAAATTTAAGATCCACAGGACTGTAGACAACCTCCCTGGATGTGTCGCAGGAGGAGACGGATAATACGAATGGTAACAAAAGAGCCCAGAACAATCTTTAAACACATTCATGGTGAACTCCAAGGTCAAGGTACATCAGTGTCAGATCGCACCATCCGTCGTTGTTTGAGCCAAAGTGGACTTCATGGGAGATGACCAAGGAGGACACCACTGTTGAAAACAAATCATAAAAAAGCCAGACTGGAATTTGCCAAACTGCATGTTGACAAGCCACAAAGCTTCTGGGAGAATGTCCTATGGACAGACGAGACAAAACTGGAACTTTTTGGCAAGGCACATCAGCTCTATGTTCACAGACGCAAAAATGAAGCATACCAAGAAAAGAACACTGTCCCTACTGTGAAACATGGAGGAGGTTCTGTTATGTTCTGGGGCTGCTTTGCTGCATCTGGCACAGGGTGTCTTGAATCTGTGCAAGGTACAACGAAATCTCAAGACTATCAAGGTATTCTAGAGAGAAATGTGCTGCACAGTGTCAGACAGCTTGGTCTTAGTCGCAGGTCATGGGTCTTGCAACAGAATAATGACCCAAAACACAGCTAAAAACACCCAAGAATGGCTAAGAGCGAAACACTGGACTATTCTAAAGTGACCTTCTATGAGCCCTGATCTAAATCCTATTGAACATCTGTGGAAGGAGCTGAAACATGCAGTGTGGAGAAGGCACCCTTCAAACCTGAGACAACTGGAGCAGTTTGCTCATGAAGAGTGGGCCAAAATACCTGCTGAGAGGTGCAGAAGTCTCATTGACAGTTACAGAAATTGTTTGATTGCAGTGATTGCCTGAAAAGGTTGTGCAACAAAATATTAAGTTAAAGGTACCATCATTTTTGTCCAGGCCTGTTTCATGAGTTTGTTTTTTAAAATAATTCTGTTGAACCACAATTCGAAAGCATTGTCTGATTTTCATTGGTTAATTTTCATAGACTTTTTATTTATTACCACTTTTGTCAGCTTCAAGTTATTTCTGTGACCATTGTGGGTTTTTCTTTCATTAACAGAGGGCTACCAACAATTTTGTCCACATCTGTATCTTTACTTACTGAGAGATTATTGGGAGATTGATGACATCGTTGAGTGGTCTTCTTCTTTTTGCATATGAGACAGCTCACTGTGTCTGAGTTAGGGTTGTGCAGGTCAAGCAGTGTGTTCTCAAGTGGGCTATAAATGGGACATTCATAGAGTATGTGATATATAGTCTGTTCAGTAGGACTACACATGCAGACTGTTGTTGGGCACAATCCCCAGTGGTGCATATTGGAATTGAGCCGTCCAACTGCAGTTCGTAGCCAGTTAAGGGTGACCCATTCTTTCCGAGGTAGACCTGCACCTGGTGGCAAAGTCATGTTCGGGAGGACTAAACTGGATGGGTCGAGGAGTCTTTTGCCAATCAGAATCAGAATCAGAATCAGATTTATTGCCATTGTTCATGTAGTACACAAACTAGGAATTTGTCTCGGTGCAATGCTGCAACATTAAACATGATAAAATAAAAGAAATAAACTATACATGCAATAAAGTGTAGAATAAGAGTGAGTAATACTAGTCAGCAGTTAAAATATACTAGCGAGCAGCAGATAATGTGGAGAACCATATAGTGCAGTCGGTAATGCAGGAAGAAAACAGTGATGATTGACATGAGTCTGGTTGAGCTGCTGTACATAGTGCACGAGAGTCAATAAGTCACTTAGTGTTCAGCAGTCTGATGGCAGAGGGGAAGAAGCTGTTCATGTGACGGGAGGTTTTAGTCTGGATGGGCCGAAGTCTTCTACCTGAGGGGAGAGGGGCAAACAGTACGTGACCAGGGTGTGAGGGATCGGCTATGATCCGGCCAGCACGCCTCCGGGTCCTGGAGATGTACAGATCCTGGAGAGATGGGAGCTTGCAGCCAATCACCTTCTCAGCAGTGCGCACGACGCGCTGCAGCCTTAGTCTGTCCCTGGCAGTGGCTCCTGCGTACCACACGGTTATGGAGGTGGTGAGGATGGATTCGATGATGGCTGTGTAGAACTGCACTAACATCTTGGTGGGTAGCTTGAGCTTCCTCAGCTGCCGCAGGAAGAATATCCTCTGCTGGGCCTTTTTGATGAGGGAGCTGATGGTCGGCTCCCACTTGAGGTCCCTGGTGATGGTGGTTCCTAGGAAGCGGAAGGAATCAGCAGTGGTGATGGGAGAGCCTGTGAGGGTGAGGGGGGGCAGAGGGGTTGTGACTTTCCTGAAGTCCACAATCATCTCCACTGTCTTCAGAGCGTTCAGCTGCAGGTTGTTGTTGTTGCACCAGGACGCCAGCTGGGCCACCTCTCTCCTGTAGGCGGACTCGTCGCCGTTGGAGATGAGCCCGATGAGGGTGGTGTCGTCCGCAAACTTGATCAACTTGACAGACTGGTGGCTGGAGGTGCAGGAGTTGGTATAAAGGGAGAAGAGTAGGGGGGAAAGTACACAGCCCTGGGGTGATCCGGTGCTGATGCTAGCAGAGTCTGAGACAGTCTTTCTCAGCCGCACATGCTGCCTCCGGTCCATCAGGAAGTCGGTGATCCACCTGCAGAGGGAGTCAGGCACGTTGAGCAGGGACAGCTTGTCCTGGAGCAGAGCGGGGCGGATGGTATTGAATGCAGAGCTGAAGTCCACAAACAGGATCCTGGCGTAGGTTCCAGGGGAGTCCAGGTGCTGCAGGATGGAGTGGAGGGCCAGGTTGACTGCGTCGTCTACAGACCTGTTGGCTCGGTAGGCAAACTGCAGCGGGTCCAGGAGGGGGGTGGTGATGGACTTGAGGTGGGGCAGGACCAGGCGCTCAAAGGACTTCATGACTACAGAGGTGAGCGCTACAGGTCTGTAGTCGTTAAGTCCAGTGATCCGTGGCTTCTTGGGGACAGGGATGATGGTGGAGGATTTGAGACAGGACGGCACGTGGCATAGCTTAAGGGAGGTGTTAAAAATGTCTGTGAAGACAGGAGCCAGCTCTTTCGCACAGTGTCTCAGGGTGGAGGGAGACACGCCGTCCGGACCGGGGGCCTTGCGCAGGTTCAGTCTGGAGAACTGTTTGAGCACGTCCTGCTCACTGATGACAAGGGCGGGGGGGAGGAGGGGGGGGGGCGCCTTTGATGAAGTAGGGATCGTGGAGGCTGTGGAGCTGGAGGGAGGGGGGGAGTTGGACACAGATGACGAGGTGTCAAAATGGGCATAGTGTTGGGACAGTCTTTGACAAAGGGCTTTGTCATCCTGACCTTTAGGAGCCTGAGGCCGATAATTGGTGATTTGCCTCAGTCCTCTCCACACAGAAGCCGAGTCATTAGCAGTGAACTGCTGCTGGAGTCTCTCAGAATACACAGATTTGGCTCTCCTCAGCTCTCTGTTAAACCGATATTTAACCTCCCTGTAGCAGCCCCTGTCTCCACTTTTCAGCGCTGCTTCCTTCTCCTTCCTGATCTGTCTGAGCTTAGCAGTGAACCAGGGCTTATCATTAGAGTACCTCACCCTGGTGCGCGATGGAAGAATGCTCTCCTCACAAAAGTGGATATAAGAGTTCACAGTGTCCGTGTATTCATCCAGATCATGCGTGGCTCCTTTAAACATGCCCCAATCAGTTATTTCCATGCATGTTTCCAGTTTCTCCTCAGCTTCACTGGTCCATTTCTTCGTAGTGCTCACAACAGGTTTAGTGAGCTTCAATCTCTGTCTGTATCTCTGTCTGTATCTCTGTCTGTATCTCTTCAATCAGTTCTGCATCTCTCAATTAAATTGAAGTTGGAGCCATAGAGGGTTACTGCATATGGAGAAAGGATGATGAAAAGACAGATGTTGGTGAACAACATGCGAGTTCAGGATAAGGTCTCGTAGGAGATGGTTGGTGTCCAGCATCACTGAGGGGAAGACGACAGCCTTTCCATGGCCTCCCCCGTGAGTAACAAGAAAAGGTGCATGACCTACTTGAGAAACTTATGTAGCCAAATCATCGTTCAGCTGGCAGACCAAGGTGCAAGAGACTGGGGGGACACGGATCCACATAAGGACAGGTGGTCATCCCGACCATTGAGCGCCAAGGTCTGTCACTGTTTCAACACAATGCTGAGGGCCTCACCACTGCCAGACTGGAATTTATACATCACTTGCTGACTCCAGCGGAGTAATAATGATCCTCCTCCAGGAAACGCACTGAAAAGGATGCCAGCATACTCAGTCTTCCTTGGTTCCACCCACAGTAGACAACACGGGCTGGCAATCTTTGTTAGGTGTAACCTAAACTGGACACACATGGGTCAATCTCCACCTGGCTCCTGTGTCAAATGGCTGGCTACCATGATCCAGAATATAGGCCCTTTTCCACTAGCCCCGCTCAGCCCCGATTTGAAAACCCGGCTCTACTCACTTCGGTTCGGTTCAGCCTCAGTTGCTTTTCAACTACTGCTGGCGCACCTGCTGGCACACCTGCTGTGGGTGGGATTTGTTGAACAGCAGGCGGCGCCACACCCTCGTGACGTGAAACATGCGACGGAATCCTCCACAACAAACAAAATGGCTGATGATGAGGAGAGAAGGAAGGAGAGAGGAATGACTGTGACATGAAACTGGTTAAATCTATGGTGCTGACTTGTTGTGCTCTGCACAATCTGTGTGAGAGTCATGGAGAGACGTTTGACACTACATTGGATAATGCAGTAGATGAACCAGTGGTGGCAGCGGCACAGAGAGCAGAGGAGCAGGGTGGTGATATTGTAGCGAAGTCAATATAAGCACCCTACTTGGCTTGACAAGTGGGTTGACCCTATTGGCGACACAGGTAGAGTGCGGGACTCCGGAGCGAGAGGTGTGAGTTGAAACCTCCCGGTGGGACGTCGCCATGTCAAGCTGCACGTTACAATATAACACGAGATGCTGTGATGTAATACTTGTCTATTTTGTCCACATTTATGTGCATACATATTTCAAAAATGTTTTTTGTAAATAAAATGTTGTGCATGGTCCATCTACCTGTCCTCTTGTTCATAACGCTTATCTGTTAAGAAGGTGCGAAGCCATCAGCCTAATGATGAGTCCACACTTCTGTTGTGATAATTGCTCACGCTGAGCACTCTGACAGCCCCGTACGCTGTGGGGGTCACACACGACGTGTTCCTCCCCACACTCTCAAATTTTTTTCCCGTATATTTTTCTCTTTGGCGTACAGAAATGGCAATACGCCCGTATTTGCTAAAATTTTATTTTCCCCGTATTAAAATACGGCGAAACCGTATCACTTGACAGGTATGTAATTACATGCAGAAACACCGCACAGGCCATCTTCACAAAAATCCAGCTCGACAACCCACTTTTGCTTAGGTGGAAATGCAAATTGAACTATAAATCATGTGCTGATATATGTCATATTTTCCCATGTAAAGGTCTCCCACTTTTACTTACAAATTGATTTTTAATTTTTGGGAAAAGGGAATATAAATTTTGCACTTGTTGGTAACAACAGTTGTGTGCAACAAAAACACAGTTGTGTATCCTTGTCCGATTTGTCTACTGTTATTAGTGCCAAATTTTTGCTAGATTCCTTCTTAATTTATTAAATTTTGACTGGTGATGCAACATTCAACTTACACGTACTTACCTTTAGCAGTGTCTACAAATTCAAGCACACCTGTACAACTGCTTATAACCTAAAAAATGTACCCATTCAAGAGAAATGGATTCCGCATTGCAAATTTGTTTAAAATAAAAAAAAAAAACCTACGAAGACATTATGTTTCGTTGTGTTGTTAAAAATTAAATTACCATTAGAAGGCTATATACCTGACCTGATGAACAGCAGCATGTGGAGTGAACAGAGAATGGAATGTGTATGTAATTATTGGCTTTTCTCATACGGTGTCATAACAGATAAACCAGACTTTTGATGCAAACAATACAATTTTATTCCAGAAGCAAAATTTACAAACAAAAAAACAGGCTGGGCGATGACATCTCTGCGAGCTCTTCCCTTCGTAACGCAGCGTCCTGCTCCAGGGCTTCACGCGCATCTGCCCGCACATCTGCGGCCACCTGTCGCAAATGCTGCATGTACTCCTGATTCTTGCCGCTGGTCATGTTGCCGTTCCAAGAGCCGCATCTCTTCGTCATGCATGTTGACCATCGCTAATGTAAGGTCAGTGATGGGAGTTGTCTGTTTTCGTCTTGCCTAGATGGAAAGACAGAAAGGCATGGTCGTTAAAGCTGGATCACTACATATATTATGGAATTACACAGGTGAAAGTCTGTGGTGGAATGTCACTATTATATTATGCTTCATTGCTGTATATAAGCTGAACTGTCATGTTGCTGCCCCTCAGTAGAGCAGATTTTGCAACACGCAGTGTGCTGTCTTCGGCTGCAGCCCCCCTGCAAAACTAAAAAGGATTAAGATTAAGAATATGGATGGATGGATGGGTAATGTTTAAACTAGTTGCTTGTAGTGTGGCCGCAGAAATCTGAATGGGTTAATACAGTCAGCTGACGCGAAGCATTTCAATGAAGCATGTTGATTTCAACGGCAGTTCATGCACTTTGTTTGTCTAAAACAGGAGTTACAACAGCACCAATCACCACACCTAAAAATGGTTGTGGAACACCAATAAGTGAAGACCAAAGAATAACCTTTTTGTACATTTAAAAAGACATTTTCAATTAATTAATATGCAGCTACAGGAAATTGCATTAATCAATTTGGTACATAACTTGTTAGGCTCCAGCCCCCCCGCGACCTGTAAAGGATTAAGCGGTAGAAGATGGATGGATGGATGGATTTTCGACCCTGGTTTCCGCTGCTAGACCTGTTTCAACCAAAAAAAAAAATCGTGGTTATTGTGCCTTACCGGCACTTGAACGTGATCCAGATGGAGCTGATGATGTGGAGCTGATCCAGCTGGCGCTCAGCCAGACGCACACGCAGACGCAGCGCCAGGAGAGTCCGCTGTGTCAGTCATCTCCACTGAGGTGGACCCCTGTGATATGAAATGCCATTCTAGAAAGAAAATGCACGCAATTTAAAACTTAACACCAAAGTGCAACATGTACACAACACTCTCAAGTTTTTAACCGGAATACAATAAGCGTAATTCAGCGTTTTGTTCGCGCTAATACTTAACACAAAGCAAGCGTGAATCTGCAGTTGGCTGCAAAACAATACGCAAGCCTCAGTAACAACCATTACCCACAATCTAACAACCTTCCTATTTCTTAAAAACAGTGAGCTTGGCACAGAAAGGATCAAGTGGCGAACAGATGCGCAATATCGAAAAAACACTCACCATCCACAGTTTCCAAGGGCCGTGACCGTGACTGTGACCGTGTGGAGCCCAATGTCTCTCAGCGAACCACTTCCACTCCTTCCATCCACTGAACTTCGAGCAATGTGGTCCTTCACTGCTCGGTAATTGCTTTTCAGCTTTTTCAGCTTCTCCCGACACTGTTTGGCAGTACGGATGTGCCCTTGGGAAGCCATCTGCTCGGACACCTGCATTTCGAGTAGATCCGTCCAACTCGTCGCCTAATATAGAAAGAAAATTGCGCACCTCCTAATATATAATATTAGGAGTATATTATTATATAAGTATATTATACAGTATATTAATATAATATACCGTATTAAAGGGGCGCACTGTGTTCACTGCTGAACAATTACAAATGGCGGTCGTGGAGTAAATTCAGCAGAAAAAGTCGCTTTCATGACGTTACAACCTGACCAATCAGCGGCGACCAGTCTCTTAAAGTCATATCACAGCCCTACTCAACCCTACTCAGCCCGGTTAGACCCTGCCCTGGATCAGGTACGAAAAAAGTACCTGCTAACCGGTGCTGGGGCTAATGGAAAAGCGCCTAAAGCGGGCTGAGCGGTGCGGTGTAGGGCTAAGTGAGGCTAGTGGAAAAGGGCCTCAAATCAGTGGTCAATGTCTACAAGCCTCCACAATCAACATTGACCTTAACAGCCCTCCCATCTGTCCCGGCACCCGCTATATTTGCAGGGGACTTCAACAGTCTTTTTAGATTCAACTTTATTGTCATTACACATGTATGAATACAAGGTAACGAAACACAGTAACAGTCAACATACAGACTGAAGTTATAATCACACCACACCAGAGGGCGAGACACTAGTTGAGTGGGCCTTCAGTAATGATGCTGTGCTCTTACTTGACCCCAAAGAACCCCCAAGTTTCTATTCTTCCTGGTAGAACACTTACAGTGTCTCACAAAAGTGAGTACACCCCTCACACTTTTGTAAATATTTTATTATATCTTTTCATGGGACAACACTGAAGATATGACACTTTGATACAATGTAAAGTAGTTAGTGTACAGCTTGCATAACAGTGTAAATTTGCTGTCCCCTCAAAATAACTCAACGCACAGCTATTAATGTCTAAACCACTGGCAACAAAAGTGAGTACACCCCTAAGTGAAAATGTCCAAATTATACCCAATTAGCCATTTTCCCGCCGTGGTGTCATGTGACTTGTTAGTGTTACAAAGTCTCAGGTGTGAACGGGGAGCAGGTGTGTTAAATTTCTCACACTCTCTCATACTGGTCACTGGAAGTTCAACATGGCACCTCATGACAAAGAAGTCTCTGAGGATCTGAAAAAAAGAATTGTTGCTCTACATAAAGATGGCCTAGGCCAGGGGTGGGCAATCATGTGCCGCGGAGGGCCATTCCACTGCAGGTTTTCTGTTCCACCCTGTCTCTTCAGCAGGTGGCTTCACTGATTAGCAATCCTTGGAACTGATGAGAGCAAACACCTGCTGAAGAGACTGGGTGGAACAGAAAAGCTGCAGTGGAATGGCCCTCACTGCCCACCCCTGGCCTAGACTATAAGTAGATTACCAACACCCTGAAACTGAGCTGCAGCATGGTGGCTAAGACCATACAGCGGTTTAACAGGGCAGGTTCCACTCAGAAGAGGTCTCACCATGGTTGACCAAAGAAGTTGAGTGCACGTGTTCAGCCTCATATCTAAAGGTTGTCTTTTGAAAATGGACGTGTGAGTGCTGCCAGCATTGCTGCAGAGGTTGAAGGGGTGGGAGGGTCAGCCTGTCAGTGCTCAGACCATATGCCGCACACTGCATCAAATTGGTCTGCATGGCTGTCGTCCCAGAAGGAAGCCCCTTTTAAAGATGATGCACAAGAAAGCCCGCAAACAGTTTGCAAAAGACAAGCAGACTAAGGACATGTATTACTGGAACCATGTCTTGTGGTCTGATGAGACCAACATAAACTTATTTGGTTCAGATGGTGTCAAGTGTGTGTGGCGACAACAAGGTAAGGAGTACAAAGACAAGTGTGTCTTGCCTACAGTCAAGCATGGTGGTGGGAGTGTCATGGTTTGGGGCTGCATGAGTGCTGCCAGAACTGGGGAGCTACAGTTCATTGAGGGACCCATGAATGTCAACATGTACTGTGACCTGCTGAAGGAGAGCATGATCCCCTCCTTTTGGAAACTGGGCAGCAGGGCAGTACTCCAACATGACAATGACCCCAAACACACCTCCAAGATGACCACTGCCTTGCTTAAGAAACTGAGGGTCAAGGTGATTGACTAGCCAAGCACGTCTCCCAACTTAAACCCTATTGAGCATCTGTGGGGCATCTTCAAACGCAAGGTGGAGGAGTGCAAGGTCTCTAACATCAACCAGCTCCATGATGTTGTCATGGAGGAGTGGAAGAGGATTCCAGTGGCAACCTGTGAAGCTCTTGTGAACTCCATGCCCAAGAGAGTTAAGGCAGTGCTGGAAAATAATGGTGGACACACAAAATATTGACACTTTGGGCACAATTTGGATATTTTCATTTAGGGGTGTACTCACTTTTGTTGCCAGCGGATTAGACATTAATGGCTGTGTGTTGAGTTATTTTGAGGGGACAGCAAATTTCCACTGTTATACAAGCTGTACACTGACTACTTTACATTCTATCAAAGTGTCATATCTTCAGTGTTGTCTCATGAAAAGATACAATAAAATATTCACAAAAATGTGAGGGGTGTACAAACTTTTGTGAGACACCTATACACCAACCCGGACCTGGCCTTCACTGTATGCTGCAGTACTGACCTGACACCAGAGAGACATGTCATCAACAGGTTTCCCCATTCACACCACCGGCTGTCCATCATTAAAGTTCCATCACTGGTGGAGCTGGTTTTGGGTAAGCCTGATAGGAGATGGAACTTTTGGAAGGCCAGCTTGCAGGTGTTCAAAACAGAGACAGAACGTAGGTCAGCATGTCTCCCAGACCCAGACTCTGGTGATGTGAACGCCGTGTATGATGTCTACTGTGAAGCGCTCCTAGGGGCAGCCAAGAAAACCATCCCACGAGGCTTCAATGACAACTACATCCCAGGTTGGGACAAAGAGTGCACACACCTCCTACAAGAACACCCACAGGCCAGCTCCAGGGAAGAAGTGGACAAGACGGCACTGGCACTGCTCCAAAAGCTGACGCCAGCTGCAAGGCTAGATGGACTGAGGTTGTTGAGTCAATCAACTTCACTCATTCTAGTTGTAAGGCTTGGCAAACAACCAACCACTTGACAGGGAGAAAAACAACGCCCCCCAGTTGCCAGGTGACAGCACATGCCATCGCTTCCCAGCTCCTCACAAACGGCCACTTCCCAGGTGCTGATAGCACCTTCTCACGCTTGATTCTGCATGAGGTGTCCCCTCTCTCTTTAGGATGGCTAGTGCCGACTCCAGCCTATCGGGAGATTTTGTAATATCTGAATATCAGAAAACTGAAGCAAGGCAAGGCACCAGGTCAGGACAAATCCACCCAGAGTTTGTTATCCATCAAAGCACAATAACATCTGCCTGACTCTGCTCATTCCACACATCTTGCTACCGGAGGTCCAAGCTCCCAGAGATCTGGCACCAAGCTTCTGTTATAGCCCTACTGAAGCCAAATAAACCTGCAGGAGACTCCCAAGGCATATAGACCCATCTTGCTGCTTTGTGTCCCTTTCAAAATACTTGAGGATGATCCACAAATGCATAAAGCCAGTGGTGGACCCACAATTCCCAAGGGAACAGACTGGCTTCCGGTGGGGCAGGTCAGCAATGGACCAGGTTACGCTGCTGCTAATCCAAGACAGCTTCCAGGATAAAGAGAAAGTTTGGGTGGTACTGTTAGACCTAACAGCTTTCTATGACACTGTTTAACACCGTGGCCTACACCTGAAACCATCAAAGACAATACCTGATCGGCACATGGTTAACTTCATCATGGAAACGCTGTCAAACCATAGTTTCGCTCTTCAGACCAGTGATGGACAGCGAAGCCCCTGAGCAGACTGCTGACCACATCATTACCACCTACAGGCTGTACAGACCATCTTCAGAGGCCGGCGTCTTTCAAGAGGACCCTGTGACAAGGGTGTGGCTTTACAACACCAAGCTGAACATCTGGACACAATACACAGGAGAAGAAGGTGTCCAGCAAAGCCTTTTTTACCAGTCTAAGTATGACGTTCTCTGCGAAAGGCTGCAGGTCCAATGCCAGCTAGTTCTGGCAGGAATTCAAATGGAGTGGGTCACAGAAAGCTGGTAATGATTCTCAGGGTTTCATTGAGTGGCGTGTCCAGCTTTTTGTCAAAGACAGCCACAGCAGTGGTTGAGTGGTCAAGGACTGCTTAACGATCTTGTTGATATCCCGGTGGCCTCTCAGCGATCATCCCAGGGATCTTTTAGCAATCTTACAATGTACTCAAAATTTTTCCACTCCAACAGTAAAGATGATTGAGACATCAGTGAGGAATTACTGAGTGTTCCATGAAAGTCCAATAGAGTTCATTGAAAGACCGTGGTGGAGATTGTGATGAGACCATTGGGAGATCGATGAGATCGTTGAGTGCTCCTTGAGTGTTCATTGAGAGATTGCTTTCCTTTAGTGACCTTTGAGACATTGTTTTAGACTGAGTCAAAACTTTGAGGAGATTTTGGTGTGAAGATCATTGAGAGATCATTGACAGATCTTGGTGATCACTAAGAGATCAGTGAAAGAATGTTGAGAGATCTGACCATTTTTCATTGCTCAGCAATCTCACAAAAAACTCCACCCTTGTGTAAAGGGGTAGAAGCGCACTAGAAACTCCTCAAATGCTCAGCAACCTCCTTGGTTGCCCAAGAAACTCTCGATGATCCCTCAACAATCTCTCATGGTCTCTAATGGTCTCTCATGATCGCTCAATGATCTTGCAAAGATCTTACCAGAGCACCATGAAAGCTCCAGAAAATTAAATTTCTGATCTCCCAAACATTTACACAGAAGCTTTTATCCAGCCTTTAGGTAGGAGATCATTGAGAGATTGGACCGATTTTTGATTTCTCAGTGTAAGTGTAAATGGGCCCTTAAAATAGTTGACAAGAAGGTCCTGTTCCATCTCTTCCAAGGAAAAATAGCCCTTTAAAAGGAAGCTACATTTATCTAAATCTCAGAGCATGAAGCTACATGTTCACACATGTTCCCTGGTAATCGTGGAATAGTAATTGCAGCCATTCAAAAGAGCATAATAATTACTGTTATTTTTGTACTTTCTGTAATAGTAATAGAAGTGCCTTTAGTGTTATTATTTAATCACAGAAGAGAGGAGAAAGCATTAACAGGTCGTAGTTTAACAAAAGAGGGCAGGGTTGTCAGTCTGCCACCTGCTCTGTCCCATTTGTGATTACCGAGGCGAGCTGGATGTCTCTCAGTCCATAATGGATGCTGGTGTTGAACAACGTTGGCCTGCACTTAGAGGTGCTAGTGATTAGGACTCAGCCCTTCATTTTCTGGTGTGGGGTCACTGTTATCATGTGGAATGGTGAGAGGACAAGAGGTGAAACAGAAGGTTAAAGATGGGGAGATGAAATGATGTGAAACAAAAATGATTAAATATATGGATTAGCATCTACTAAGTTTGATGTTTTTGAAAATCAAAATGACCAAGAGAGGATTCAGAAAACACAGCAAGGCAGTGATCGACAAGTGAATGCAGGTGAAGTGACTGGAAATATGGGAAAGAGTTGTTGAAGCCAGGTTAAGAGGAGAGGTGGCAATCAGTGAGCAGCAGTACAGTTTCATGCTAAGAATGAGTACTACAGATGCATTGTTTGGTTAAAGAGTGTTGATGGAGAAGTTTGGAGAAGGTCAGGAGTCGCACTGCGTCTTTGTGGATCTAGAGAAAGCATATGATAGGGTGCCAAGAGAGGAAGTGTGGTACTGTATGAGAAAGTCAGGAGTGGCAGAGAAGTATGTGAGGGTGGTGAAAGACATGTATGAGGACAGTGAAACGGTGGTAAGGTGTGTTGTAAGAGTGACAGATGGATTCAAGGTGGGGGTGGGATTATTTCAGGGATTGGCTCTGAACCCCTTCTTGTTTGCCATTGTGATGGACAGGCTGACAGATCAGAATCAGAATCAGAATCAGAATGAGATTTATTGCCATTGTTCATGTAGTACACAAACTAGGAATTTGTCTCGGTGCAATGCTGCAACATTAAACATGGAGTAGCACTAAAGATAAAAAACTATGCAATAAAAGGTAGAATATGAATAAGTAATACTAATCTATGCAATTTTTAAATATATTAACAAGCAGCAGATATTGTGGAGTTCCAAATAGTGCAGTCGGTAGTGCAAAAAGAAAACAGTGATAACTGTCATGAGTCCGGTTGAGCTGCTGTACGTAGTGCACGAGAGTCTAATAAGTCACGGTGTTCAGCAGTCTGATGGCAGAGGGGAAGAAGCTGTTCATGTAGCGGGAGATTTTAGTCTGAATGGACCGAAGTCTTCTGCCTGAGGGAAGGGGGGCAAACAGTGCGTGTCCAGGGTGTGAAGGGTCGGCTATGATCTGACCTGCACGCCTCCGGGTCCTGGAGATGTACAGGTCCTGGAGGGATGGGAGCTTGTAGCCGATCACCTTCTCAGCAGCGCGCACAACGCGTTGCAGTCTTAGTCTGTCCCTGGCGGTGGCTCCTGCGTACCACACGGTGATGGAGGTGGTGAGGATGGACTCAATGATGGCCGTGTAGAACTGCACCAACATCTTGGTGGGTAGCTTGAGCTTCCTCAGCTGCCGCAGGAAGAACATCCTCTGCTGGGCCTTTTTGATGAGGGAGCTGATGGCCGGCTCCCACTTGAGGTCCGGGGTGATGGTGGTGCCCAGAAAGAGGAAGGAATCCGCAGTGGTGATGGGAGAGTCTGTGAGGGTAAGGGGGGGCAGAGGGGCTGTGACTTTTCTGAAGTCCACGATCATCTCCACTGTCTTCACAGTGTTCAGCTGCAGGTTGTTGTGGCTGCACCAGGACGCCAGCCGGGCCACCTCTCTCCTGGAGACGGACTCGTCGCCGTTGGAGATGAGCCCGATGAGGGTGGTGTCGTCCGCAAACTTGATCAGCTTGACAGACTGGTGGCTGGAGGTGCAGGAGTTGGTGTACAGGGAGAAGAGCAGGGGGTAAAGTACACAGCCCTGGGGTGATCCGGTGCTGATGCTAACAGAGTCTGAGACAGTCATTCCCAGCCGCACATGCTGCCTCCGGTCCGTCAGGAAGTCGGTGATCCACCTGCAGAGGGAGTCAGGCACGTTGAGCAGGGACAGCTTGTCCTGGAGCAGAGCGGGGCGGATGGTATTGAATGCAGAGCTGAAGTCCACAAACAGGATCCTGACGTAGGTTCCCGGGGAGTCCAGGTGCTGCAGGATGGAGTGGAGGGCCAGGTTGACTGCGTCGTCTACAGACCTGTTGGCTCTGTAGGCGAACTGCAGCGGGTCCAGGAGGGGAGAGGTGATGGTCTTGAGGTGGGGCAGGACCAGGCGCTCAAAGGACTTCATGACTACAGAGGTGAGCGCTACAGGTCTGTAGTCGTTAAGTCCAGTGATCCGTGGCTTCTTGGGGACAGGGACGATGGTAGAGGTTTTGAGGCAGGCCGGCATGTGGCATGACTTCAGGGAGGTGTTAAAAATGTCTGGAAGACAGGAGTCAGCTCCTCCGCACAGTGTCTCAGGGTGGAGGGAGACACGCCGTCCGGACCGGGGGCCTTGCGCGGGTTCAGTCTGGAGAACTGTCTGTGCACGTCCTGCTCATTGATGGCAAGGGCAGGGGGGGAGGAGGGGAGGCCGCCTTTGATGAAGTGGGGACCATGGAGGCAGTGGCGCTGGGGGGAGGGGGGGGGTTGGACACAGCTGACGAGGTGTCAAAACGGGCATAGTGTTGGGACAGTCTTTGACAAAGGGCTTTGTCATCCTGTCCCTTAGAAGCCTGAGGCCGATAGCTGGTGATTTGCCTCAGTTCTCTCCACACAGAAGCAGAGTCATTAGCAGTGAACTGCTGCTGGAGTCTCTCAGAATACACAGATTTAGCTCTCCTCAGCTCTCTGCTAAACCGGTATTTGACCTCCCTGTAGCAGTCCCTGTCTCCACTTTTCAACGCTGCTTCCTTCTCCTTCCTGATCTGTCTGAGCTTAGCTGTGAACCAGGGCTTGTCATTGGAGTAACTCACCCTGGTACGCGATGGAAGAATGCTCTCCTCACAAAAGTAGATATATGAGGTCACAGTGTCCGTGTACTCATCCAGATCATTTGTAGCTCCTTTAAACATGTCCCAGTCAGTTATTTCCAAGCATGTGCGCAGCTCCTCCACAGCTTCACTGGTCCATTTCCTCGTAGTGCTCACAACAGGTTTTGTGAGCTTCAGTCTCTGTCTGTATGTGGGAATCAGGTGGACCATCACGTGATCAGATAGTCCGAGCGCAGCGCGGGGAACAGCGCAATACGCGTCCTTAACTGTAGTGTAACAGTGATCCAGCGTGTTCTCTCCTCTGGTGGGGCATTTAATAAACTGTTTGTACCGGGGGAGTTCGTGGCTCAGGTTGCTCTGGTTAAAGTCGCCAACCACAATAACCAGAGAGTCCGGGAAAGTCCGCTCCACTTGCTGAATGTGATCCGCGAGCGCGCGCTGAGCCTCGCGCACGTCAGCGTTGGGCGGGATGTAGACAGCGGCCAGGATGAATGAAGCAAACTCACGCGGGGAATAAAATGGCTTGCAGTTGAAGAATAAATATTCCAGAGCGGGAGAACAGTGTTAGGAGATCACAGTTACATCGGAGCACCAGCTGCTGTTGATGTAGAAGCAGACTCCTCCGCCTGTGGTCTTGCCAGAGAGCCCCGTGTCGCGGTCTGCACGAAACAGCTGAAATCCCTCGAAGAGGAGCGCGCTGTCCGGTGTCTTTTCCTTGAGCCAGGTCTCAGTGAAGCAGAGGGCACACGAGGTAGAGAGGTCCTTAAATTGCATCAGCAGTCTCAGTTCATCTACCTTGTTATAAAGAGAGTTGACGTTGGACAGAAAGATCCCAGGCAAAGCCGTGCGCGTGCCTCTCCTATGAAGCCGCACCAGGGCGCCCGCTTGTCTTCCTCTCTTTCGCCGTCTCACTTTTTGGGCTAAAAAGTGAACCAGATCGGTGGCAGGAGCCAAAAAAACTGGGAGTAGGTCCGTGGGAGTGAAAGTCCTGATATTTAGTAGCTCTTCACGGGTGTAAGAGCAGGCAGACACACAATTGACGAACAAAAACAAACAAAAAAAAAGCGCAGCGAAGCACCATGGCGACCACTGTGGGCGCCATCTTGGATCATGACAGATGAGGTCAGGCAGGAGTCTTTGTGGACCATGATGTTTGCAGATGACGTTGTGATCTGTAGTGAAAGTAGGGAGCAGATGGAAGAAAACCTGGAGAGGTGGAGGTATGCTCTGGAGAGAAGAGGAATGAAAGTCAGCAGAAGCAAGACAGAACACAGTAGGAAAAATAAGTATTGAATACGTCAGTCAACATTTTTCTTATTAAACATATTTCTGATGGAGCCACTGACCTGAGATTTTCACCAAATATCAGTAACAACCCAAGTAATCCATACATATAAAGAAATCAAGGCAACTGTGTTCACAAAACAAGTTGTATTAATAAAGTGGTATGACATAGGGAAAAAGTATTGAACACATGAAGAAAAAGAGGTGTTAAAAGGCATAGAAAGCCAAGAAATCAGCTGAAATCCATCAATACTTAGGAAGTCATCCCATCCCCCATCAGTGCAAATTGATTTCAGCTGGTTAAGTCCTGACTGATAGCCTTTAAAAAGGTCTGTGAATATCAGTTTGTCACACCACAAAGAATTCAGGACGAGTAGAAGCAAAGAGCTCTATCTAGACCTTCACAACCTTATTGTTGCAAAACATAATGATGGCATTGGTTGCAGATACATTTCTAAACTGCTGAATGTTCCAGTGAGCACTGTTGGAGCCATCATTCAGAAGTGGAAAGAACATTATTTTACCATAAACTGGCCATGACCAGGAGCTCCTCGCACGATTTCTGACAGAGGAGTCAAAAAAATTATCAGAAGAGTTATCCAAGAGCCAAAGACCACTCACAGAGTGCTCCAGAAAGACCTGGAGTTAGCAGGTACTGCTGTTTCAAAGAAAACAATAAGTAATGCATTCAACCGACACAGGCTCTATGCCCACTCACCTCGCAAGACTCCATTGCTGAAGAAAAAGCATGATTAAGCTTATTTTAAAGTTTGTTGCACAACATTTGGACAAGCCAGTAAAATACTGGGAGAATATAAAGTAGTCTGGTCAGATGAAACCAAAATTAAACTTTTTGGATGCCACAACACACAGCATGTTTGGAGGGGAAACGGCACTGCACATCAGCCCCAAAACACCATACCAACAGTGAAATTTGGAGGTGGTAACATGGTACAGGCAGACTTCATATAACTGAAGGAAAGATGAATGGACAAATGTACAGAGACATCCTTGATAAGAACCTGTTGCCACCAGCCAAAATGCTGAAGATGAAATGAGGGTGGACATTTCAGCAAGACAATGATCCCAAACACAAAGCCAAAGAAACTCTCAACTGGCTCCAGAGAAGGAAAATAAAGCTGCTAGAATGGCCCACTCAGTCACCTGACCTGAATCCAATTGAAAATCTATTCAACGAACTGATGATCAGAGTTCATAGAAGACACCCACAGAACCTTCAAGATTTGAAGACAGTTTGTGTGGAAGAATGGGCTAAAATCACTCCTATAATAATAATAATAATAATGCATCGGTTTTATATAGCGCTTTATCATATATACTCAAAGACGCTTTACAATTAGGTACATTATTCATTCACTCCAGACAGACAATGGTAGTGGCAAGCTACTTCTGCAGCCACAGCTGCCCTGGGGCAGGCTGACAGAAACATGGCAGCCAATCTGCGCCAACGGCCTTTCTGGCCACCACCGAACATTTTTTTATACATTTATACACATTCATACCCAGTGTTATGGGCACTGGAGGCAATGCGGGTGAAGTGTCTTGCCCAGGGACACAACGGCAGGATATCTGGGGAGAGTGGGATTCGAACCGCCAACCATCAGGTTATTAGACGACCTGTTCTACCTCCTGAGCGATGCCTGCACCTACAGTAGTTTCTCTATACAGGAGGCATCTGGAAGCTGTTATTATCAACAAAGGCTTTTCTACTAAATATTAAATGAATTTCACCAAGCATGTTCAATACTTATTCCCTGTGTCATTCCACTTTATTAAATATAACTTGTTTTGTGAACACGGTTGCCTTGAATTCTTTGTATACATGGATTACTTGGGTTGTTATTGATATCTGGTGAAAATCTCAGGACAATGGCTCCATCAGAAATATGTTTAATGAGAACAAGTGTGGAAGATGGGCTTAAATACCTGGGGTCAACTATCCAGTGGAGCCCTGTGAAAATTTTTCAAGGATCCAGTGTACCCCTCCCAGTTTGGGGGCCCGAAGGAGACACTTGGGCTCACCACTTGCAGAAGAGTTCATGTTGATCTAGGGCAGCTTTGCTTGGACTACTGGCCCCATGACCTGGACCCCCAGATAAGCAGTAGAAGATGGATGGATGGAATCAACTATCCAATGCTAACATTAGCCGCAACATGACATCAGCCATAGAGGTCAGCAGTGATGACAGAGGGGAAGTGGAGTGAACTGGGCCTCATTAGCATTTAAAGCAAATTTCAGAAAAACAGCTCATTGTGATGAAAACTCATTCAGCTGGGTGAAAAATGGTACTGGAATATTTCACCCCTGCAGTGTTTTGACCAAAGCATGCCACAGACGTTGTCAAGATCTGGGCATGGTCTAGGGACCATGCTCACACTATAAGTTTATTTTTGTTATTTTCTGTGTTTTTACTACTTCAGCTCTGTTTGGTTGTTGTGTTTATTTTCATTATCACGTCTTTTATGTTCCGTAGGATTTGTCCCTGACCAGTTCTTAGTTGTTTATTATTATCATCATTTGTCATGGTCATGTATTCCCTGGTCTTGTGTTCATGTCTCTTGTGTACTCTCCATTCCTGTTTACCTTTTGTCTCGGTCCCTCATGTTTTCTGTACCTGTTGCCATGCCCTGCTGTCTCTGATAGCCCCTGATTGTTCCCCACCTGTCTCGTGTTTGTTGATTACCCTTGATGTTATATAGGTCTGTCTCAGCCATTGTCAGTTGCGGTGTCCTTGCCTTATGTCGGCGTGTTCTCCATGCTTCCATCTAGCCTGTTTTACTGTAACCCTGAGTAATCCTGTCCGTGACCTTGTTTCTGAAGCCTGTCGTGTTTTTGTTTTTGTTTCAGCCCATGCGCTGCTTTATTTTCTGTTTATTAATAAATTATGGTTTGTCAAATTCACCTCGTATCTTGGTCCTCATCTTCCTTGCCCCGGAGGACCAATCCTGACAGACATCTCATTAGCACCTCTGAGAACTGCATCTTGTGGGAAAAAAGGCATACCATAGGCACTTGATATTAAAAATGCCACAATTTTTAAATGTATCTTTAAATGTTAAAGCTAGTTTTCTCAAATTGAAAAGGAGTTGTATTTTTTAAAAAGGGGGGAACATAAATGAGGCAATACAGCTACAAACTAAGGTTACAAACTTTCTTTATTCATTTCATCAGTTGGGGACCAAACTGTAAACACCACATTCCAATAATGTAAAGAACTCCCTTAATCAATCACAGCAGACGGCCGCCACTCCATCGGCCTGGTTCTCCTGGGAGTCTTTTCCTTAGTAAAGGAAGTTTTTACTTCCCAGTGTTCACTAGTGTTCATCCAAATGGGATCCGCTAATTTTTGGGCTCCTCTGTGGTATTCATCGTATGACTTATAAATTTTATGTACTGAGTGCCTTGAAATGACCATTTGTTGTGACGGGAGACCTTATTTAAAAAAAGTTTTCCCTACCTAATATCATTTCAGGAGTGTTATACATTGCAACTTGGTGTGAGCAGTTGGCATTACTCAACAAAGTAAAAGTACCCTGAGGGATGGACACTTATTTTGATTTTGTCAATACTAACTACAACTTGAACTGTTCAACTGTGAGAGCTCACGCTGTGGGAGAATGGCCGGCCAGCCAGCCCAAAGACCCAAGCAAACAAAGAGAGAGCTGCAGGAGACCCTGTGCCTGAAGCTGACCAGGAAATGATCCATAAAAGGAAGAGTGATAATAAGTGAGTAGATTCTTCCCTCTTTTCATGGTGGACAGTTAATATAATATGACTGCCTCAAATAATAGATATAATATGACTGCCCCAAAGACTGGATGTCTAAAGACTCTTAAGTCAATAGATCTGCACATCATAGTGCAGGATAGGGTACATAACACATAGAAAAACCTGCAATCTGCTCCAAAGAAAAGGGGCAAGTTTTCAAGATAAAAGCACACATGGTTTAATGTTTTGCCTCATAAAATTATAACATTTTGCAGCAAACACTAGAGCAAGGGTCAGCGACAACGCAAAGAGCCATTTTGAGAGATTTTTGACCAGCAAAATCCTTATGGAGCCACAAAAATATCTGAGCCTGGAAACTAAAGTAAAACAGCAACATTACAGGTACAAACTGGCCAGACACCATCAATATTAACAGTTTTTTCATAACTTTTTTATAAAATTTGTGAAATTTTTGACATGAGATTTCTGCTTTTGTAATAAATTTGTCATATTGTTCTTTGAATTTAAAAAAAAACTGTTTCAGGTAAAATTGCTGTCTCTTTCTCCTCAAATTTGTGACAGTTTTTGAATGAATTTGAATGAATTTATTTATTTCGTATAATACAGTACAGGTTAAAGAAACTGTATAATATAACAACAAGGTCAAATTAGACAAAGACTCCTTCTACTAAACAATTCCACGTGAGTTATCCGAAATGGGTGATGGCTGAAGCCGCAGCTTATATTGCCCACCCATATTCCATCCAAGAATTCAAAGAAAAAAGAGTAAACAAGACAAGAGTGATTACAATTTAGAACAAAGCTAAGACAAAGTGTGACTGAGAGAAAAAAAAAAGAAAAGAAAACTAAGCTAAGCTAAGTTAAACAGTTACTATTCAAGACAAATCTAAGACAGAATGTCACAGAGAGAAAAAAAAAAAAAAAAAAAAAAAAAAAACTAAGCTACAACACAACACAGGCTGGATATGTCAATCCTTATGTGAGTTTACATGTCGTCTTGTAAATATGTTTGGAGTATTTCTTCCTTTAGTTTTTGTTTAAATTGTCCAAGCGTTGTACATGATTTTAATTCAGGTCCATAATTGTTCCATAATCTGACTCCTTGCACTGAAATACAGTGTTGCTTGGTGGTTGTTCTCACTGTAGGCTTTTGAAATATACATGTTCCTCTGAAGTGATATCGTTTCTCCCTTGTTTGGAACAACTTTTGGATATTTGCAGGCAGTGATAAATTCTTCACTTTGAACATTATTATTGCGGTTTTAAAGTCAACCAGATCTTTCAACTTGAGAGTTTTTTGTTTAAGAAAAAGTGGGTTTGTTGGTTCCCTGTAAGCTGCTTTGTTTATTATTCTAATAGCTCTCTTTTGAAGCATAAAGAGTGGATATATGTTTGTTTTATATGTATTTCCCCATACTTCATTGCAATATGTCATGTATGGGAGTATTAATGAATGATACAAGGTGTATAGTGTGGGTTGATTCAGCAAATATTTCACTCTGTGTAATATTGCAATTGATTTGGAGACTTTACCTTTAATATAATTAATATGTGACTTCCAACACAGTTTGTTATCAATTATTACTCCAAGGAATTTGGTTTCAGATACCCTTTCAATCTCTACACCATTTACACTGAGTTTGGGTACTGGATTGTTGTGATGGTTGTTAAAGACTATAAATTTTGTCTTACTTAAATTGAGTGTTAATTTGTTTGAATCAAACCACAGTTTAAGCTTTCCTAATTCCTTCCCGAGTGTATCCAGAAGTTGTTCCAAATTGTTTCCACTGCATAGCAGATTAGTGTCATCGGCAAACAATATTAAGTCCATTTTTTCTGAGACTTTACATATATCGTTTATATACATATTGAATAATAATGGTCCCAAAACTGAACCCTGTGGGACTCCACAGGTGACCTTCAGCAACTCTGAGTTTTTGTTGCTAACACATACATACTGATATCTATTCTTTAAGTAACTACTTAACCAGGACAGTGCTACACCTCTAATACCAGAATTTTGTAGTTTCTTTAATAATACATTATGATCTACTGTATCAAATGCTTTTTAAGATCTAGGAATACTCCAACTGAATACTCTTTATTTTCAATGGCTGTTGATATTTTTTCTGTAAATTCCATTAGGGCATATGCAGTTGTCCTCTTGTGTCTGAACCCATATTGCTGCTCACATAATAAATCATTCTTCAGTATGAAGTTGTCAATTCTCTCATAGAATATTTTTTCAAGTATCTTGGAAAATTGTGGTAATAGTGAAATTGGTCTATAGTTTGAGAGTTCCCCTCTGTCGCCCATCTTGTATATCGGAATTACTTTAGCTATTTTCATTGCATTGGGAAATATACCTGATTGGAGAGACAGGTTGCAGATATACGTCAGTGGTTTTACTATGCATTCGATAACAGTTTTGACTAGTAGCATGTCGATACCATCACAGTCAGTAGATGTTTTACTTTTGAACGATTTAACAATTTCAATGACCTCTCTTTCGTCTGTGTTCTTTATGAAGATGGAGTCTTTTACAGCAGTGTTATTGCATATTGTATCACCTGTTGGCACCGTAGTGGGTATTTCTCGGGCCAGTTTAGGTCCAATGTTAACAAAAAAATTATTAAATTCATCTGCAGGTGAAGCGATATTCACACTCTGAGTCGTTTTATTATTTTTTGGAATATTAGTTGGGTAGCTTGTATTTCTGCTTTTATTTCCAAGGATACTGTTGAGTATTGTCCATGTATTTTTAATATTGTCTCTGTTTTTCTCCAGTTCTTTATTGTAATAGTCTCTTTTACTACATCTTATTATATATGTTAACTTATTTTTGTATGTTTTATACCGCTGCTCTGCTTCTTTTGTTCTTTTCTTTAGGAAAGCTTTATATAATGAATTTTTCTTTTTACACACCTTTTGTAGTCCTTTGGTTAACCATGGCTTATTAGCAAATTTGTGTTTAAGCTTTTTTATTACTAATGGGCAGTTTTTTTCATAAAGAGTGGTTACAATGTTTATAAATGTGTCATAGGCTTCATTTACATCTGATACATAGACTTCTGTCCAGTCTTGCTTCAGCAAGTCCTCTTTAAGAGAACTGATTGCATTTGGTGATTTGTGTCTGAACGATTTTGAAGTTTTTTCTGCGTTGGGCCCCGTGTGGCCATGGATAAGTGCAAAGGTTGGCAAGTGGTCACTTATATCATTTATCAATAATCCACTTTCTATTTTCTTATCGAAAACATTGACAAACAGGTTGTCAATAAGTGTAGCAGAGTGAACTGTGATTCTACTGGGATGTGTTATTGTGGGATATAGACTCATGCTGTACATAGAGTTCATGAACTCTGTAACTTTTTCTTGTAAAAATGCAATGTTTCCAGCAAGTTTGTGATTTAGTTTTTCGGAAATTTTGATTCTTTTTTTCTTGCAAATTTCTAAGAATTTTTCCTCATAAGATTGCGACTTTTTCCCCCAAATTTGTCATATTCCTGACATAAAATCTTTTGTTTTTCTAATAAATTTGCTCTATTGTCTGTTGTAAATGCGTTACTTTTTCTGTATATTTGCAGCACACTTAAAATAAATTTGTAAAATTATTCTCAAAAAATTGCAATTTTTCCAATAAATTTGTATTTTGTCCCTGAAATTTTGTGACTATTTCTTGCTAATTTGTTGTAGCGAGAATTTTTGCCATAAATTTTGAGATTTTCTTATAAATTTGCTCTTTTTATAGTATTTTTTTTCCCCTCACAAATCTGTGTCCTCTTTTTACCGACAGTTTTGAATTTTTGTCAGGGCTTTAAAGAGCCAGAGAATATGGGTGAAAGAGCTGCAGGTTGCAGACCCCTGCACCAGAGTAACAGCACCAAAATGTGACCAGAAGCATGTAATGAATGTGTGGACTGTCTTTAAAATAACATCTGAACAGAGCAAGAGATTGCAATGAAAAGACTACAGTGACTGGGCATTTTCATTGTTTCTTTTCATGACTCATCCCTCTCAATAAACATATTCACACAGTGTCACAACAGCCCATCCCGACCCCTCCTTTCTCCATCTTCACCCTCTTTCTGCCTTTTTCCTCCGGTGTTGTTTTGCCCCCTTTTCCTTCAATTTATCTTCTGTTTGTGGTTAATTCTTTCCCTTTTCATGTCTTTCTCTTCCTTCCTTCCTTCCCTCCTTTCTTTTTCAGTGGCAGAGCCCTCATGGTTGTTTTGATTGAGGGGACTTCCTCTCTTGTCTTTCTTCCTCCAATAAATGAGCTGGTCTTGTGATGGGAAACAAGAACTTCTCTATTTTAGTCCACACTGGGGAAAACACACTCACGCACACAATGAGGTACATGCAGACACTGTCTGCATACATGCGTTTATGCACCCACGGATGCTTGTGTGATGTTTGCATGCTTAGTCTGTAGGGACAAGTACGTACATCTGCAGTTTCACACACACAAAACTTTGGCCCTCTGTTCAACTTTGGTTTAATCCAGCCTTAGATTTTAGAGTGTGTTGTGTGTGTGTTACAAATAGAGGATGTGTGTGTGAGGCACAGAGAGAGAGAGAGAAAGCCTGGCTTTGTGTTTGATCCAGATCCTGTTTTTCTTACAGAATGGCTACTTCCACATCCCCAGGCTGCAAACACATTGAATACACCCATAATCCTTGTATACTGTATGCACAAAATCCCCTCATCCGACAGAGCAGGACATCCAAAAGCTACTGGTCGTAAAAGAATGGAATGTCACAGTTACCCATTTAAATATTTCTTAAAATACCACTTGCACAGCCTAAACATGGCCTGCTGAACATGGGATATACTGTAATTTTCCAGCAATTTGAGCTTTTAATTTGATCTTATCTCCCTTCCGCTTGTTTTGAGTCTTCAATCTGGTTGCTGCATTATTTGAAATATGCCTTTTAAATTCTTATGTATGGTTTTCTTGACTTGGTCTGTCTATTTAACACTCAGTTATATAAACCAAAATGAGTAACAATACCAGTACTTGATAAAAATGTTGTTTTTGTAATCCGGATTTTGCTAAGGTTAGGAACATCTTGTTTTAGAGTGATGCTGAGAAATTAATCCACGCTTGTATTAGCGCTAGATTAGATTATTGTAACTCTTTATTATCAGTTGATCCAAAATGCTGCAGCTAGAGTTTTGACAGGTACTTGACAGAGAGATCACATCTCTCCAGTTCTGGCCTCCCTTCAATGGCTTCCCATAGATAGATAGATAGATAGATAGATAGATAGATAGATAGATAGATGTACTTTATTGATCCCAAACAAATTTCTAAATGATCAGGCCCTTTGTTATTTAAACCTTCCCTTAGTTATGCTGCTCATAGGTTTAGACAGCCGGGGGACCTCCAACAATGCACTGGGCTTCTCTCCTTTCTTCACTGTCAATGTAATATTTTTGCTGGTCATTAACATCTGTTTGTTCTCTCCCAGCATATGGGAAGCTGCAGTCCAAAACTATGGAATAGACATGGCACCCAGCTAGCAACTAAGCGCAAGGTGTGCCATGCAGTGGTCCTCAGCTGCCAGCTCTACTCCTCTGAAACCTACACCCTGTATCATCGTCACATTAAGAGACTACAGCATGCTCAAATGAACCAGCTGAGACATCTTCTTAAGATCCGCTGGCAAGACAGGATTAATGACGTGGAAGTAAGAAGACGAGCAGGCATACCCAGTGTTGAGGCACTACTCTCACAGAGTCAACTGCGATGGAGCAGCCATGTAGTCCTTACAGATGACTCGCAGCTTCCTAAGTCTTTTACGGTGAACTTGACAGTGGTACAAGAAACAGAGGCAGACCCAAGCTCAGATTTAAGGACGTTCTCAAAGGACACCTGAAGACTTGTGCCATCAATGCTGATCCCTGGGAGGTTGAAGCAAGCCACCATCTCTGATGGAGATCTGTTGTCAGAAGCTCTGTCTCCCTGATCAGTGACCGTCTAACTGAGGAGACAGCTGAGCACAGTCAAAAGCGTACTGCCAAGACTGCCTCAGCTGCTGATCCTCAAGCTCATATCTCTTGCTTCTCCTGCCGCCACTGCGGCAGACGATGTTCCCACCATATTGGACTGTACGCTCATGAACGACATTGCCAAAGTCGTCATACTCCACAGGAATGCCAGCCGTAGTAGTAGTAGTAGTAGTAGTAGTTCTCTCCCATAGATTAAGTCTCCGTTGTGCTGTTTGCTCTCTACATGTCTGTTCTTTTCTTCTTCTTCTCTATCCCCTCACCGTCCCAGCCAGTCGCAGCAGATGACTGCCCTTCCCTGAGCCTGGTGCTGCTGGAGGTTTCTTCCTGCTAAAAGGGAGTTTTTCCTCTCCACCGTCACCAAGTGCTTGCTCACAGGGGATCACCTGATTGTTGGGGTCTTTCTGCAATTGTGGGGGTAGTCCCCTACAGTTTTAAAATGCTATGAAATGACTGTTGTTGTGGAACTGAATCTTACTGGAAAGTTCGTCCACACTTCTGACTCTTCCTCTGAACAACTTTACTCAGAGGACGTGAAAGATTATTCACTAGGCTTAACTCCTGTTTTATATGTGTGCTGTTGTCCTCTTACCATTGTGCTTTGATGTGGAATCAGTTCAGAGCATCAGTGTAACTTTGCATGTGCATAATACCAATAAATCCAGAGAAAGGTTGACACCAGTTTTTGGTTTATCCTTACTTGAGATCCTACACATCTTCAAAGTCATAGCTTAGATCAATGCAATTTGGCAGTCAGGAGAAGGACAATCTTTAAATGTAGGATGCATTATAAATTTGATAAGAACTTTGCTAAGGCTCAAATTTACCCCCTTTTATTTTTGACTGATACTTGACCTTTCAATTGTAAAATACCAGGTACTAGTTCCTAGATCAGCCTTTCTGCTTAGGTTGGTGACCAAAAAGTTGATGAGTTTGCACATTGGGACACCTTGTGTGTGTCATGATCCCGAATACGGTTCTGCATCGTGCTCGGGTCTCCTGATTATTATCCTTGTTTCTGTGTATGTATTTAGTCATGTTTATCTGTTCGTATGATTGTGCTTTTATTTTGACAGTGCCACGGCAGGACTTCCACCTGTCAGTCTGTGCCTGGCCTGTCACAGCTGATTGTGCTTTAGGAATTACTTTCTCTCCACACCTGTTTGTTATTTGTGTTTCGTGTACTATTTAAGGTCGCCAGCAAGGCTCATTTCTCACTGTGACCTCGCCCTACTCACGCTGGAATCCCCTACCCCTGATTCCACTCTTCTTTCTGCTTTTGGACTGTGGACTCTCTTGCTATTTGTAAGTTACCTTTCATGGTTTTTTCAGCACCTGTATGTCTCACGTTATTCCCCCTCGAGGGCGTGTTATAGTTGTTTGTATTTTGCTCCTTGTGGCACATTATTTTGTTACTTTTTTAATAAACAAGCAAAGTCACTGCTGGCGTTTGGTGCCTCATTCATGCCCTGAAAAGGGCAATCATAACAGTAGGCCGCAGCTAGATAGGTGCCAACGGTAGTGAGTTTGTGGCTCAATTTTTTCTCTTTTCGGGTACCTGCGTTTTTTGGGATATGGCGTCATTTGGCAAATGGTATCCTGCGAGCTTGGGTTTTGAGCTTTGCCAGGCTCTTATGGAAGTAGATGATCTCCTCGCCATAGCTCACCGTTATTCCACGCCAAAAGACGCGTTATGGTACTTGGACTTCGCAGAGGCGGCTGTGCAGCGCCATCTTCGCCTTTCTGAGCATGCTGAGGGAAGGGAGAGGATTTCCAAGTTATCGGCGCTGCAGCAAAAGAACTGTGAGTTGGAGAAGAACTCAACCAGGAAGTCTAAACCGGGGCAGACAGTGAAGCACTCCCGTCCCTCAGTTTGCCATGAGGTTCCTACTACGGCTCCAGCTCCAGTATCCCCTTCGCTGAAAAGCCATCTTCCAGCCTGTCATAGGAGGATGGCAGCCGAGGCTCCCAGCGAAGATGAACAGTGGGCAGCTGAATTCATCAGGGGCCATATGGCTGAAGCGCTCTCTTCCTGTAGCCCGGGTAAGGCTCTTAAGAGCATGGTGGCACCTGTTAGGATTGTGGAGGCTCATCCCGGTCTAAAAAATTATTTGGGATTCGTCAACCTGCTAGCCACCGTCTCAGCGCAGCAGCGACGTTTTCCTGATTTGTCGATCAGTTCACCTCCAGCCTAAAAACGCCGCCGCCCGACGCAGAACCCTTCTCCTCCCCGCGACATGGCTGTCTCGAAGCGGAAGGAGGAGAATCAGCGGGTCAACACGCAGCGAGGCTCCCATTCAGATCCAGCTATGGGCCACCAGAAAGATTCCTTTGTGTCCCAGCCAGCTGTTTTTTCTTCACCACGGCAGAAAGTGAGGACAGCAGCTTCAGCCTCTGGGTCTCTTTTTTCAGCTGTTTCACCTACTCCCTTACCCCGGACTGCCTCGGCTACCCCTCCCTCCCCCATGGCACTTCCTCCAGCTGCTGTGAGCCCTGTGGTTTCTTCTCCGGCTGCCTCAGTCATCGATCCTGTTGGAGCGGCTCCTCCTTATCTTCCTGAGGGGCCCACCATCACCATTACAATGGGAGAGAGGGGAAATGAGCCTGCTGCAGCAGTCACCACCGTACCCCAGGAAGACAGGCAAGGGTTTTTTCATTCTATAGCACAATTTGGTGAATTACCTTGTCTGATTCCTGGGGATGAGGCTCAGTTATTGCAGTACATTGAGTCCTCATCACCAGCTGCGGCCACCAATTAATTTATTGCTACCTCTGTGTCTCCTCCTATACCCCCCGAGTGTCCGCCAGGTCCAGGATCTAGCCACCGGACGGAGGAGGAGCCTCCGGGCCTGGAGAGCCTGGTTACAGCCCCACAGCCACGACACGGACAGAGGAGGAGGGCTATCTGCACCCCTGAGCCTGAACCAACGACAAAGCATCCGCGGGCATCACCGAAGCAGAGTTCAGCCCCAGCAATTAATGGATCCCCTGTCCCCATGCCAAGCGAGTCATCAGTGAGGGTTACATAACTGGGGGGATTGAGGACTGCAAAGACCATCATGCCGGCTGCGGATGCTGCCGCAGCTGAATGGGAGCTGGAGATGGGCTTCCTGAGGACCAAGCTCGAATCGTCATCACTGCCTGGATTGTCGGAGTCGTGGATGGCAGTGGAGCTCGAGATCAGGCAAGTGCTCTATTTTGTCTTTCTATTTCCTATTTTGGAGCAATCTTGCCTGTCCCTTGAGGAGGAGAGCCAGGTGCAGCCGCCCACTGCATCTGAGCTCACCTCGCCGGGATCCGCTGCTGCCGGTGACCCTGACCCCTTGTGTCACTCCACTGTGTCTGAGCCTTCCTCCAGGGTCACCAGAGATGATCCAGCTCCATCTGATGTCTCCAACGGTCCGGGTTTGCCTCTGGAGGTCATCCAAGGCACTGCTTCTCCCCTGCCAGAGGCAGTCGATTGGGTCCCTCCTCAGGTTGAGTCCACCATGGGTGCGGCGTTGGCCCAGTCAAGGTCCACCGTGGGTGCAGTGTTGGCCCAGTCGGGGTCCACCGTGGGTGCAGAGTTGGCCCGGTTTGGGTCCACCGCAGGTGCTACGTTGGCCCAGCCGGGGTCCACCGCGGGTGCTGCAAAGCTCCAGCCTGACGTTGTCGTGGTCCCTCTCCTCTCTCCACCACCAGACACCGTTGGGGTTCCCCTACCCCGGCCCAGCTTCCTGCCACTGAGCCTCCCAGTGGGAAAGCCGCCTCCCGGGTCACCCCTTTGGTCCTGTTGGCTGAAGAACACTGGCCGGCCACCTGAAAGACTGAGCCGCTGGGTCAGGTGGTCTATGTTCTCAGGCAGACCACCCAACTCATTCCTTCTGGCTGTTTGGTGGTCCTGGGATTTCAGTCAGCCCCCCGAACTTGTTTCTCCTAGTTGGGGGTCTCTGGGGACTTGGTTGGCCGCTCGGCCTTTTCCACTTGTTGGTCGGGTGAAGCCAGCATACTGGGAGGCCACCTGAACTGTCTTTATTTATTAAGTATGAGCCAACTTTCTTTATATTCTGTTTATTAGTGTATGGCTATGGGTTTCCAAGTTGTTTTGTTTTGTGTCTCTCCCTCCAGGCCTGGATTCCCCCATCGTCCTCCCGGGGTTGGTTTTGGTAGTTATTTCTGTTGGGAAGGGGGGGGGGAGCTCCTTTTCCACGTGATGTTACTGTGGGGTGTCTGGGAATCTACCCCTTAAGGGAGGGGAACTGTCATGATCCCAAGTACGGTTCTGTACCGTGCTCAGGTCTCCTGATTATTTTCCTAGTTTCTGTGTATGTATTTAGTCATGTTTATCTGTCTGTATGATTGTGCTTTTATTTTGACAGCGCCGCGGCAGGACTTCCACCTGTCAGTCTGTGCCCAGCCTGTTACAGCTAATTGTGCTTTAGGAATTACTTTCTCTCCACACCTGTTTGTTATTTGTGTTTCGTGTACTATTTAAGGTCACCAGCAAGGCTCATTCCTCGCTGTGACCTCGCCCTACTCAGGCTGGAATCCCCTACCCCTGATTCCACTCTTCTTTCTACTTTTGGACTGTGGACTCTCTTGCTATTTGTAAGTTAACGTTCATGGTTTTTTCAGCACTTGTATGTCTCACGTTATTCCCCCTCAAGGGCGTATTGTAGTTGTTTGCATTTTGCCCCTCGTGGCACATTATTTTGTTACTTTTTGTTAATAAACAAGCAAAGTCACTGCTGGCATTTGGTGCCTCATTTATGCCCTGAAAAAAGCAATCATAACAGTGTGGTGTTTGGCATCACTAGTACTGCTTGTCTTTATACTAGTTTTTTTTTTGTTTTTTTTTTTTGTTACTTATTTGTACCCGTAGGTAGATTTTGTTTGCAGTCTGGTGACAAGCCACCGGCTGCCGGTCGCTGCGTGCGCGAGCGCCCAAAACCTACATGTTTTTGGTATGCGGGAGGAAACCGGAGAAATCCCGGAGTAAACCCACGCAACACGGGGAGAACATGCAAACTCCACACAGCTCACTGTTGGTCGGGGGCTGGGATCGAACCCACGATCTCATGATCCCCGCGATCCCCCGGCCGAGGGTAAACTGTGCTGCCGCAGTGCTAAACCACTGCGCCACCATGCAGCCGTGCTAAACCACACTACCCCTGCATACTCTATTGGAAAAAAAGTATTGATTTTAAAAGAATGAGTAAGTACTTTACTATTCAAGGAGTCATTGATTGCACTTTCTTCCACATTTCAACAGCTTACACGTCTAATGAAATGTTTGTGTTATACAGTATTTATTGTTAAAATTTTATTTAATTATTGCAGCAATTTTTAAAAAAAAAAAAGTCCAGCCTTTCTGAGATTGCTTCATTTCATTGGTTTTACTTCAAAAAATCCCTGACCATATTCAATTTTGCCCTCCCTCTTATGTCACTATTGCTAACATTAGCTGCTCATAGCTGCCTAGCTTAGAACCAACTAATGCATTATTTCATTCATCTTTCCTTCAAATTTACATCATTGGTGGGCAGTGTAGCATACTGCTAATACCACACCTTAAGTGTTGCGGACGTGGGGACGCATTCACGTGATGAGGTCAACATGCCGTGGGTATATTAAGGGGCTAACGGCGGGAGACGCTGTCTTTGACGCTCCGTATCTAGCCTGCTACTTGCCTGTACCACTCTCTGCCCTGCTTGTTCCACATATTACTAGCTTGTTCAATAAAGATAACCTTCAACACAGAGAATGTATCTGTTGGTCCTTGTTTCCAGACATAACAGGCAGGAGTGTGTGGTTTCCATGGTCGACAGAATATGACCTGTCCCTGGAGAACAATAAGCACAGAAACATTTGTGAATGTGCGGCTAAACTGCTAGCTTCAGCTAGCTGCCTTTGATCACAGTTATAGAGCATAATACAAGAAAATAAGCTAAAATAACACTTAAGAATGACATATACGTACATAAGGGTTGTTCGATGAACAAGGATTCCAGTGGGGTGTTGTGTCGTGTTCCGGCACATTATTGTGAAGTGCGGTGTAGTGACGTGCACTTCCCGTCGCATCACTGCACCGCCCTATGAATACCAGAGGACATCCATCTTACTGTCTCTTGAACGGATGCCTCTGCTGGTGCATACCGTGTGCTGTACTGTATATAGTTCTTTTAATAAAGCTGTGTTCACCAACCATCATCCTGCCTCATCCTTCACCCAGGTATTTCCATGCATAGCATTTGGCGATCGAGGATTAACTCACGGAGGCGTGCATCACCCCATTCCGTCCTTTTCGCGAGCTCCCGGGTGTGGGAAGCCTATCAGACGTATGTTATGGCACTGGACCTCGGGGAACTCCATAAGAGGAGACAGCAGGCGTTTCTCATTCACAACCTGGGTATGGAGAGCCGGAGGGTCCTGCGGACACTCGGCACGGCAAACTCATGTGAGGACATGGTGAAGCTGCTAGCTAAACATTTCTCCACCCCAGACAATGTGACTGTTCGGAGAATTCATTTTCACCGAAGACACCAGTAGATAGGTGAGCCTCTCCGCCAATATGTCATTGACTTAAAGCAGCTAGCCAGCGAATGTTGTTTTGGACCGCTTGAAGATTAAATGGTACACGACCAACTAACAGAGCACACGTGTAATGCTGAGCTGCGTGCTAGGCTATTAATGGCGCCTAATGACTTGACATTAGCTAAAACAATGGAGCTAGCTCTCCGGTGGGAAGCCATTGATAAGCTAGCGGTGGAGCTACATTGGCGCCAGCCACAGAAGACGCCAGAACCACTTGCCTCAGCTAATGTTGCGGACCCTGATAGTTAGGATAGCTCGGATGAAGATTTTTGGGAAGTTACTGCTGCCAGCCAAAGGTCTGCCCCGGGAAACTCCCGTTGCAGGGGTTGTGGGTCCATGATGCACCACTATAAAGCGAAGAATTGCCCGGCTAGAGGAAAATATTGTAGCAAATGTGGACGCTTCAATCACTACACCAGGGTGTGCCATTTGTCTTACCTGGGAACCCAAGGGAGAAATCACCTCGCTCGCCCCCGACGGACACTGGGAGCACATGGTACGAAGAGCTAGCGGATGCCCTCACTTTCACGTCAACCAGTTCTCGCTCAGGGTCGGCATCCATGCCTGCGAGTGACACCAATGTGCTAGCCCCAGATGCCTCCGGTTCATGGCCACAGTTGGTTGGGGGGTCTGCGGCTGCAACGGTGAACACTACAATGTTTATAGAAGAGGACAGGGCCAGACCAACAGGCATGGAGTTACCGCATGCACAGCAGCAGCACATCGGACCGAGTGAAATTCCACTCCGGGTTATGGCCTTGGTTCGGGTTCGGGGTGAAGGACTTCCAGGGCAAAGATGGGCCAAACGACAGCCAGCAAATTATCGAGGGTGTCAGCGCACTGTGACTAAGCTGGGCACAGCATGCTTCAGGTTGTCCGACAGCTTGTCAAGGCACGCCAATCAGCTGCGGCATGCCCAGGAAGACACTCCAGGTGGCGAGGCTGGACAGGAGTCGTGATGGCGGCGTTGGATCCAGGCTCCGTTATCCAGAGGATCGGCCATTGCTCCGGGGGTCTGTGGTCTCCAGGGGTGCCCCTGCTGATAGGCTGCCCTGGACATCCCATGCAAGTTCCAGTTTTTTTTACCCAAATGACTGTGAAGTAGCACTTTATTTATAGTTCTGGTTTTTTTGCATGCATGCCTCTCGCCCAAAGACGCTGGGATAGGCTCCAGCTCCCTTGCGACCCAAAAAAGATTAAGCGGAAGAAGATGGATGGATGGATGGATGGATGTTGTGATATGGAGTTATTTTATGTGTTTTGTTTTAGTTAGGAGCACGGCAGTAATTTTTAGTTTCAATAAAGACTCTTTTAGTTTAATTTGGTGGGACAATAATCCACCACGCCATGCGGGCTGCACGGTAGTCCACCCGTCAGCCCTATTTTAGGTTATGTTGTGTGAATGCGTTAGGCCATTTTAGTACAATTTTTTTTCGTTATGTTAGTGCGTGATTCGGGTCCCAAATTTGGGAGGTTTTCAGTTGTGTGAGTGGTTTTGGACTTTTCTAATGGGGGAGAGAATGTGGTGTCGTGTTCTCGCACATTATTGTGAAGTGCGGCGTAGTGATGTGCATTTCCCGTCACAACACTGCACCGCCCTATAAATACCAGAGGACATCCATCTTATGGTCTCTTGACCAGATGCCTCTGCTGGTGCATACTGTGTGTTGTACTGTATATAGTTCTGTATATAAAGCTGTGTTCGCCAACCATCATCCTGCCTTATCCTTCACCCAGGTATTTCCATACATAACATGGGGGTGAATAGAATTTACAGAAAATAGTGATTAAAACTGGCCAGATCAACAGTTAAGCTAACATTGGCCTGTCTGTCACCTTCTCCTGTCGAGGCGAATTGCATGGATTGACTCGGACTGCCTAGTACACTAATGCTAACAGCTGGCTGTAGCATCACGACAAAAAATATAATAAAATAAGACAGTATGATGCGAGATATCAACTGTGGATTAGTGAACCAGTTAGAAACAGGGATGGCTATTAGGGTGACTGAAACCAAAAGAAAATAACAATATAAATCGTGCTTGGTGCAAGCTTCCTAGTACCACTGTTAACTTTAAAGCTACTGTAACAGCTTTGGCTCCCTGCCCATCATCATGGCAGACAGTTTGGAGCAGAGGCAGTGTTGTCTATAAAACGTAAGACAATGATGAGGCGAGTGCTGAACTACACAAGACTTTATTAAGGACTCACTGTCTTTACAGTCAGGCTGAGAGGTGGTCAAGAGACCGCCCCTCTGCTGCACAGCCCTCTTATACACCGGGTGACGTCACCACCCGTGTAACACTATAATGTGTCCTATGAGCAACATCACAGGCAGGTATCAAGACTAATGACGTTTCTTATTAATATCTTGCCATCCCTGGAAGAGTCAAAATGGCTTCTTGGAGAGAAACTGAGAGGCAAATGAGATAAAAGGCTGTGTTTTGTTTTGTTTTGTTTTTTTCTAAGAAAAGTGAGTGTTTTGATTTTTTTTTAATATATAATCATGTGACCAATATTTCAGGTTAAAAACCTACAAAAACACAATTTTTCAGTTAATGCTCCCTTTAATATAAACAGTACTTTTGTACAATGGTCTACACATTGCCTGAAATTGAAATTAAACATATTTTTAAATATTTCTGATAACTGAATAAAGGCTGTAGTGGTGGTCTGTACTGAACTGAAAAGGATGTAAGGCAGGCTAACAGTTATTTCTCCATGTTTTGTCACTGTTTGAATCACTGCAGTGGCACTGCCTTCATTTTTTTTTTTAATTCAAGCTTTTGTTACTATAGCAACACAGAACAAGTGTACTTAGACAAACACTCTATATTGGTTTATGCAGGGTGAAAATGTTCAGGTAACTGATGCATATTCACAACAAATATTTTCTTATAAGTTTAAAGACAGATGTGAATATAATTTTCTTATTCTTGAAGCAATATTTCAGACAAAGTGAAATGTAGTATTTTTGATGTGGAAATGACTTAGAAGTTGAGTGTTTTTTTCACTGTTCTTCAGAGACAGAAGTTGGGGAGCTGTTTTCTGTCATGATGAGAACATTTATAACAATCACAGCCCACTAATCACCATATGGCCTCCCAGGCAAGCCAAGATCATCAAGTGACTCATCCGTCTCCTGCTGAGTGCTATTTGAATATCTGACATGTGATGTTTGAATGGAGAAAATGTTGTTTTTCCACTTCTTATATGTTTTTTGTGATTATGTTTTTCTGAAGGAAAGTTTATCTTCAAAGTTTTCAGTTGGAAAGTTTTTCAAATAAAGCCACAAAGAAAGAAATTAAAAGTCACTTTTTTTCTACAATACTGTGTGTCCCTGGTCTGTTGGTTGTGCGCATTCTAGTTCTGTTGTAGGTTACACAAATAAACACATATGTCTGTTTTTCCCCACTTCTACTGAGGATCTGAATACTTAGATTTGGGCTGCTGCAGAGGGTGGTGGGGGAAGTGTGCGCCGCCCTGCCACAACCACTTCGAGCGTTTGCGACAAACCGGACTCTTTCCACTCAATGGGATGACGACACTGTGTCCAACTTTCCTGCCATTTCCATAAGTCCAGCTGTGGGGGAGTGGCAGGGGGGAGAGGATCACCTGCTGGCCTTCAGAAATCCTCGTCTGGGCAGGTTCCAGCTTGTGAGGAAGAAGACGGTGTATCACATCTGTGTGAAGGTTCTGAATCTGCGCTCTCTGATGGACGTCACAGAGTCGAAGTGGGCGGGTTTTTGGGGCCAGAGGTCTCCCCGAAAGGCAGCTGGCGGTGCATGTACAAGCTCCCTATTGAGAAACGGACGGCAGATCTCCAGTGGAGGATTGTTCATGGGGCAATAGCTACGAATAAATACAGAGCACGCCTGGATCCAACTGTGGGGGGGAATGTTTGTTTTGTTCTCAAGATGAGACCCTGGAGCATTTGTTTGTTCAATGTTTTCGTTTATCTGGCCTTTTTGATCTTTTGAGAGTGTGGTTTCAGGCTTTGGGTGAATGTTTCTCTTTTGGTTTGTTCATTTACGGTCCAAAGTATAAAGTGGCAAAGAAGTCTGCGCACACTTTGATGAACTTCTTATCTGGTACTGCTAAACTTGCCATCTGGCTGACAAGGAAAAATCGGACTACCAACGCTGGCAATATGGATCCTGTGTCTGCTTTCAAGGCCTTGTTGAAAGTCAGACTCCAGGTGGAGTTCTCTTACTATCAAATGGTGGACAATTTGGAGGCATTCACCACTAGATGGACTGTAGGGAATGTTTTGTGTTCTGTGGGACAAGGGGATGAGTTATGTTTGCACTTTTGAGATGTGACACACTTGGGGGCATGACATTGGTGTTCTTACATTTTTGAATTGTACAATAAAGCCATTTTTTTTAAAAAAAAACTCAACTCTCTCTCTCTCTCTCTCTCTCTCTCTCTCTCTCTCTCTCTCTCTCTCTCTCTCTCTCTCTCTCTCTCTCTCACACTCTCTCGCCCTCTCTCCCTCTCCGGGGCTGCAACCGTCAGTGGTACTTCCGGGTTTTGCTCTGTAGTGGGCGGTGCCCCTGTCAAGCTGTCAGTCCCATCTCCTCTCCTCTCATCACCCCCAGCTGATTCCTATGTTGTAATCACTGTCACCTCCTGCCCGCTCACGTGATCCACACATGGCATCATTTGCTATGATTAATCTCCTGCCTTTTTTAAGACTGGTTTTTGCATTCACTCCTTGTCAGGAGTCAGGGACTCTCTCCCTGTCCTGTCGTGTTTTCCTACGCTTTCCGCCGACTATTCTTTGTAAGTTTATGTTTTGTGCACTTTATGGATTTTGTGTTTCTTTTAATAAATACCACAAACTTCAGTTCAGCGCCTGGGCCTTTCTCTCTGCCCCGAAGGGGCAATTCATGACAGCAGACTCTGACCAATTTGATACCCAGCTGCAGCAGTTTGGGTTTTATTTTCCCTCCACTCACCTGTTTTTCTCCGGAGCGTTTTTCAGCATGTTCCCCGCCTACACCTCTTCTATGGGCGGGCAATGACCGATGTGCCTGGAGTGGGAGGTCTGCAAAACATTGATGGAGAGGGACGATCTGGTCTCCAACACCTGCAGGGCTCGTACGCCCAAAGGCGCCCTGTGGTACCTGGACCTGGCGGAGGCAGCTGCTCGCCAGTGCCCTCAGCTCATGGAGCATGCTGAGGGGGTGGAGAGGATTTCGCTGGTGGCAGCTTTGCAACGTGAGAGCCGTGGGATGGTGAGGAAACCCCCAAAGAAGCCTGGGTCAACGCCGAAGGGGAGGCGTCCCCGAGCCTCTGTATTTTCGGCTCCTCACCAATCTCCGGCACCAGTTCCTGCTCCTGCTCCACCTGCTCCGGAAAACCGTTGTCCAGTGAAATCCTTCCGGAAGAATGCCACCACCTCTCAGTCAGCAGTTTTTTCTATGCCAAGACAGACAATGCCCCCAGCAGTTCCGTCTCCCTGTTCTCCTTTGCCGGCTGTCCTGTTAGCCTCCTCTTCTTCTTCCTTTGCTGCTGTGGCTTCCATCTCCTCGACGTTTCCTCCCACTGCTGGGGGTCAGGACGTTTCCTCTCCGGCTCCACCTATCGCCGTGTCTGGGGGGGGGGGGGGGGCTCCTCTACGTTCCTCTGAGGGGCCCTCAACCACCAAAGTCACAGGAAGGGGTGATTATCAACCAGCTGCAGCAGAAGACATCATGCCCCGGGAACTCAGGCAAGTGTTTTTTTCATTATCAATCTCCAAAACATGAATTATCTTGCCTGATTCCCGGTGGTGAGGCCCAGACTATGCAGTCCTCTCAGTCCTCACCGCCTGCTGCAGCTATAAGCTTTTCACCTGCTCTCTCCGTGTCTCCTCCTTTGCCCCTTGAGTGCCCGCCGGCCCCAGGATTGAGCTGCCGGTTGATGGAGGAGCCTGTAGCCCTAGAGAACTTGGTTCCAGCCCTGCAGCCACGGTCCGGACAAAGGGAGAACCCTGTCACCGAGCTGAAGCCTGCTCTGATGATGGAGTGTCCCCTGGGTTCAATGGTACAGGGTCCACTGTCAGCAGGGAGCCGACCTCCTGTCACCACGCTGGGCGAGCCACCTGCGTGGGACACTTCTCTGGGGGTCCCGGGACTGCATCTACCACCATGCCTGCTGCAGGGGCTGCTGCAGCAGAGCTGGAGCTGGGCCTCCAGAGGGCCGGGCCTGAGACATCGCCACCTGGATCTACAAAGTCCTGGACAGCAGTGAGGCTTGAGCTCAGGTAAGTGCTATCCTTTGTTTTCACTACTTCTATTTTGGAGAGATCTTGTCTGGCTCTTGGTGGGGAGGGCCAAATGCAGCTGTCAGCTGCACATGAGCTCACCTCGCCAAGCTCCACTGCCATTGTGGGTGCTGCGTCCCAGCCTTAAACCAGCCTTAAACTGTTTACCACTCTAACCCCCATATCTCATGAAGCAGTGAACGCAGCAATTTTTGGATATAGTCAGGGTTTGTAGAAGGCTGCAAACAGTTCACAAACACTTTTTAAGGTTGCCAAAAAATTTGAACATGTTGAAAATCGTGACCCGTGCTGACAAAATGAGTCACTTTGAGGAAATTATCAAAACTGCGGTAACATTTTTTCCATATTCTGTACTGAAAGACTTTCAAAATGATATTTAATTTGTAGGAAGTGCAGAAAAACAGACCCCGAAAAATCTGATTTGTTTATATTTTGGCTAGGTTTAAAACTCGCATTTGTTCGGTCGGGAGCTATGTCTTCTGCCAAAACATATGTATTTTTAGAAAGTATGGTTTCTAAGCTTTACAATGATACCAGGAACTCACAGGGGTTTTCCCAGGACTTGCCGCTAGCAAACAAAGAAAGAGTCGTGATTTGTGACTTCTCCTGCCTGTAGCTTGTAATGAAACAGTGCGCATTTCAACTCATTTTACCAGCACGGGTCACCATTTTGTTGCTGTTACAGCTGTGTTTGAAAACAGTTGTGATGTGTGTTGTTAAGTTATTTTGGCTCGCCAAGGAGTGAACACTAACAAACTGTTAGCAAACTTACCCCAGTATTTCACGGAGTAGCAAATGCTGGTGAATGTAGCAGCATTTTGGGGGAGCAGCATTTTTGTCAGGGTTCGTAAAAGGTTACCAAATGGTTTGCAAATAGTTTTTAAGGTCCCCCCAAAATTTTCTTGTTGCCAAAAAATTTTGAAAGTGTTCTGATTTTTTTGGCGAATGTATTTTTTCCACAAACAGTTGCAAACAGTTGTAACGTGTGTCGCTAAAGTTTTTTGGGGGAGGGTGGCTCGCCAAGTAGTGAACACTAGCAACTGTTTAAGACCCTTTATGACAAAACTGTTTATGACCTTAAAAACTGTGTGCAAACCATTTTGCCACCTTTTAGGAAACCTGACGAAACCCAAAAACGGCAGTGTTCTTGAACCTTCCTCAGCATCCGCCGTTCTGTGAGATACAAGCTTGATTTTCACTAGCATATGACAGAAAAGTTGGTGAATCAAAAAAAAAAAAAAAAAACTGGGGGAGGGGGCATCTCCATGAGCTACTAGCTTGATTTTTGCATTCATCAGAAAAGTTTGTGAATTCAAAAATCACAACATTCGCCAGTATTCGCTGCTCTGAGATACTACTCTTAAAACTGCAGTGTACACACACACACACACACACACACACACACACACACACACACTGACATAGCTTTCTTGGTGAAACTATTAAGCTAAACTGATGCTGTTTAGTTGAGTATATATACAGTACATTATTAGCAGTGTACATAATAAAAGTACTTTCTATTTAAACTGTCCGAAGCAGCATTGTAAGACACTGCAGTTTTCCCCAGTCTGGTGCCAAATATAGATTTTGACAAGTAAAGAAAATATTGTGACGTTTGCAGGGGTTCACACAAAAAGACAATGGAGCAGATGGCTGTGATCAACCAGATTTATTTTACACACACCCCAACCCCAACCTGCAACTTAGTACCCAGAGCAGTGGAGGTCATTCCCACAGACCTCCGTTTCAATCATGGTTACACACACATGATACATCTTGCCCTAATCCTGCTAAACACTGCTGGGCCATTATAATGCAGTTATAATGACACAGCAGTATAACTCAGAAGTAACACATTTAACACACACAGTAATGTTTCAAACTGGCAAAGCATGCTGGGAAATCCCTGGCTCCCTTAAAATGGCCCCGACGTTACACTGCCCCCCCCTGGACTGGTTTCTGTCCCCAGAAAATTCAAAGTCCACTTTCAGAAATCCAACACGAGTCAGCCCGGTGCCAGGGCGGCATGCACGGGCCATCTGAGTCTCGGTCAGAGCATCTGGTTGGGGTAGGGTTCCGGTTTGGCCATCAGCGGGCGGATGGACACATCTGACAGCCTCTGTAGGACCACGCACAGTCCCTTCCCTGGCAGCGGGAGTCCCAGGCCCGCTCCGGCCGACTCCCACCGCTGCCAGTTGTCCCAGGCGGCCGCTGGCCCGCATCCATGCGTCCAGCCCTTGCCGCGCCTGGAAAGTGGCCGCATCTTCGTCCTGCTCGCTCCGCTGCGTCGCTCCTGCGCCTCTGTGACGTCATCTGCCGGGGGAAGCATCTGCAGGAGGCGGCTTTTTCCCCGTCCATGCCACCTCGCTCTAATCTAGCGTCGGCGAGGGGCCAGTTTGTCGTGTGCTGTGTGCGGGGCGGTACCATGCCATGTACCCTGGCACTGTGCAGCGGAAGCCGTCCTTCCTTGCGTCGCCACGGCTGTTTCCTTCGTGCACGCGCTGCTGTGATCTGCCGTAGCTCCTCCTCCACTCGCTCTCAGCACGGTGGTTTCCTCTGATGATCAGCGTGGCAGCCAACTCGACCTGGGCCAGGCGGTCATCCAACAGGTTCTCGCCGTTGTAGCGGGGAATCTTGGCCCGCTGCTGGATGGATGGGACGGTCATCTCCCGGTAGATTGCCGCTCCTAATTGCTCTGGAATCGCCAGCCCGTCCTGCCCTGAAAAGGGCGGGAAACGGGGCTGGCTTGCTCTGCTCCGTCCATCGCAGCGAAGCTCTCCAGGGGCCAGCGTCTCTGCTCTATACTCCGTTCCCGGCTGAGCGATGAATCGCTCCGGCCGCTGTACCTCCGCCTGGATCCTCATCTCGCTCCATATCCCACTCCTGACACCAGTGTGACGTTTGCAGGGGTTCACACAAAAAGACAATGGAGCAGATGGCTGTGATCAACCAGATTTATTTTACACACACCCCAACCCCAACCTGCAACTTAGTACCCAGAGCAGTGGAGGTCATTCCCACAGACCTCCGTTTCAATCATGGTTACACACACATGATACATCTTGCCCTAATCCTGCTAAACACTGCTGGGCCATTATAATGCAGTTATAATGACACAGCAGTATAACTCAGAAGTAACACATTTAACACACACAGTAATGTTTCAAACTGGCAAAGCATGCTGGGAAATCCCTGGCTCCCTTAAAATGGCCCCGACGTTACAATATAGATACTTTAAAAATGCATGCTCTGCTTTATAAAAGCTCATGTGAAAATGCTTGTGAAGTTAGATTCCGGGACAAATAAAAGGCAACAAAAAGCTTTATTCATGACTTGAAAATCTGATGTTCCGCCTTATCATGAGTTACAGGCCAACATCAGAGTCCCAATTTTTTTGTGAATAAAGCAGTGTTAGACTGCTGGTCATGAGATGCATCAAAAGGCTGTGGAAAATTCTAGGTCTCAAAATACTAACCATACAGGCAGTGCCCCCAAAACACTCATGCCTACTATATTATCAGACTTTATACTCATTTACCATTCCTAAGGGTGTCCATATATTTAGTGATTATAATCCCCATGTAGTGCATTCACAATATCCCACAATGCCTCTGGAAAAGTAGTGTCCAACCTATAATAAGCAGATACTTATGACAGAAAAGAGTGCCTCACATCACAACGTTAACCACAAGCCACTTTTATCTATCAATGCAGTAAAATTGACTTAATGATTTATCATAAAATACATATTGTGACATATTTACAGATAAATGGACCCAAAAGTAGACACAGAGGAGACCAGAGTTGATGCAAATTTACATGTATGTACTGACAAAAGGTCAGCAATTAAGGAGAAGCTGGCAACCCTGCAGAGAAGGAGTGAAAACAGTAAGTAAATGTTTAGACTTTTGGTGAGTGTAACGATGAGAGTTGTTTCTTACATTCACAGACGCAGAGTTGAACAGTGAGTATTTCTGCAGGAAGGTGTCCTTTCTTCTCCACAGGTTGTAGGAGTTCCAGTTCAAAGCATGGTGAAAGCTGGAGAGTGTGGAAGGTAGGAGATGGTGCCCCAGGCTCGGGGGCTTCCTATGGTTAAGGTTAATCTATCTATAAATGCAGCATATCTCTGTCTATGTGTCTGTTCCATGCATATCTCTTGAACCGTCCGTCAGACTGGCCTAAGATTTTAAACATGCTTTGCTGAGGCTACGAGGGTGTGCATCTCCGAATATGGAGTCACTCAGTCAAAATATGCAATTTTTATCAATAAAAGTTTAGCCACTGCTCTGTGTCTCTTCATGCCCTGGCTTCACGAAGTGTGGGAGGGGTTTTGGATTGACTCCGTGGTGATTGGATAATATGCAGTATTACAGCCATGTTGATTGGATAATACGTGGCATCACGACCTGTCAGTCCCCACAGTGTTTCCTGGACAAAACAAGGAAGTGAAAAACAACAAATTTGGCTAGAAAAACATAATACTGATGATTTAATGCTTAAAAAAATTATACCATAAAGTTGCCGTTGCCATTTCAGTCAAATTTAAAAACCATGCAGAACTGCAAAACACATGAAAGTTACAAGGATAAACGAAAGTTATTTCAACATTTCTAAGAGATTTTATTCATTCATTCATTTATCTCTGCTTCACATCTGTACTATATTTTCTCACCATTTTAAATTTATACTGTGTAGAATAACACCTGAGTACTGTTAAAGATTTGTGGTCATGATCTATAGCTGACATAGAATAATGTGTTTGGTCTCAAACACCTGTGAATCTCGGGGTTTAAGTTACACATCACAAGAGCACAAACAGCTGTGCTCCATACACCCACATGCATTACACAAGTCATTGGGGGGAAGAGTGGGAAAATAATGACACTAAAGGAAGAAAATCTCAAATATTATTTAGGTGATATAACCTTGCACATTTAAAAAAAAATTCTATTGTCATACTTGAAAGGATTTCCATCATACTAGCAGTTTAAAGGTGTTTGGGTGTGCATTTAAAAACATGTAGCTTATCAGAAAAATAGGTCTTACATAATACTTAATAGAGGCATCTGCAAAGATTTAAAGAATTTTCCCCAATGCCAAAATTGAACCATGTACACAGAGGCATCCAAAGCCAAATGAAGCTATTGAAAGCTTTTATGACTTTATAAATCTATAGCATGTATCTCACAGAGTGGCAAATGCTGACAAACGCTGATGAACGTTGTGATTTGGGGGGTTTCATCAGGGTTCACAAAAGGTTGTATAATAGTTCAGTTTTTCTTGTCACAAATAAATTTATATGTTGTTGTTGCAAAAGAACAATAAAAGAAAAAACAAATGGTTAACAGATGCCCATAACTGAATATGTGGGGTATTAGGGCCCCTTTACACAGACAGAGATCGTTAGGTGACCACTGAGAGATCAAAAATTGACCCAGTTGCTCAAGGATCTCCTAATGCCTAGAAAAACGCTGTTTTTGTGTAAATGTTGTGGAGATTGTTGTGCAGTTTTCATGGTGATCTATAGAGATGTTTGAAAAATCCTTGCGAGATCAGTGAGAGACCAGAAGAAATCATTGAGACACTAGGAGAGATTGCTGAGGGATCACTGAGAGTTTCTGGGGTGACAAAGGAGGATGCTGATCATTTAAGAGGTTTCTAGTGCGCTTATACCCCCTTTACACAGGGGTAGAGATCAGTGAGAGATTGTTGAAAGATGAAAAATGGCCAATGATCTCTCAATGATCTTCAGGTTATACCCACAGTTGCTACAGTTTCCTTAAAGTTTTGACTCAATCCAAAGCAATCTCTCAATGATCACCAAAGGAAATCGATATCTCAAGGAGTTCTCAAGAAACACTCAACAGTCTCATCCATCTCCCAATGATCTCTCTGCGATATCAACAAAAAAAATCTAGAAAAAATATTAAATAAGGGATATAAATTAATTTGCAATTGATCAAGTGAAATAGGTATTTGATCCCCTACGCACCAGCAAGAATTCTGACCCTCACAAACCAGTTATGTATCCATGAGACACATAAATTAGTCCTGTTCCTTTAGGAAAGTATTCCTAATCTCAACTGTATAAAAGACTCCTGTCACAGAATCAATCTCTTCAATTCAAACTTCTCCACCACCATGGGCAAGACCAAAGAGCTTTCAAAGGATGTCAGAGATAAAATTGTAGACCAGCACAAGGCTGGAATGGGCTACAAGACCATCAGCAAGAAGCTTGGTGAAAAAGAGATCACTGTTGGTGTGATAATTTGAAAGTGGAAGAAATACAAGATATTAGTCAATTGCACTTGCTTGTCACAACTCGCTCCCGCCTGTCATCCGCTCCAGCCGTGCGCACACCTGGGCTTCATCAGGCTGCCGCTATTTAACCTGCTCTGTCCGCAGCCTCGGCCTGGAGCCGTCAGCTCTTCTCCACGTTCAAGCTCTGGGTATGCCTACTCCTCTCGGCCAATGCCGCAACACGTCGCCCTCAAGTAAGGTACTCTTACCTGTTCTCCTCAGTTCTTCCCCTGTGCACAGGTGGATCCTCCTGGCAGTGGAATTTACCCTTCGTTGTTTTCCCTCTCATCCTCACAGCATCGAGCGCAGCTGGGCGCTGTCTCCCAGGCGGGAGCTCCTCGTGCCAACGCCAGTCACCAATACATCTGCAAGTAAGCCACACTATTATTTCCATCATCTTGCTGAGACAATTGCTCATCCCCTGTTCTTTGCTCTGTCCTCAGGGTTGCCTGGCTGTACGGCGTCTGTTCTGCCCTCGGTGCTCTCCGTCCCCAAGAGAACATTCACATCTCTCACTCACTCATCCACACACCTGCTGTTGAATAAAACTCTTAAATCTTACCCGAGCCTGTGTGCGTGTTTCCTGGGCCAGAAATCATGTCAGTACGGCTCCAGCACAGCAGCCCAGTGAACAGCGGGTACGTACGCTGACTCTCCAATCTCGAGGCTCGGGTGGACTTAATTGTTCACCAACAGCAGATTATCCTCAATCAGCTTACCTCCATTAATAGCCGGTTGGATCGCCTCAATCCTCCGCAGGCGCTCCCTCTGTCTCAGCTCGGTGGGTCAGCTCCTCCCGCTCCTCAGGCCAGTCCCTCTGCCCCGGGTCCGCTGACCCGTCTCACCCCAATTCCCACTCCCGCGCGCTTTAGCGGAAAGCTCGGCAGAGCGTGTGGGTTTATCCTACAGTGTGAGACGGTGTTTCAGCGCGTGCCCGGGGACTTCCCGTCAGACCAAAGCTGGATTGGGTATGTTTCGAATTTTCTGGAAGGGCGAGCGTTAGCCTGGGCTTACGCCGTTATGGCGAAGGCCAGCTATGCAACCTTGACCTACACCCAGTTCGTGCAAGATTTTCTAGAGGTCTTTGATCATTCGGATCGCGACAGCGTGTTGGCCGAGCGGCTACTTAGCCTTCGCCAGGGTAGCCGCTTAGCGGCCGATTATGCTGTCGACTTCCAGGTGGCGGCGGAAGAGGTTGGTTGGTTGGTGTGATGCTGCTCTTTGCAGCCTATTCGTCTGGAGTCTAAATTCTGATTTGCGGGATGAGTTGGCCAGCCGGGACCAGCCGGATCGGCTGCCAGAATTAATTTCTTTGGCCATCAGTTTGGATAACAGGCTGAGGGAGCGGGCCGCCGAGCGGAAACCATTCTGCCGCTCGCGCGGAGCTCTTACCCGCGCTCCTCAGTCTTGCCCCCTGGCGTTACCTCCTCCGGAGGCCGCCGCCGATCCTGACGCTATGATCATCGGGCAGACTAGACTTTCCTTAGCGGAGAAACAGCGCCGCCGGCAGTTGGGTCTCTGCATGTTTTGCGGAGATGACCAACATCCCGTGGAAGTCTGCCCAGTGAAGCCAAAAGGGGAGGTCCGCGAGTCAATGTAGAGGGTCTCATGGACGCTTCCCAGTCTAATCCCCTATCCAAATGCCAGGTTCAAATTAGACTCTGCCACAACTCCATTGGTCATACATCTCATGCACTGGTGGACTCGGGGGCAGAACAATGTTTTATTTCTAAGAGCCTGGCAACCCACCTGGGCATCTATTGCCGAGCCTTGCCCACTCCCCTTAATCTCGTCGCTCTGACCAGCTGTCCTCTGGAAAGAGTCACTCATATCACCAAACCTATCTCCGTCATTATCTCTGGTAACCATCGTGAAGACCTCTGTTTCTTCGTCCTTCCCACCTCGGCGGTGCCCATCATTCTAGGCTACTCACGGCTACGCCTCCACAACCCGGTGTTTGATTGGCAGACCGGCTGTATCTTATCTTGGAGCACCTTCTGTTTGGGAACCTGCCTCCAGTCTGCTGCCTGTGCCCCGTCTGTGCCTGCACCCACCCGGGACTCCGCCCCGCCGGACCTCTCTGCTGTGCCACCGGAGTTTCACGACCTGGGCCTGGTTTTCAGCAAGTCGAAGGCGTTATCCCTCCCACCCCATCGTCCATATGACTGTGCCATTGATCTCCTGCAGGGGGCGCCCCTCCCTTCTGGTTGCCTTTATAGCCTTTCTGCCCCAGAACGGGAGGCCATGGACACCTATATTCGGGAATCCCTCAGTGCCAGAATTATTCGCCCCTCTTAATCCCCCCTGCGTGATGGATTCTTTTTTGTGGCAAAGAAGGATGGTTCTTTGAGGCCTTGCATTGACTTTAGGGCCCTTAATGACATCACGGTTAAGGACCATTATACGCTGCCGCTCATGGACTCAGCCTTCAATTCCATCCAGGGGGCGTCCTGGTTCTCCAAATTGGACCTCCGCAGTGCTTATCACCTTGTCCGGATCCGGGAGGGTGACGAGTGGAAGACGGCCTTCCGAACGCCCAGCGGCCACTTTGAATACCTTGTTATGCCGTTTGGGCTCACCAACGCACTTGCTGTCTTCCAACGCCTGATTAATGATGTCCTTTGTGATTTCCTGGGGGTCTTCATTTTCGTCTACCTGGATGATAATTTGATCTTCTCCCGGTCTCGGGAGGAGCATCTGGTCCATGTGAGGCGGGTCCTGCAACGTCTTTTGGAGAACAAACTGTACGTCAAAACTGAGAAGTGCAAATTCTTAACACTACCTCTTTCCTGGGTTTTATTGTCTCGCACAATCAGCTCCTCCCCGACCATGCCAAGATCAAAGCTGTGGTCGAATGGCCCACCCCCTCCTCTAAGAAGCAGGTTGAGCAATTTTTGGCGTTTGCTAATTTTTACCGCCGTTTTATTCCCGGTTACAGTTCCATCACCCCTCCTTTGACCCGCCTCACCTCACCGAAGGTACGCTTTCAGTGGACGATGGAAGCGGAGACAGCCTTTGAAACCCTCAAGAAGGAATTTGCATCCTCCTGGGTCCTTTCTCTTGTGGATCCTGAGCAACAGTGTTTTGTCGAGGTGGATGCGTCTGACACTGGGGTCGGGGCGGTCTTGTCTCAGCGCTCCCCGACTGACGGGGCGCTGCGCCCCTGCGCTTTCTTCTCCAAGCGTCTCTCCTCAGCCGGGCGCAATTATGACATCAGCGACAGGGAGCTCCTGGCTGTGAAGCTCGCACTGCAGGAGTGGCATCACTGGTTGGAGGAGGAGGCTCAGCCTTTCGTGGTCTGGACTGATCATAAGAACTTGGAATACATCAGGACGGCCAAGCGCCTGAATGCCCGCCAGGCGCATTGGTCGCTGTTCTTCGCCAGGTTCAGATTCACCATTACTTATCGCCCGGCTTCCAAAAATAAGAAGTCTGACACACTGTCTAGGCTGTTCACTCCTGAAGCACCAGAAGAGGAGGTCCATACCGTCGTTCCTGCTTCGTGTGTTGTGGGGGCTGTTTCCTGGGCCATCAGAGATAAAGTCCTGGAGGCACTAAAATCCGAACCTGATCCTGGGGGCGGCCCAGCAGGGAAGTTATTTGTGCCCTCGTCAGTCCGAGGTGATGTCATTCACTGGGCTCACACCTCTAAGTTCGCCTGCCACCCTGGTGTCTCCCGGTCTGTTGATCTTCTCCAGCGGTCCTTTTGGTGGCCCGGGCTCCGGGAGGACGTCTCCAACTATGTGCGCGCCTGCCATCAGTGTGCCATGAATAAATCATCCAATGCTCCTCCTGCGGGTCTTCTCCATCCCTTGCCGGTCCCCGGGAGGCCCTGGTCGCACATTGCCTTGGACTTCATCACTGGCCTGCCGGTCTCCAACTCTTTTAACACCATCTTGACGATTGTAGACCGGTTCTCCAAGGCGGCCCACTTCGTGCCTCTTCCTGGGCTTTCTTCGGCGCGCAAGATGGCCGATCTGTTGGTGTAGCATGTGGTCAGGCTGCATGGCGTCCCCGCTGACACTGTCTCTGATAGGGGGCCGCAATTTGTGTCTAAGGTCTGGAGGAGCTTCTGTACCGCTCTGGGGGCTACAGTTAGCCTGTCTTCTGGACATCATCCCCAATCTAATGGGCAGTGCGAGCGCACCAACCAGGAGCTGGAGGCTGCTCTGCGCTGCGTCACCTCCTCCAACCCCTCTTCCTGGAGCATTCATCTTCCCTGGGTGGAGTATGCCCATAACTCCACGTTGTCTTCAGCCATTGGGATGTCCCCCTTTCGAGCGTCCCTGGGATACGATCCCCCGCTGTTCCCTGAGGAAGAAGGTGAAGTGACAGTCGCCTCCATCCAGGCCCACTTGAGACGGTGTCGACGACTGTGGACCAAGACGCGTCAGGCCCTGGTTCAGGCCACATTGTGCAACGCCAAGGCTGCTAATCGTCACAGGAGGCCTGCGCCACGCTACCAGGTGGGTCAGCAAGTATGGTTATCTGCCCAGAATATTAACCTGAAGGGGGAGAAGAAGAAGTTGGCTCAGTGCTTCGTTGGACCCTACCCTGTCACGAAGGTGGTTAACCCGGTGGCTGTGCGTTCCCCCCCCCCGTGTTCATCCCACATTTCATGTTTCTCAGGTTAAACCTGTTGTGTCTAACCCTCTCTGTCCTCCCCCCAGAGTGCCCCCCCCCCCCACAGGATGATTGATGGACACCCGGCTTGGAGCGTCACTTCCATCTTGGACTCCCGACGTCGGGGCCGGGGGTTGCAGTATTTGGTGGACTGGGAGGGTTATGGCCCTGAGCACCGATGATGGGTGCGCCCTTCCTTCGTGCTGGACAAGCAGCTCATTGAGGTGTTCCATCGGGCGCATCCCAACAAGCCAGCGCCAGGAGGCGCTGCTCGGGGGGGGGGGGGGAGTACTGTCACAACTCACTCCCGCCTGTCATCCACTCCAGCCGTGCGCACACCTGGGCTTCATCAGGCTGCCGCTATTTAACCTGCTCTGCCCACAGCCTCGGCCTGGAGCCGTCAGCTCTTCTCCACGTTCAAGCTCTGGGTATGCCTACTCCTCTCAGCCAACGCCGCAACACGTCGCCCTCAAGTAAGGTACTCTTACCTGTTCTCCTCAGTTCTCCCCCTGTGCACAGGTGGATCTTCCTGGCGGCGGAATTTCCCCTTCGTCGTTTTCCCTCTCATCCTCACAGCATCAAGCGCAGCTGGGCGCTGTCTCCCAGGCAGGAGCTCCTCGTGCCAACGCCAGTCACCAATACATCTGCAAGTAAGCCACACTATTACTTCCATCATCTTGCTGAGACAATTGCTCATCCCCTGTTCTCTGCTCTGTCCTCAGGGTTGCCTGGCTGTAGGCATCTGTTCTGCCCTCGGTGCTCTCCGTCCCCAAGAGAACATTCACATCTCTCACTCAATCATCCACACACCTGCTGTTGAATAAAACTCTTAAATCTTACCCGAGCCTGTGTGCGTGTTTCCTGGGCCAGAAATCATGTCATTGCTCTGGAGCTCCATGCAAGATTTCACCTTGTGGGGTAAGAATGGTCCTGAGAGAGGGGAGGGACCAGCCCAGAATTACACAGGAGGAACTTGTTAATGATCCCAAGGGAGTTGGGACCACACTCACCAAGAAAACCATTGGTAACACACTTTGCCGTAATAGATTGAGATCTTGCAGTACTCGTAAGGTTCCCCTGCTCAAGAATGCACATGTACAGGGTTGTCTGAAGTTTGCCAGTGAACACCTGAGTGATTCAGAGAAGGCTTGGGAGAATGTGATGAGATCAGGTGAGACCAAAATTACGCTCTTTGGCATCAACTCGACTCCCCATGTGTGGAGGCACAGAAATGCTGAATGTGACCCCAAGAACACAATCCCCACTGTCAAACATGGAGGTGAAAACATTCTGCTTTGGGCTGTTTCTCTGCTGCAGGAAGACTTCACCACATTGAGGGGCCAATGAATGGGGCCATGTACCATAGACTCTTGGATGAGAACCTCCTGGCCTCAGCCAGAATACTGATGATGGGTCGTGGACGGGTCTTCCAGTATGACAATGACCCAAAACATACAGCCAAGGCAACAAAGGAGTGGCTCAAGAAGAAGCACATTAAGGTCCTGGAGTGACCTAGCCAGTCTCAGGACCTTGATCCCATAGAAAACCTGTGGAGGAAGCTGGAACTTTGAGTTGCCAAGCAACAGCCTCAAAACCTTTTGGAGAGTATCTGTAAAAAGGTGTGGACCAAAATCCCTCCTTAGATGTACGCAAACCTGGTGACCAACTACAAGAAACGTCTGACCTCTAGGATGCCAACAAGGGTTTTTCCACCAAGTACTAAGTCACATTTTGCTAGGGGATCATCTTATTTCCCTCGATCAAATGCAAATTAATTTGTAACTTACTTACGTAATTACTTAATCCTCGCCTGGCCATTTAAGTGACCGCTGTGGCCAATTGTCTGAAGGCAGGGCAATCTGGGGCTAGGGCAATGAGGTCAGCCAGAGGTCTTATCATTACAACCTGGGCCATCCAGGACAGTCTGGACCGACCTCGGGGGCGATGCCAGCCCTGGGGGGCAGACAAGTGCTGGCGGAGAGAGCCTGCTTGGTAAGTGTCCCATCTTCCACCCTGGCCATGTGGCCAAGGAACCACATCCTCCCTTTTCTGATGACAGTGGAGATGGGAATGGAACAGCCAGCCCTCCTGTAAACCTCATCATTTGTAGTGTGGTGGAGCCATTGGGTGCTGAGGATGTTGCGGAGGCAGGTCCGATGAAATGTATCCAGATGGTGGGTGGTTGTGGTGGAGATGGTCCAGATCTCGGACACGTAAAGGAGGATGGGGATCACACAGGTGTTAAAGATTTGCAACTTTGTGGATGTGCAGATCTTTCCACTCCACCAGACTCTCTGGAGGTGGCTGAAAGCACTACAAGACAGCTGCAAGCGGTGAGTGATCTCTGGGTCTGATGAGCAGGAGCTGGTGATCTTAAATCCGAAGTAGACAGTCACTGACAATCTCAACTGGCTCATTGTAGATGGTGATGACTTGTGGTGGTGGTGGCAAGAAGTTTGATAGCGACTGGATCTTTGTCTTTGCCCAGCTGATGGTGAAGCTCAGGGGCGATGCTTCCTCTGCAAGCAGCTCCAGTGCCTCAGCAATTATGTCTATATGCGTAGCGAAAAGCACCACGTCGTCTGCGTAGCACAGGTCTGTGAAGTGGGAGTGGAAGTCAACTCTGAGATTGGGGCAGTGTTCTGTTCCGTTGTTGACCCAGTAGTCAACCGCAACATTAAACAGGTTTGGCGCGGCAACACATCCCTGCCGGACTCCTGAGGTGGTGACAAAAGGGTCTGACATGTCACCCTCAGCACAGACCTTGCATGTGGTGTTGGAGTAGAGGTCCTGGAGAATGTTGATGTACTTGGATGGGACTCCAATGCCACGGAGGAGTTGCCAGAGTGTGTTCCTCTCTAGGGAGTCGAAGGCAGCTTTGAGGTTGATGTAGGCTGCATAAAGAGGTTGGCAATACTTCCTCTGTTGCTGTGCCAGGACATTCAAGGCAAGGATGCAGTCCATTGTGGACCAGCGAGGGGTGAAGCCGGCCTACTGGCGGTGGCGCTTGGTGAAGAGCAGGGGGCGGATGCTGCTCAGGATGACAGTAGTGATTACCTTGCCAGGGATGGAAAGCAGCGTGATGGGAGGATAGCTGGCTGTGCTCCGACAGTCACCCTTGCTCTTGTAGAAGGATAGAATGACCCCGTCCCTGCATTCCCCAGGGACGCGTTCTTCTGCCCAGATGAAGCGACACATCATCTCTGCTGTAACTCCATCAGCGTCGGGGGCTCACCCAGAGGTGACCTTCTTGATGGTTTCTGACAGCCCAGTGATTGAGGGAGGGGCTAGGCTGATCGAGTTGTCTTCAACACCAGCATCAGCATACTGCTGCCGGATGCTGTATGCCAAATTTATAACAATTTAATTTTTTCTGGATTTCTTTGTTGATATTCTGTTTCTCTCTGTCAAAATAAACCTTCCATAAAATCATGGACTGTTCATTTCTTTGTAAGGGGTTAAACTTACAAATTCAGCAGGAGATCAGATACTATTTCCCCCACTGTATCTCCATTTTGCCATCACTCAGCAATCACTCGACAATCTCCACCCCTGTGTAAAGGGGGTACAATTGATTATTTGGGGTATAGCCAATCTAGGAATGCCTTATTTCTTTAAAATGGATAAAAATCTAATTTCTTAAATTCTATGATAAATAGCAGCTCTTATACAGCGAGGAAAATAAGTATTGAGCACGTCAACATTTTTCTCATTAAACATATACCTGATGGAGCCATTGACCTGAGATTTTCACTAGATATTGGTAACAACCCAAGTAATAAGATAAGATAAGATAAGATAAGATAAGATAAGCCTTTATTAGTCCCACAATGGGGAAATTCCAGGATTGCAACAGCACAGGGATAGCAACACTCAGAGCAATACATACACTGTGTATGTAATGCATACATACACAGAAATCAAGACAACTGTGTTCACAAAACAAGTTATATTTAATAAAGTGGAATGACACAGGGAATAAGTATTGAACACATGAAGAAAAAGAGTTGCAAAAAGGCACAGAGCCAAGAAACCAGCTGAAATCCATCAGAATTTAGGAAGCTATCCCATCCACCATCAGTGCAAATTAATTTCAGCTGGTTAAGTCCTGACTGATAGCCTTTAAAGACTCACTCCGGTGGCTCTAAAATCACCTCAAAAACCAACGACCACACCAGGGCAGAGGTGGTCTAATGGTTAGGGATGTAGACTGGGAAGCAGAGGGTCACAGGTTCAATCCCTGGATCAGCAGAATTAGATCTGGGTGGGACAGATAGCAGTGTTCACCCCACCCTCCTTAACCCCCACTGTGGTGCCCTTGAGCAAGGCCCTTAACCCCATAATAGCTCAAGTAGGTTAATTTCGTCTTCTTTTAATTATTTACCTTTTGTTCTTATTAATGACAAAAATAGAAAGATGTTTTTTACCTTCTTTACATGTTTCAGCTGTGCACTGCAGCCTGCAGTGCACAGTTGAAACATGTAAAGACATGTAAAGAAGGTAAAAAAACATCTTTCTATTTTTGTCTTTAATAAGAACAAAAGGTAAACCCTTAACCCCAGCTGCTCCAATGGAGCTGTTCAGTGGCCACAGATCAGTGTGTGGTTGTACTGGGCAACTTCCAGGTGTGAATGTGTAACAGTGTGAATGTGAACAGGGCATCCTTGAAAAAGAGAGGTTGCCTCTCAATGGTACTACCCTGTATAAATAAAGGTTGAATAAAAAAATTCTTCTTTCGGCTGCTCCCTTTAGAGGTTGCCACAGTGGATGATCTGCCTCCATCTCACCCTATCCCTTGCATCTTCCTCTGTAACACCAACTCTCTCCATGTCCTCCTTCACTACATGCATGAATCTTCTCTGTGGTCTTCCTCTTTTCCTCCTGCCTGGCAGCTCCATCTTCAACATCTTTTGTCCAGTGTATCCACTCTCCCTCCTCTGCACATGTCCAAACCATCTCAGCCTTGCCTCTCTTACTTTGTCTCCAAACCACTCAACGTGAGCTGTCCCTCTGATATACTCATTTCTAATCTTGTCCCTCCTAGTTACTCCCAGTGAAACTCTTAGCATCTTCAACTCTGCCACTTTCAGCTCCACCTCCTGTCTTTGTGTCAGCACCACCGTCTCCAAACCATACATCATAGCAGGTCTCACTATTGTCTTACAAATCTTCCCTGCCACTCTTGGTGCTACCCTTCTGTCACAAATCACCCCTGACACTTGTCTTCACCCACTCCACTGTGCCTGTACTCTGTTCTTCACCTCTCTTGTGCATTTTTCATTGCTTTGGATGGTTGACCCTATAACAACCCTAGGTATTTAAACTCATCTACTTTCACTACTGCTACTCCTTCCATCTTCACTGTTGCACCTGCCTCCCTCTCATTCACACTCATGTATTCTGTCTTGCTTCTACTGACTTTCATTCCTCTTCTCTCCAGAGCATACCTCCACCTCTCCAGGTTCTCTTCCACCTGCTCCCTGCTGCTGCTCACTGATTGTTACCTCTCCTCTTAACCTCGCTTCAACAACTCTTTCCCATATCTTCACAGTGTGGCTGATCAACTTTATGCCTCTGCAGTTACAACAGCTCTGAGCATCACCTTTGTTCTTGAAAATTGGTACCAAAACACTTCTTCTCCACTCCTCAGGCATCCTCTCACTCTCCATGATTGTGTTAAACAATCTGGTTAAAAAGTCTATCGCCATCTCTCCTAAACATCTCCATCCCTCCACAGGTATGTCATCTGGACCAAGTGCCTTTCCAGTCTTCATCCCCTTCAAAACTGCCCTCACTTCTGCCTTGCGAATCCTCGGGACTTGGTTGTTCACCACCTTTCCTTCATCCATCCTCCTCTCTCTCTCTCATTTTCTTTATTCATCAGCTCTTCAAAATACTCCTTCCACCTTCTCAACACACTCTCTTCATTTGCTGTACATTACCATTTCTGTCCTTAATCAGCCTAACCTGCTGTACATCCTTTCCATCTCAATCTCTCTGTCTAGTCAGTCGATAAAAGTCATTTTCTCCTTCCTTAGTGCCCAGCCTCTCATACAACTCACTATATGCCTTTGCCTTTGCCACCTCTCTCTTTGCCATGCGCCTAGATTCCAATTACACCTGTTGACTTTTTTCATCTCCCTGACTATCCCACTTTTTATTTGCTAACCCCTTCCTTTGGATACTTTCCTGTACCTCCTCATTCCACCACCAAGTCTCCTTGTCTTCTTTCCTCTATCCATCGGATACACCACATACCTTTCTACCCGTTTACGTCAATACTTCTGCTGTACTTTCCCAGTCATCTGGTAATTCTTCCCTACCACACAGAGCATGTATCAACTCCTTCCTGAACTCTGTGTGACCTTCTTCCTTCTGTAACTCCCCCAACTTAATCTTTGGCTCTGCCTTCACTGGTTTCCTCTTCTTGCTTTGCAAAATCATCCTACAGACTACCATCCAATGCTGTCTAGCTACATTGTCCCCTGCCACCACTTTGCAGTCTCCTATCCCTTTCAGATTTTTTTTTCTGCATAAGATGTAGTCCACCTGTGTGCACCTTCTTGCACTCTTGTAAATCACCCCATGTTCCTCTCTCTTCTTGAAGTATGTGTTCACCACAGCCATTTCCATCCTTTTAGCAAAATCCTCAACCATCTGTCCTTCCACATTTCTCTCCTTAAATAAAAAGATAAATATATTTAAATATAAGTATTTGTTTATTTATGTATTTATTTATTTAAATAAATAATATTAAATTAAAAATATAAAAATAAATATTGTGGCTTTTTCATACACAAAAAAAACTTTCATTGCCTTACAATCTGCTGATCTATGAATATTCTAATTAGCTCCACTCATACTCTTGCCCACCAGTAGCTGGAAGAAGATGAGGACATTGTACGAGGCTCCGAGAAGGCGATCTAACTTGAGGAAGTACCATCGTAGGTGAACCCACAGAAGAGTCGCTGCCCGGCCCGGCGTGAAAGCTGGAAGGCTCCCCACCGGTCTCTGGTGACCCACTCACTGAGGATCGCCTTGCTGGGGGCCAGTGAGCAGTTCACCTCGATCTGGTGTTCCGCCAGCCAGCTTGCCTCTGAGGTGTGCCCCGGCCTCCTTCCTTCGGAGTTTGCCTTGCTTTGAACTGCTCCAAGGCAAACTGCTCATCGGCCCTCAGCGAGGTGATCCGCGGTGAGTGGGTAACTAGAGACTGCTCCTTCGGTGGAAGAGGGAGGAGCTGAGGAGCGCGAAGGCTCCTACGGAGCATTCTCCCCGGCTCGCTCCGGAGAGAGGCGAGGCAGCTGGCGGGGCGCACCGGTGGGTGATCCCAGCAAGGGTAGCCCTCCAGCAGGGCAGCAAGTGCCTCTCCACTCCACCGAGAAGGATCCTTCCACAGGTTCACCTACAACGATACTTGCCCAGCCGTTGCGCCACACACACCAGGGCCATCTGCCCCAGCACGCAGGCTGCAAACTTGTGTCCTCTCTGGTACTTTAGCAGGGACACTGAGGTTTTTTCAAATAAAATTGATCATTGCTGTTGTATTTTCATGTCTCTGGATAGGACATGTAATTTAAAAGAGGATTTCTTGCTCACACAGCCAAAAACTGAACATGTATGCCAGGCTGAAAAGTTCATAGTGGTAAAAGTCTACCAAATGTGGTTTATTTTTCAACATAGTCTCCCCTTTGGTCCTCACACTTCTTCCATCGGTGTTGCAGCGCTTGGATCCCTGCAGTTGAAAAACAAACTACATTTGGTCATATTTGACTACCATGAACTTTGCAGCCCTCCCTTTTCCCTTGTATAATCTGCCATCTTTCCCAGCTTGTAAAAAGCTGAGCTCCTGCTTGCTCCTTGGCTCCTCCCTCTTCCTTCGAGAAAGTGAAGTAGGGGTCTCGGTGCTTAGCCTGACTGACTAATATTATAACCAATCAGGCAAAGCAGGAATACTGTCATGAACCGAGCCGGTGTTGTCCTGTAGGCTCGGTTCTGACCATTCTCTGTGGCTCAGGTATCGGGTGATTTATGTAATGTGCTATCTTTTGAGTTCTTGTTGTTTTTATGTCTTTGTTCTTTTTATTTTCCGTACCTGTAGCCACCGCTCTGGCCGGTGGCTGTTAGGCAGCCTCTTTGATCTACATTCGTGTGGGCATTATCTAACACTCGCCGGTCCAACCACGCCCCCTCTCTCTTGACAGCCAGCTGATTCCTCCCCGGTAATTGTCATTTCTGCGTCTCGCCAAGGTGCTCCCAATTTGTGGTGCCAGCAATGTTTGTACTTAGGCGGCCTTTGCCAGTCAAGCATTCCTGAACCATTGTGCAAGTCATACGGACGTTAATCGCTGTATGACTGTTTGTGTCTATGAAGGAGTGTTATGTTCCATACCGTCACTGCTCCCCTCGGTGTGTGTAGTGCTGCCAGGCTACTGTTGGACTAACTCGGACTGCCCCAGCCATGTGAGTAATAACTGTGTGCTTTTTCCCGGTGGTTCTCACCTCAAGACTGTAGTGCATCCTGGGGGACTCCCAAGTAGCCTGAGCAGTTGTGTGTTTGTCACCAATGAACGTTTGGCCACAGTCCACTGTGGTCTGCCCGTTGCACGTTGCGTGTGAGCTGTAAGTGGACATTTGTCTCCTTTTAGTGTGTCAGTTTTGTGTTTTGAGCTGTTCATTTTTGTGGCCACTGCACACTGTGGTCTGCCCGCTGCACACCTGGCGTGTGAGCCCTTTTCAGGTTCAGGTTCAGGTTACTTTATTTGTACCCGTAGGTAGATTTGTTTTGCAGTCAGGTGACATCCTTCTAGACACATATTTACAAACCACAATTACATTCAACATGAACACAAACACAGGCACACATGAAGCTGACTATAAACACGATGAAAGTACTCAAGGCTCCACCAATCAGGACATAAGACAAAGAGATACAGCTGTGGACAAAATTGTTGGTACCCCTCTGTTAATGAAACAAAAAACCACAATGGTCACAGAAATAACCTGAAGCTGACAAAAGTGGTAATAAATAACAATTCTATGAAAATTAACCAATGAACATCAGACAATGCTTTTGAATTGTGGTTCAACAGAATTATTTTAAAAAACAAACTCATGAAACAGGCCTGGACAAAAATGATGGTACCCTTAACTTAATATTTTGTTGCACAACCTTTTGAGGCAATCACTGCAATCAAACGATTTCTGTAACTGTCAATGAGACTTCTGCACCTCTCAGCAGGTATTTTGGCCCACTCCTCATGAGCAAACTGCTCCAGTTGTCTCAGGTTTGAAGGGTGCCTTCTCCACACGGCATGCTTCAGCTCCTTCCACAGATGTTCAATAGGATTTAGATCAGGGCTTATAGAAGGCCACTTTAGAATAGTCCAATGTTTTGCTCTTAGCAATTCTTGGGTGTTTTTAGCTATGTGTTTTGGGTCATTATCCTGTTGCAAGACCCATGACCTGCGACTGAGACCAAGCTGTCTGACACTGGGCAGCACATTTCTCTCTAGAATACCTTGATAGTCTCGAGATTTCATTGTACCCTGCACAGATTCAAGACACCCTGTGCCAGATGCAGCAAAGCAGCCCCAGAACATAACAGAACCTCCCCCATGTTTCACAGTAGGGACAGTGTTCTTTTCTTGGTATGCTTCATTTTTGCGTCTGTGAACATAGAGCTGATGTGCCTTGCCAAAAAGTTCCAGTTTTGTCTCGTCTGTCCATTGGACATTCTCCCAGAAGCTTTGTGGCTTGTCAACATGCAGTTTGGCAGATTCCAGTCTGGCTTTTTTATGATTTGTTTTCAACAGTGGTGTCTTCCTTGGTCGTCTCCCATGAAGTCCACTTTGGCTCGAACAACGACAGATGGTGCGATCTGACACTGATGTACCTTGACCTTGGAGTTCACCATGAATGTGTTTAGAGGTTGTTCTGGGCTCTTTTGTTACCATTTGTATTATCCGTCTCCTCCTGCGGCCACGTCCAGGGAGGTTGGCTACAGTCCCGTGGATCTTAAATTTCTGAATAATATGTGCAACTGTAGTCACAGGAACATCACTGCTTGGAGATGGTCTTATAGCCTTTACCTTTAACATGTTTGTCTATAATTTTCTTTCTAATCTCATGAAACAACTCTCTCCTTTGCTTAATCTGGTCCATGTTTAGTGTGGCACACACCATGTCACCAAACAACACAGTGACTACTTGTTACCCTTTAAATAGGCCGACTGGCTGATTACAAGTTTGTAGACACCTGTGTTGTTAATTAGAGGACACATCTTGGTTGAACATGTCCCTATGGTCACATTATTTTCAATCTTTTGAAAAGGGTACTAACAATTTTGTCCTCGTCTGTAAGAGAAAAAACAAAGAGATAAGAGAGAAGGGTCATATTAAAAAAGTTAAAAACTAAGTCAAAGAGATTAAAAACTCAATAAAAGTCTAAAACCCAATAAAAGATTTAAAACCCAAACAAAAACCTACAAAAATAAATAAATATAAAAAAATAATAAATAGATAACTAAATTATGTGCAATATATTGCTTTTGTGTGTCCTCTTCCCTTTTTGTATGTTACTATTTTGGAACTGTGTGCTTTTCTGTTAATAAATGTGCTTGTGGTGTAACCTGTGCGTAAATCCATTCATCCTTCCCCTCCTCCGTGCGCTGCGTAAAAGTGCACCGGGAGGATTGTGACAAATACTGATGTAAATGGTAAATGGCGTTCACTTATATAACGCTTTTTCTCATCTCTCGATGATCAAAGTGCTTTACAGATCCCGCTATCCACCCATTCACACACTGATAAGATAAGATAAGATAAGATAAGATAAGATAAGCCTTTATTAGTCCTACAATGGGGAAATTCCAGGATTGCAACAGCACAGGGATAGCAATACTCAGAGCAACAATCAAGAAGACAAGAAAAACAAGAGCAGCAAATATACATACACTACCGTTCAAAAGTTTGGGGTCACCCAGACAATTATTTTGTGTTTTCCATGAAAGGTCACACTTATTTACCACCATGAGTTGTAAAATGAATAGAAAATATAGTCAAGACATTGGCAAGGTTAGAAATAATGATTTGTATTTGAAATAATACTTTTTTCCTTCAAACTTTGCTTTCGTCAAAGAAGCCTCCATTTGCAGCAATTACAGCATTGCAGACCTAACATGATTGCACAAGGGTTTTCTAATCATCCATTAGCCTTCTGAAGCAATGAGCAAACACATTGTACCATTAGAACACTGGCGTGATAGTTGCTGGAAATGGGCCTCTATACACCTATGTAGATATTGCACCAAAAACCAGACATTTGCAGCTAGAATAGTCATTTACCACATTAGCAATGTATAGAGTGTATTTCTGATTAGTTTAAAGTTATCTTCATTGAAAAAAAGCGCTTTTCTTTCAAAAATAAGGAAATTTCTAAGTGACCCCAAACTTTTGAACGGTATTGTATGTACATATAAATATATAAATATATAAACACACAGTGCGGAGCATTGTAGCTAGATGGAATAAATATATATACACACAGTGCAGAGCATTGTAGCAAGATGGAATAAACAGCATAACCGTCTACTTAGTTATCCTACATAGTATGAATATGTACCCATACATATTGTCACCCTCCGTAGCGACCGATATCGTCCTAGTTGTATACTGGAGGGGACCATTGTGTAAGTCTAGTGCGTCTTTTGCATTCAATACTATTAGGTCGTCACGTTTTTTTGCTATCTCTGCGAGCAGCCCTGCTTAGGTTATACAGTCTGACAGCCGTAGGTAGGAAGGACCTGCGAAACCTCTCAGTTGTGCACCTAGGATGATGTAGTCTGCTGCCAAATGAGCTCCTCAGTGCGTTCAGTATGTCCTGCATAGGGTGGGACTCGGACTCCAGCAGAGATGACAGTTTAGCCACCATCCTTCTCTCTCCTATCTCCTCCACTGGGTCAAGGCGTTGCCCCAGGACAGATCTAGCTTTCTTGATCAGTTTGTTCAGTCTCTTCCTATCGGCTGCTGTAATGCCGCTGCCCCAGCAGACCACTCCAAAAGTGATGACTGATGCTACCACTGTGTCGTAGAATGTCTTCAGCAGCACCCCTTGTACACCAAAAGACCTGAGCCTCCTCAGTAGGAACAGCCTGCGCTGTCCCTTCTTGTAGAGTGCGTCGGTATTGTGTGACCAGTCTAGTTTATTGTTCAGATGAACACCAAGGTACTTGTAGGATGTCACCATCTCAATGTCTGTTCCCTGTATGTTTACTGGTGCTGTGAGGGGTTGTCCTTGCCTGCGGCAGTTCACCACCAGCTCCTTAGTTTTCCTCGCGTTGATCTGGAGGCAGTACCAATGGCACCAGTCCACGAAGTCCTGGATAAGTCCTCTGTACTCAGCTTCATCTCCGTTGGAGATGAGGCCAACGATCGCAGAGTCGTCAGAGAACTTCTGTAGATGGCAGTGTGTTGTGTTGTGTGAGAAGTCCGCAGTATAAAGGGTGAACAGGAATGGAGCAAAAACCGTTCCCTGGGGGGCCCACGTGCTACCGATGATCGTGTCGGACACACAGTCCCGGGTTCTCACAAACTGTGGCCGGTTAGTGAGGTGGTCCAAGATCCATGAAGACAAGTGCTGGTCCACCCCTGCGCACAGCAGCTTGTCCTTCAGGATCATCAGTTGGATGGTGTTGAAAGCACTGGAGAAGTCAAAGAACATGATCCTCACCGCATTCCCGGGCTTCACCAGGTGGGACAGAGAACGGTGAAGGAGGAAGATCACTGCATCCTCCACCCCAATGCCATGCTGGTAGGTGAAGTGGAGTGGATCCATCGCTGGTCCCACCAGGGGGCGGAGGTGAGCAAGGAGCAGTCTCTCCACGGTCTTCATCATGTGGGACGTCAGGGCCACTGGTCTGTAGCTGTTCAGGTCTTTGGGGCGGGAAGTCTTTGGTACAGGTACCACACAAGATGTTATCCACAACTGTGGTACCCTCCCCAGCTTCAGGCTCAGGTTGAAGATGAGCTCCACAATCCCACACAGCTGGTCTGCACAGGACTTGAGGAGCTTTGCGCTGATGCCGTCCGGTCCCGACACCTTCCTCGCCTTGATCTTCTTCAGCTCCATCCTCACCTGGGTCTTAGTGAGGGTCATGTTGGGGGGCTGTGTGTTGGGAGTGGGGGGGGTGTTGGTGGAGTGGGGTGTGGGCAGCAGGACTCAATGTCTTTAGAGGCAGCAGTGGTTGTTGTGCAGTCGGGGGGAGGGCATTTGGTCAAACCTATTAAAAAACTGGTTCAGATTGTTCGCCCACTCCCTGCCCCCCGTGGCCTGGGGGGAGGTATTCTGGAGCCCAGAGATAGTTTTAAGGTTTCTCCAGACCCCACCGATGTCGCTCTGTTGCAGCTTGTCCTCCATCTTCTTCCTGAAGCTGTCCTTGCCTTCTCTGATCTTCCTCCTCAGCTCCCTCTGTACGGACTTCAGCATCTCCCTGTTCCCCAACCTGAAGATGTCACGCCTCGCCGCTCATCTGCGGCGTCAGTTGCATGCACACCTGCACCTCATCAGCGGCGAGGGATTTAAGCCACCTCGCCCTGGCCTTCGGCCTGAAGCCGTCAGTCTTCACTCGCTACGATTGCTGTAAGGACTCTCTACCTACTCAGCAAACATTCTGGTAAGAAGCTCTTACCTCATTCTTCTCCCAGTCTGCTCCCCTGTGCACAGGTGGATTTCCCAGCGGCGGACCACTCCTCTCCGCCTCCATTCCCTCGCTGCTGCACCGGGCGCTCCAGGTCGCTGTCTACCGGACCTCATCCTTGCTGTGCCAGCCACCTGCTAATTCCAAGTAAGCTTGTCACCATTTTCATATCTCCTGTGTTGGTGTGGTGCCCGTCACCCTTTTCCCTTTGCTTCTCCCATAGGGTTGTCCGGCTGTACGGTCTCCTGCCTCCGTGCCCGACGCAGACGCCACCACCAATACATTCACATCTCGCAGACACACATTCATACACACTTGTTGTTAATAAAGCTATTAGATCTACTCTGAGTCTGCGTGTGTGTCTCCTGAGCCGTGCACTATGTCAGTACGGCTTCAGCAGAGCGGCTCGGCAGACGGCGGGCTCACACGCCGACTTTCCACTCTCGATGCTCGAGTGGACCTAATAGCTCACCAGCAACATTTTAAATCAATTAACCATCATCACTAACCGATTGGACCGCTTGGACCCCCAACAGCCGTTCCCCCCGGCTCGTCAGGGCGGCGCGGCTCCTGCTACTCCAGCGGCCGTCCAGCCTGCTCCGGTAGCACCGGTTCGGCTCACACCCATTCCGACCCCCGCCCGCTTTTGCGGTAAGCTTGGCGGAGCACGGGGGTTTATAATGCAGTGTGAGTCCGTGTTCCACCGTGTGCCCGGAGATTTTCCCTCAGACCATAGCCGAATTGGCTACATAGGGAATCTCCTGGAGGGGCGAGCGCTAACTTGGGCTTACGCCGTAATGGCGAGGCCCAGTTATGCCACCCTCACCTATGGCCAATTCGTGAGACAATTCCTGGAAGTCTTTGATCATTCTCGTACCGAGAGCATCCAGGTCGATCGGCTTCTCAGCCTCCAGCAGGGAAGCCGGTCGGCAGCGGACTACGCGATCGACTTCCGGGTAGCGGCGGAGGAGTTAGGCTGGGATGAACGTTCATTCTGCGGCCTCTTCCTCCGTAGTCTCAATGATGGTCTGAGGGACGAACTGGCTGGGCGGGACATCCCGGAGACTCTAGCGGAGCTAACGTCCCTAGCCATCAGCTTGGATAACAGGCTGCGCGAGCGCACCTCAGAGCGGAAGTCGTCTTCTTCTCGCTCTCGTGGTGTCTCGTCGCGCCTGTCCCAAGCTCGCCCCCTGGCGTCGCCGCCACCATCGCGCCCCGAGGAGTCGGAGCCGATGGTGACGGGCTGGACAAAGCTCCCTCCTGCGGAGAGACAACGCCGCCGTGAGTTTGGTCTCTGCATGTATTGCGGAGACAGTCAACACACGGTGGAGCTTTGCCCACAGAGGCCAAACGGCGGGGTCCGCGAGTCACTGTAGGGGGCCTCGCCGACATCAATCGGTTAAATCCCCTCTCCCAATTGAAGCTGCCCGTCCGATTTTGTCACAACTCCACTGGGCACCTCACTCACGCACTGGTGGATTCGGGCGCGGAGGGCAGCTTTATTTCACAAAGCCTGGCAACCCGATTGGGCATCCGTTGCCAAGCCCTCAAATCTCCTCTCGCCCTGGTCAACCTCTCCCATGTCTCCCTGGGGAGAGTAACACATCAGACCGTCCCTGTTCCTGTGATCATCTCTGGGAACCACCGGGAGGAAATAGCCTTCTACGTCCTCCCCAACTCTGTGTCGCCTGTCATTCTGGGGTACCCCTGGCTTCGCCCCCATAACCCCGTCTTGGATTGGAAGTCCGCCAGGGTGTCGGCATGTAGTACCTTCTGCATGAGCACCTGCTTGCAATCCGCTGCCTGCTCTCCGTCCTCTTCTCCAACTCCTATGGACGCTGCGCCCCCGGATCTCTCCCTGGTGCCATCAGAATTTCACGACCTGGGTATGGTTTTCAGCAAGTCCAAGGCGATGTCTCTTCCTCCACACAGGCCCTACGACTGTGCGATTAACATCTGCCAGGGGGCACCCTTACCCTCTGGGCGACTCTACAGCCTGTCGGCGCCGGAGAAGGAGACCATGAATTCCTACCTCAAAGAATCGCTGAGTGCTGGAATTATCCGTCCCTCGTCATCACCATTAGGGGCAGGATTCTTTTTCGTGGGCAAGAAGGACGGTTCCCTCCGTCCTTGTATCGACTATCACGCCCTAAATGATATCACGGAGAAGGATCGCTACACCCTGCCACTCATGGACACCGCCTTCCACTCCCTCCAGGGGGCGACTTGGTTCACCAAGCTGGATCTACGCAGCGCATACCACCTCATCCGGATCCGGGAGGGAGATGAGTGGAAGACAGCCTTCCGTACCCCGAACGGCCACTTCGAGTACCTGGTGATGCCGTTCGGGTTGACCAATGCTCCAGCCATTTTTCAGCGCCTAATTAATGACGTCCTCCGGGATTTCATCGGCCTATTTGTGTTCGTCTACCTGGATGACATCCTCATCTTCTCCAAATCCAGGGACGAGCACCGGGTCCATGTGAGGCGGGTCCTCCAAAGGCTGCTGGAGAACCGGTTGTATGTGAAGGCAGAAAAATGTGAATTCTACGCTAAGACAACGTCCTTCCTCGGGTTCATCATCTCCCACGACCAGGTGCTTCCGGACCCAGTGAAGGTGAAGGCGGTGGTGGAATGGCCTACACCTGCATCGAGAAAACAGGTGCAACAATTCATTGGGTTTGCAAATTTCTACCGCCGCTTCGTCCCAAATTTTGGCACCATCGTCGGCCCTCTGACCCACCTCAGGTCCCCTAAGGTCCCGTTCCGGTGGACCGAAGAGGCCGCGGCTGCTTTTCAGGCGCTGAAGGCGGAGTTCTCCTCCTCCCGGGTCCTTAGCCAAGTCGACCCGTCGCTGCAGTGCATCGTGGAAGTGGATGCTTCGGACACAGGAGTGGGGGCGGTTCTATCTCAGTGGTCGCCAGATGACGGAGTCAAACGGCCCTGCGCTTTCTTCTCTCGGCGCTTGTCCCCGGCGGAACGGAATTACGACGTGGGGGACAGAGAGCTCCTCACCATCAAGCTTGCGCTGCAGGAGTGGCGTCACTGGCTAGAGGGGGCGGACCTGCCATTCGTGGTCCTGACTGACCACAAGAACTTGGAATACTTGAGATCTGCCAAGCGTCTGAACGCCCGCCAGGAGCGCTGGTCCTTGTTCTTTGCCAGGTTCCGTTTTAACATCACCTTCAGGCCTGGCTCCAAGAACGGCCTGCCCGACACCCTCTCTAGGCAATTTGCCCCTGAGGAGTCTGAGGACACGGTCCACACCATCCTGCCCAGGTCGTGCATCATGGGAGCCGTCACTTGGGACATAGAAAGCAAGATCCGGAAGGCGCAGGAAGTGGAACCTGACCCTGGCGGCGGACCGGAGGGGAGGCTGTTCGTGCCATCCACGGTTCGGGGGGGAGGTCATCCACTGGCTACATACGTCTAAGCTCACCTGCCACCCTGGTTCCTCCCGGATGATCGACCTCCTTCAATGGTCCTTCTGGTGGCCGGGCCTGCGGAAGGACGCTGCCCGCTACGCCCGGGCCTGCCCTGTATGTGCCACCAGTAAGTCAGGTAATGCCCCTCCAGCGGGTTTGCTCCAGCCTCTGCCCGTCCCTGGCAGGCCCTGGTCGCATATCGCCCTGGATTTCGTCACCGGACTCCCAGTCTCTAACACCTTCGACACCGTCCTGACCATCGTAGACCGATTCTCCAAGGCGGCGCACTTCATCCCGCTACGAGGTCTTCCATCTGCCCTGGAGACGGCGGATCTCCTAGTCCAACACGTGGTCAGGCTGCACGGGATTCCGGTGGACGTGGTCTCGGACCGGGGGCCCCAATTTTCTTCAGAGGTTTGGAGGTCATTTTGCAATGCCCTGGAAGCCAAGGTAAGCCTCTCCTCCGGCCATCACCCCCAAACCAACGGGCAGTGTGAGCGGACCAACCAGGAGCTGGAGGCTGCGCTCCGCTGCGTCACTGCGTCCAAGCCTGCGTCCTGGAGTAACCATCTCGCCTGGGTTGAGTACGCCCACAACACCGCCCGCTCTTCTGCCACAGGGATGTCTCCCTTTAAGGCGTCCCTGGGCTACGACCCCCCTCTTTTCCCAGCGCAGGAGAGTGAGGTAACTGTTCCCTCAGTTCGGGAGCACCTCAGGCAGTTCCGCTCCATCTGGGCGTCAGTGCGCAATGCGCTTTTATGCACGGCGGAGCGCAACAGAACCACGGCGGACCGGCACAGAAGACCTGCCCCAGCGTACCAGGTGGGCCATCGTGTCTATGTGTCAACCCAGGACGTCATTTTAAAGGGTGAGAGGAGGAAGCTGGCACAGCGTTTTATGGGCCCATACCCCATCACCAGGATTATCAACCCGGTGGCTGTGCGTGTAGCTATTCCCCCCCTCCCTCCGCATCCATCCCACCTTCCACGTATCCAAGGTGAAGCTGGCAGTCTCCGACCCCCTTTGCCCTCCTCCTGCTGCGCAGCCCGCGCCCCGGATGATTGATGGTCATCCGGCCTGGCCTGTCTCTTCTATCCTGGACTCCCGGCGCCGGGGTCGCGGGTTGCAGTACTTGGTGGACTGGGAGGGATATGGGCCTGAACATCGGCAATGGGTACCCTCGTCATTTGTGTTGGACCCGTCCCTCTTAACTGAGTTCCACCGAGCGCACCCGGAGAAACCATCGCCAGGAGGCGCTGCTAGAGGGGGGAGTACTGTCACGCCTTGCCGCTCATCTGCGGCGTCAGCTGCATGCACACCTGCACCTCATCAGCGGCGAGGGATTTAAGCCGCCTCGCCCTGGGCTTCGGCCTGAAGCCGTCAGTCTTCACTTGCTACAATTGCTGTAAGGACTCTCTACCTACTCAGCAAACATTCTGGTAAGAAGCTCTTACCTCATTCTTCTCCCAGTCTGCTCCCCTGTGCACAGGTGGATTTCCCGGCGGCGGACCACTCCTCTCCGCCTCCATTCCCTCGCTGCTGCACCGGGCGCTCCAGGTCGCTGTCTACCGGACCTCATCCTTGCTGTGCCAGCCACCTGCTAATTCCAAGTAAGCTTGTCACCATTTTCATATCTCCTGTGTTGGTGTGGTGCCCGTCACCCTTTTCCCTTTGCTTCTCCCATAGGGTTGTCCGGCTGTACGGTCTCCTGCCTCCGTGCCCGACGCAGACGCCACCACCAATACATTCACATCTCGCAGTCACACATTCATACACACTTGTTGTTAATAAAGCTATTAGATCTACTCTGAGTCTGCGTGTGTGTCTCCTGAGCCGTGCACTATGTCAGAAGATCTCCTTCTTCTCTCTAAGAAGTGTTTTTATCTCAGGGTTGATCCAAGGTTTGTTGTTCGATCAACACCATATGGTCTTGGTGGGTACGGTGTTGACCACACAGAAGCTGATGTAGTCCGTGATGGTGTGAGTGAGGCCATCGATGTCCTCACCATGTGGATCGCAGAGCTGCTCCCAGGCAGTGGTTTCAAAACAATCCTTTAGTAGTAGTAGATTAGTTTATTTGACAGGGACAGTGCAATAAACATAGACAATTAATCAAAGACAATCAATCTGATGTGTTGCACATAGAGTGTATAGCTATTAGCTAATTTGCAACTCTTGTCCCTGGATGGGACAAGAGCGTCCATTAGAGCGTCCATTGCCTCCTCAGACCATAACTTCACTGTGCGCATGACCGGAGGTTGTCTGTGCACTAGGGGTTTGTACACCGGCAGGAGATGAACCAAGTTGTGATCCGATCTCCCGACTGGGGGGAGTGGTGATGAGGTGTACGCCTCCTTAGTGTTTGCGTAGAATAAGTCCAGTGTTTTATTGTCTCTAGTGGCATGTGACATACTGGGTGAACGTGGGTAGAATGGGAGACAGTGAAATATGGTTGAAATCACCTGAGATGAGGAGAAGAGCATCTGGGTGTTCTGTCTGCAGCCTGCCAGTTACTGAGTGGATGACGTCACGCGCTGTCCCAGCGTTCGCCGTCGGATTTGCATAAATAACAATGCAGATCACGTGTGAGTATTCCATCGGGAGATATGTAAGCCGCATGCAAACAGCTAGCAACTCCATGTCTTTGTTGCAGTGTTGTTGTTTAACCATGATATGTCCCGGTCTGCACCAGTTGTTACTGACATTCATCATCACTCCTCCGCCCCTTGCGTTCCCACTGTCTGGTGTTTGGTCTGCCCGTATTGCGTGGAAACCCTCCAGTTCAATGTTAGCATCTGTTGCTAGTTCTGTTAGCCATGTCTCCGTGAATAGCATCAGGCTACACTCCCTGTATATGCTCTCGTAGCGGGAGATAGCCGCTAGCTCATCTGTTTTTCTAAGTAGCAATCGTACATTCCCCATAATAACGGATGGGAGGGCGGGTCTGTACCTTATATTCCTCGCCCGCCGTCTTATTCCAGCACGACATCCACGCCGTTTCCGTCTTATTTCTCCTGGTAATGTCGAGTTTTTGCTTTAGCATCGTGGGCCAGTTAAGTGTGGCAGAGCAGCCATACACTCCAGGAGCAACTGGGTGTTCAGTGTCTTGCTTAAGTACACTTTGACATGCAGACTGCAGACAGAATGGGAATCAAACCCTTGACCCTCCGATCAGTAGTCGCCACACTACACCTGCGCCACAGCCACCCCCGCACAGCTAAAAATACTGTCCAAATCTGTCTTTTTTTTTGTGGGGGGGGGGGGGGAGTTTAAGCAGACACTCACACCAGAAAACACATACTTGGGAGTTTGGAATGATTTTGCTTTTGATGTGGCTTGTAAATCACCAGAAACATGTTCCAGACATGTTAACAACAGGAAAAAAAAATTGATTTTTGCCAGAGTGTCACTTTAAAAACATCTGTGAATATCAGATTGTCACACCACAAAGAACTCATGATGCTGAATGTTCCAGTGAGTACTGTTGGAGCCATCATTCGGAAGTGAAAAGAACATCATTTTACCATAAACCGCTCATGGCTTGGAACTCCTCACAAGATTTCTCACAGAGGAGTCAAAAGAATTATCAGAAGAGTTATCCAAGCGCCAAAGACCACTCACAGAGTGCTCCAGAAAGACCTGGAGTTAGCAGGTACTGCTGTTTCAAAGAAAACAATAAGTAATGCATTCAACCGACACGGGCTCTATGCCCACTCACCTCGCAAGACTCCATTGCTGAAGAAAAAGCATAATTAAGCTTATTTTAAAGTTTGTTGCACAACATTTGGACAAGCCAATAAAATACTAGGAGAATATAGTCTGGTCAGATGAGACCAAAATTAAACTTTTTGGATGCCACAACACACAGCATGGTTGGAGGGGAAATGGCACTGCACATCAGCCCCAAAACTCCATACCAACAGTGAAATTTGGAGGTGGTAACATGGTACAGGCAGACTTCATATAACTGAAGGAAAGATGAATGGACAAATGTACAGAGACATCATCTTCCAGTGAGCACTGTTGGAGCCATCATTCGGAAGTGAAAAGAACATCATTTTACCATAAACCGCTCATGGCTAGGAACTCCTTGCAAGATTTCTCACAGAGGAGTCAAAAGAATTACCAGAAGAGTTATCCGAGAGCCAAAGACCACTCGTGGAGGGCTCCAAAAAGACCTGGAGTTAGCAGGTACTGCTGTTTCAAAGAAAACAATAAGTAATGCACTCAACCATGCCCGCTCACTTCGCAAGACTCCGTTGCTAAAATAAAAGCATGTTGAAGCTCAGTTAAAGTTTGCTGCACAACATTTGGGCAAGACAGTAAATTACTGGGAGAATACAGTCTAGTCAGATGAGGCCAAAGTTGAACTTTTTTGATGCCACAACACACAGCATGTTTGGAGGAGAAATGGCACTGCACATCAACCCAAAAACACCATACCAACAGTGAAGTTTGGAGATGGGAGCATTATCGTGTGGGGGTGTTTTTCAGCACATGCAGGCAGACTTCATATAATTGAAGAAAAGATGAATGGACAAATGTACAGAGAGATCCTTGATAAGAATCGGTTGCCTTCTGCAAAGATGCTGAAGATGAAAAGAGGATGGACATTTCAGCGAGACAATGATGCCAAACACACAGCCAAGGAAACTCTCAACTGGCTCCAGAGAAGGAAAATAAAGCTGGTAGAATGGCCCAGTCAGTCACCTGACCTGAATCCAATTGAAAATGTACGGAACAAACTGAAGATCAGAGATCCACAGAACCTGCAAGATTTAAAGACAGTTTGTGTGGAAGAATGGACTAAAATCTCTGCTGAGTAATGCCTGTGCCTAGTTTCTCCATACAGGAGGCATCTAGAAGCTGTTATTACCAACAAAGGTTTTTTCTACTAGATATTAAATGAATTTCACCAAGACTGCTCAATACGTATTCCCTGTGTCATCCACTTTATTAAATATAACTTTTGTGAACACAGTTGCCTTGATTTCTTTGTATGTATGGATTACTTGGGTTGTATCTGATATCTGGTGAAAATCTCAGGTCAATGGCTCCATCAGAAATATGTTTAATGAGAAAAATGTTGATGTGTTCAATACATTTTCCCCACTGTAAATCTCAAATGAACTATTATCTCTTCCTGTATATGAAGAGTCCTGTTTTCCACATGTCCCCATTTAAATTGTGTTACCACGTGACCTTTGAAGAGGCCAGATGAGAGGCTCTAATGAATGATTTAACTTCATTTGAGGGATCAGCAGCCAGCAGCAGCACAACTCCAGTTGACTCCCTGTCACTTTTAAAAGAATGGAGTGGGGGGTGGGGGGCTTGGGGAGGGGGCAGGGGAGGATTTGGTGTTTGGATGGTGCTGTGATGGAGAGAAAGGAGCAGGAGGAGGGATCTTTTGCAGACCGGATAGCATGGTGACATCAGCTTTGAAAAATGTGAGTGTGTATGCAAGGGAATGTGTGAACAGCGAATCAGAGGGACGAACAGAAAGAGCTCTCACTCTGCTTCTTTTTTTACATAGAACAAAAGACAAAAAATGTGTTTTTAATCTGACAGATCTCTGTCAAAATGTCAGGCTGACATGGTTTATCTGTGTCACGATCAATCAGACCACAGCTGTCTGATATTTAAACGTGACAAAGCATGCCATAAAAACAATAAGAACAGTTTTGACATCTAAACTAATCTGTTGCAAGCACTCAATCACAAGCACATCTACAACATATTTTGCTAGTAGACATCTAGTGTAAAACTAAGCATACTGGTTTCTGTTCCTTTTGATTCATAAATTTTTGTGCAATCAGCACTATAGATAAATGCCTTGTTTGCATTTGCTTTTGGTTAGTTCATCAAACACAAATAGGAAAAAAATGTTGTTCCATGAGTAACATGGCCTGAAAGCTATAATACAATGCAACTTAAAGATGCACTTAATCCCCTATAAAATCAAATCTACATTGTCTAAAATGGTATTGTATGCCCCTTTTTTCTACAAACAAAACCTTTCATTGTCTTACAGTTTTGTGGGTCCCCCTCACGACCAAAAAGTTGCCAGAATTGGTGACTCGGCCCAAACACATACTACAAGGCTAATAACGGCTAGCACTACATTAAACAGTATAAATCCAGTGACAAAAAGACTTACCAGTTGAAGAACATGCCCAGTTGTATGCACAGTGACCCAGGATAATGACTAAAACTGCATCAGTCTTTAAAAGTAGTTTAATGGTAAAACTCATCTTAATTTGGGTCAAGTTTTCAAAGCAACTAGCCCAAAAATGCTAAATGGCCCCAGAGGCTAGAGTCCTGATTAGCTCAACATTACCCACGTATCAGCAGTTGTACATAACTACGTCACCAAAAACACTCAGTTTAAATTTGCCTTTTTTCAAAGGGCAGGGCTTAAGTGAAACTTTAAAGCACAAAAACAAATACATGAGACATTTGAGTGATTTAGCTCGATATGTCTTGTAAGTCATAAAAAAAATGTTTCAGACATGTTAACAAGAAAATAAACTTGATTTCTGGTGCAGTGTCACTTTAAGGAAACAACTACAGACAAAATAAATTAAATGAAGAAAACATCTTCATCAAAATGGCAACACACAGGTGCTCGAAAAACTCACAATACTTGCAAATCCAGTAATGTGATCCAGAAACCCACAATTTAACAGAAGTGAGTTGGGGATATATCAGCATCTTTATTTTTTTCAGGATTGTTGTTATACTCTAATTGTGACTCAGTCACGTGATGCATTCCTAAACTTAAAAGCAACGCAAATTAGGTCAGATTTTTTTTTGCTGCTGAGGTAGGCTGAGCCTCTTGTAACTCGAGATCACGTTGTGACATTCCAAAAGTCAGAAACCCAATGTACAGTATACCCCAGTGTCACAATGACGCCATTGTGACAGTGTTGCCACAGACACAACCCCACTGCGTCGTCTGATGTGCACCTCTTCAGAAATGTAACTACACGTCAGGGCAACATGGACAACAAGAGCTGTGGTTGGTCCAATTTGTCTCCTCTTTCATATTTCCTGGTTCTAATCTGTGCTCGTTCACATCATCGCCACTTCAAAAGGGAGTCGGACAACCAACGATCCAAATTCAAAAGAATATTGAGGAAGTTAGCAGATAAACTATATTATACAACAGTTAGTTCCAACCGAGCAATTTGATTGGACAATAGGGATTTCAGGAGTTACTATATTCCACAATAACTGCACTCCAACTTTTCACTGGATATGTACAGCGCATCCGGAAAGTATTCACAGTGCTTCACTTTTTCCACATTTTGTTATGTTACAGCCTTATTCCAAAATGGATTAAATTCATTTTTTTCCTCAAAATTTGACACACAATACCCCATAATGACAATGTGAAAAAAGGTTTTTTGGGAAATTTTGCAAATTTATTAAAAATAAAAAAACTAAGAAGTCACATGTACATAAGTATTCACAGCCTTTGCTCAATACATTATGGATGCACCTTTGGCAGCAATTACAGCCTCAAGTCTTTTTGAATATGATGCCACAAGCTGGGCACACCCATCTTTGGGCAGTTTCGCCCATTGGATGTCGTCTGTCACCGTGTGGTGAGAAGCCTCCATTTATCCAGTCTGGCACAGTCACGAACACCAGCAAGGATCAGAACTACGCCAAAACATTCAAAAAAATACAAAAACTAGAAGAGATGAAACTAGCTGCCACCTGAGTGCAAAACACGCATGTGGACTATACATTAAATTGAACTTGAAAAACTTTTAAAAATGCTATTTTAAATGCCCCTGCTACTCCACTCTTACTGACTGATTTAACAGTAGGTCAGCTGTAACCGGAAGCTCCGCCCATAATCGTTCCTACAGCGGCACCCCCAGGAATAAGGTAGATGTGTTAGCATTTGGCAACCACTAATACTAGAGCTAGGTAGCTGCTAGCTTTTCTGGGGGCATCCATCTTGGTTTCAGGGTTCCTTTTTGGGGGGGGAATTAAAAAGTCTGGCATGAGGCCAAGAGGGAATACAGGAGGAGGATTGAGGACCACCTGGATAGTAATAACAGCAGACAGGTGTGGGAGGGGGTACAGCAGCTCTCTAATTTCAGAGCCAACCCCAGAGCGGCTGCAGGGAGCCCCTCGCTGGCAAAGGACCTGAATATTTTCTTTGCTCGTTTTGAGGTGGAGCCTCCAGAGATAGAAACAACAACGGAGCCCACAGCTCCCAGTAGCCCAAGCCTCATTGTCAAGGAGTATGGGGTGAGGAGAGTTCTGGGAGCGGTCAATCCGAGGAAGGCCACTGGACCTGACGGTGTCTCCGGGCGTGTGCTGAAGGACTGTGCGTACCAGCTGACTGGAATCTTTACTAGGATTTTTAACCGGTCCCTGTCACAGTCCACTGTCCCACACTGTTTAAAATCCTCCACCATAATTCCTATACCCAAAAAACACAATGTTACCAGTCTTAATGATTACCGGCCAGTGGCTCTGACTCCAGTGGTGATGAAGTGTTTTGAGAAGCTAGTCAGAGCCCACATCATATCACTTCTCCCACAGTGTTTGGACCCCCACCAGTTCGCTTATAGAACCAACAGATCCACTGAGGATGCTGTAGCCACGGTCCTCCACGCTGCCCTGTTTCACCTGGAGCAGCCGGAGAGCTATGTGTGGATGCTATTTGTGGACTATAGCTCCGCCTTTAACACCATCCTCCCTGGCAGACTGGTGTCCAAACTCAGGGAATTAGGACTTCCATATTCCATTTGTACTTGGATCCAAAGTTTCTTCTCAGATCGCAGCCAGAGGGTTAAAGTGGGACCTCACATGTCCACCACCATTAGTCTCAGTACCGGCTCCCCACAAGGCTGTGTGCTGAGCCCCCTACTGTACAGCCTTTACACCTATGACTGTACCCCCATACACCACAGCAACAGCATCATCAAGTTTGCCGACGACACCACAGTGGTGGGGCTCATCTCCGGGGGAGATGAGACCGGCAGCAGTTGACAGAGTGGTGTGGGGACAACAACCTTCTTTTAAATGTCACAAAAACAAAGGAGGTCATCATAGACTACAGAAGAAATAAAACAGACATTCAACCTCTGACTATTAGTGGTGCGGGTGTGGAGAGGGTCGAGGTTTTCCGCTTCCTGGGGGTCCATATTCAGGAGGACATGACATGGGGGGTGAACACAACTGAGCTGCTGAAAAAGGCCCAGCAGAGACTACATTTCCTCAGGGTGTTGAGAGGAAACAACATCTGTCAGAGACTGCTGTTGTCTTTTTATCGTTGCTCTATTGAGAGCATTTTAACTTATTGTATTTGTATTTGGTTCAGCAGCTGCACGGTAGCTCAGAAGAAAGCTCTTCAGACCGTCATCAACACAGCCCAAAAAATTGTTGGTTGCCCTCTCCTCAGCCTTGAAGATGTGCACCACGCCCGCTGCCTTAAAAAGGCACAAAAAATCTCAAAGGACCCCTTTCATCCCGGTCACGCTCTCTTCCAACTACTACCATCAGGAAGGCGGTTTAGAGCAATTAAAACAAGGACAAACAGATTCAAAAACAGTTTTTATCCGACCGCAATTACCTCCCTGAACTCTAGCGGAACATGAGGTTTGAAACTGTGAAACTGAGTGAGTGATATTTAAAATTAGTAATGCATATAATCTTGTTAAGCTTCTTTTTACTTTTATTTCACTGACTGGTTTGCATTTTTAATTTCATTGTACTTGTTATAATGACAAATAAAGTCTATTCTATTCTATGACAAAGCAAACTTTCTGTTACGGCTTCCTACCTCTGACAGAAAAGGCCTCTGTATGCACTTGGGACATGGTTGCAGTGAGTTTCTGTGTCGTTTCCTTTTGGAGAATTTTTTTTTTTTTTAAATTGAAGCCTAGTGAAACATATTACAGAGTAGAATCATTGCGTTAGGTTTAAATGCAATGATTAGCTGCCGATCACCTTTGACCCGCCACCAAATATGTTGTTTGACCTGTGCATTCATGCACTGAGTCACGGTGGGGCTTTTGTTATTAATAGACGATCTGTGGAGGACTCAGACAGCGTGTTTAACCGTGACCGAGAGAGAGAGAGAGAGAGAGAGAGAGAGAGAGAGAGAGAGAGCTCGAAAGGCGTTTCCACGTTGCAGCCGGTCACAGAGCGCAGGAGCACGACACACGCGGACGTAGAGGGGAGTCACGAGCATCACTAAAACCAGCGTTTTCTCTCTTAATCCGCCCCACCTGCGACTGACAGCTCACCCAACGGGCGTCGCTTCCACGGCCGCGTGTGTCCGGCTGATGACCCAGACCGCTGTCCATCCCTGAGAGCGCCAAAGTGAACCGAAACCAAGCCAGACTGACGGGCTGGACTTTCTTTCTTCCTCGTGCCACCCCTGTGTCTCCCCGCAGATCTGCTCCCTGGGCGAGATCAGGAGGAGATTATCTGCCTCTGCATCACCTCCTGCTCTGTTCGCAGCTGACTCCTTTTTTTATTTTTATTTTTATTTTTCTGGGGCTCATCTTCTTGTGGTGAGTAAGGCTGCACACAACTCCCATTTTCACGCAGGCAAACCGGGGCTTACTGCTTTAAGACGCGCAGAGTGGTCCATTCATGCCAAAGGGAGCTGGAGACAGTCAGTCCCCCTGTCCATTCATGGATGTGCAGCACCTCACATACCGTTACAGGGGCAACGCTTCACTGTCTGACCGGGACATGGTAGGGCTGCTTTTTGCAGGAAACGACTAAAATGCATAGAATTAAAAACAAATGAAAAGGAAATTGGACTGTTTCCTTTAATTCTGTGGTGGAGAGACTGCTGCACATGCAAACCCAAACCTGAAATATTAATAACGAAAAAAAAAAGAAAAAAATATGATTAACACATTTAGCAGGAAAAAAGTGGGAATGACTGTGGGCAAATTTATGAGAGAGAGCTGAGAAATGAGAAAAGTTGCAAATTTAGGAGAAAAATCCCAAATACACAAAAAAGTTGCAAATTTTTGGGAAAGTCACAAGATTGAGTAAAATACTCCCAAATTTATAGGAAAACAGTTGTGATTCAAGTGAAAATGTTTCACTTTTTGAGAAAAAATCATATGAATAAAAGGTCTAAAAACTTTTTTAAAAAAAATATAGGGGAAAAGTAACAAATTTGGGAGGAAAGGCACAAAAATGCACTAGAAAAAAGTGGAGAGTTTAGGGGAGACTTTAGGAGAAAGAATCAAAGTTGATGGCTTTTATTTGAAAAAAAAGTTGAAGAAATAAGAAGGAAAAGCTGCAAATTTATGAGAAAACTCAAATTGATTAGAACCAGAGGCAAATTTTGGAGAAGCTGTGAATGCACAAGTTTGAAAAAGTGACAATTTTGCAACGAAAAAATGTAAAAGAAAAAAAAGGACATTTAAAGGGAAGAGGTGAGCAAATTTCAGGGAAGTAAAACACAAATTTGGGAGAAAAACTGTTTAAGATGTCAGTGTAATATGTCAAAACGCTTATTAGTGAAGATGACAGGAGGGTTTATTCTGCCATCTTCAGCCTGATGTGCTGCGGCTCCACAGGTGAGGCGGTCCTCTCCTCCTTTAAGTAATAAAAATGAGACCAGAACTAAAATGACTCCGGTAGCGTGTGGAAATGTATGTGTATTTATTTTGGCACAAGTGGCCTACTCATGAAGGTCCCATTCTCCAGAGGACATTGAATCCACCACTGATCATTAAACTAATTGGATTGGCTTTAGTGTGTCTGTGGGGAGGACGTCCTCTTCATTACCCCGGCTGAACGTCCCCGCAGCATTCCTTCACATTCACAGAGGACTGGGTCTTCTTAATGAATGGATGTGTCCGGACAGTCAGTACACTGGGTTGGGTTGGGTTGTGGGGGGGAGCTGGAATGTCAAGGCTAACTTGGCCTTTCCTCTTCTAATGTCCCGTCTAATGTCTTTTATGAGTTTCTACTTAGGATTTAAGTGTTTATTGCATTAACTCAGGGTGTATTTATGTGAAAGAATGCCATGTTTGACATTTTCAGTGACATTTATCAGTCTGTTTTCAAAGGTGGATTCACATTACAATGTTTGGACCAACTTTTACTGACGTTTTGGCAAACATCTGCATCTGTTGGCAGAAGTTGGTTAACGTTAATGATGGTTGGTGTTTGTTGGCGAACACTGGTGAAAGTTGTTCTTTTGTTTTTTGGAGACGTTAGGAAGCAAACGGTGAAAGCTGTGCTCAGTGTGTAAAAGTTCCTGAGTGCTGGGCTAAGTTAGGCAGACCTCGTCTAAGTCTGCCAAAGTTTATGGCTGCAACTAAAGATTATCTTAGTTGTCGACTAATCTAACGACTATTTTTTTTCACTTAGTCGACTAGTCGTGTTTATTTTTCTCATGTCCATCATCTCTGCTTCTTGCTGGGGCTCCATGTTTTACCTCAGCCGCTGTTTAATACCTCGTAATGTTCTGTCTCCTGTGGGCAGGAGGCATTTAAATGCCATTTTGTCTCAGCTGGACACAGTGTAACACAGTGTAACTAATATTCAGAATGAGGGCTAATATTAACAAAGATGAAAAAGCGGTAGTGACTCCTGCAATTCAGTCACTGCATTCAACACGTTAGCCGTGACAGTTCAGCCCTCAGCAACCAGAGAGCTTATTGTTAAACAGGTAAACTAACGTTAACAGCACATACTAATAGTATTGTCATTTTTCTAAAGCTTGAAACAGTTGGCCATTGAAAATAAGCGGCGCTAACTTTCTTTACTCGCTAAAACTTGCCCTTGCAGATGGTAATGTGGCTCCCGGGACTCCCTGTGAATTAAAGCTAAAATGTCTGTATTTTAACCTGGCTCGTTAGCTGGTAACAGGCTTTGCTCTATGTAGGTTCTGCAGCCAGTTAGACATGGAGCACACGTTAATACCTTCACAACAGTGGGTCTTTATTCTCCTTTCTCTGCGTTGGAGAGACACATACAGCTGCTTTGTGCTTAAACTCTGTAACAACTGCAAAAACAAAACACAACATTCGCTTTGCCATGCTATGCTCCTGTTCTTCTTCGCTGGAAATTGTTCATGCATGCCGGACAACAGAGGCGCTACTGCCCTCAGCAGTTCCAGTCGTGCATTGCAGTTCCGGTTAAATGGAGTTTGCTCCTGCTGGTTACAGCTGAACCGCGACATGCATATAAACTTTATAATTAAACGATTTGTCGACAATAAAAATATTTGTCAACAAATTTTTATTGTCACCGTTATCGATAACGTTGACTAATTGTTTCAGCCCTACCTAGGTTAACCTGCATTGGCAAATGTTGACTGAAGTGCTGGTGGAAGCAGATGGTTTTTAGACGGAAACTCACTTCAGACATGCACGGACACAAGAGAAATGCCGAAGAAGTGTCGCTGTTCATGGTGCTGGAATGCCAAAAGTGAGAGAAGGTGGAATAAAAAAAAAAGAAAAAAAATATATATATAATCCTCTCAAAATATGAGGCCCCCCCCCCCAAAAAAAAAAAAAAAATCTCACTGCAAAATTTACTGTTCTTAATTTTCTGTTCAATGTGTAATCATTCTCTGATAGTGTTGAAAGACCAGACTGAGAACAGGCCCCTTTACACAGGCAGAAATTATTGGATGACCACTGAGGGATCAAAAATTGACCTGATCGCTCACCAGTCTCCTAAAGGTCCAAAAAAGCCTTTTTGAGAGATTGGTTGTATGATTTTCATGGCAGTCTATAAAGATCTGGGAAAGGTTATTGAGAGATCACTTAGAGAGAAGTAGAGATCATAGAGGGACCAGAAAAGATTGCTGAGGGATCATTGAGAGTTTCTTTGGGGACCAAAGAGGTGTGTGTGTGTGTGTGTGTATATATACATATACTGTATACAGTGGGGCAAAAAAGTATTTAGTCAGCCACCAATTGTGCAAGTTCTCCCACTTAAAAGATGAGAGAGTCTCCAATTTTCATCATAGGTATACCTCAACTATGAGAGACAAAATGAGAAAAAAAAAAATCCAGAAAATCACATTGAAGGATTTTTAATGAATTAATTGGTAAATTCCTCGGTAAAATAAGTATTTGGTCAATAACAAAAGTTCATCTCAATACTTTGTTATATACCCTTTGTTGGCAATGACAGAGGTCAAACGTTTTCTGTAAGTCTTCACAAGGTTTTCACACACTGTTGCTGGTATTTTGGCCCATTCCACCATGCAGATCTCCTCTACAGCAGTGATGTTTTGGGGCTGTCGCTGGGCAACACGGCCTTTCAACTCCCTCCAAAGATTTTCTATGGGGTTGAGATCTGGAGACTGGCTAGGCCACTCCAGGACCTTGAAATGCTTCTTACGAAGCCACTCCTTCGTTGCCCGGGTGGTGTGTTTGGGATCATTGTCATGCTGAAAGACCCAGCCACGTTTCAACTTCAATGCCCTTGCTGATGGAAGGATGTTTTCACTCAAAATCTCACGATACATGGCTCCATTCATTCTTTCCTTTACATGGATCAGTCGTCCTGGTCCCTTTGCAGAAAAACAGCCCCAAAGCATGATGTTTCCACCCCATGCTTCACAGTAGGTATGGTGTTCTTTGGATGCAACTCAGCATTCTTTCTCCTCCAAACACGACAAGTTGAGTTTTTACCAAAAAGTTCTATTTTGGTTTCATATGACATTCTCCCAATCCTCTTCTGGATCATCCAAATGCTCTCTAGCAAACTTCAGATTGGCCTGGACATGTACTGGCTTAAGCAGGGGGACACCTCTGGCACTGCAGGATTCGAGTCCCTGGCGGCGTAGTGTGTTACTGATGGTAGCCTTTGTTACTTTGGTCCCAGCTCTCTGCAGGTCATTCACTAGGTTCCCCCGTGCGGTTCTGGGATTTTTGCTCACCGTTCTCGTGATCATTTTGACCCCACGGGGTGAGATCTTGCGTGGAGCCCCAGATCGAGGGAAATTATCAGTGGTCTTGTATGTCTTCCATTTTCTAATAATTGCTCCCACAGTTGATTTCTTCACACCAAGCTGCTTACCTATTGCAGATTCAGTCTTCCCAGCCTGGTGCAGGTCTACAATTTTGTTTCTGGTGTCCTTTGACAGCTCTTTGGTCTTGGCCATAGTGGAGTTTGGAGTCTGACTGTTTGAGGTTGTGGACAGGTGTCTTTTATACTGATAACGAGTTCAAACAGGTGCCATTAATACAGGTAATGAGTGGAGGACAGAGGAGCCTCTTAAAGAAGTTGTTACAGGTCTGTGAGAGCCAGAAATCTTTCTTGTTTGTAGGTGACCAAATACTTATTTTACCGAGGAATTTACCAATTAATTCATTAAAAATCCTTCAATGTGATTTTCTGGATTTTTTTGTTCTCATTTTGTCTCTCATAGTTGAGGTATACCTATGATGAAAATTAGAGACCTCTCATCTTTTAAGTGGGAGAACTTGCACAATTGGTGGCTGACTAAATACTTTTTTGCCCCACTGTGTGTGTGTGTGTGTATGTGTGTGTGTATATATACATGACTGGCGCCTAGCGGCTGCCCCGGCTGCCCCGGCCTTGGATGCGCTCTGCAGAGCGTGCCCAAATGCCAAGTCACGTTTCGTTACCTTGTATTCATACATGTGTAATGACAATAAAGTTGAATCTCAATCTCAATCTCAATCTCAATATATATAATGTGTGCGTGTATGTATGTATATACTGTATGTATATGCATGTATTTGAGAGGTGTCTAGTGCTCTTCTACCCCCTTTACACAGGGGTGGAGATCATTGAGAGATCACTGAAGGAGTAAAAAATTGGCCAGATCTCTCAATTGTCTTTCAATGATCTCTCAGCATTCATCAAGGTCTCTAAATGATCTTCCAGTGATGTCCATGGTCTCCACAGTTGAGAGATTGTTTTGACTCATTCCAAAGCAGTCTCTCAATGAGCTCCAATGGGAAGTGAACCCTCAATGATCTTTCAGTGCTGTCTCAAGGCTCAATGATCTCATCAGCCTCCCAGTGACCTCCAGAGGATCTCTCAGCAGTCTTTCAGTGAACTCTATTGGTCTTTCATCAGATGCTTAGCAATCCCTCACTGATCTCTCAACCATCTCCACCTTTGGTGTGGAAGAATTTGGCATTCATTGAAAGATCACTGAGAGATCATTGAGAAATCAATGAGAAGGTGACCATCAGGGAGAGCTAAAGGAGCACTCAATGATCTCTTTGATCTCCCAGTGAGCTCTAGATGGTTGAGAGATTGGTGAGAAGATGGTGTTTGATGAAAGATCAGTAGAGCTCATTGAAAGATTGCTGAGAGATCATTTGGAGATCTGGTCATTTTGTCATCACTCAGCAATCTTTCTACGATCTCCCCCCAATGTAAAGAGGTATAAGGAGAGCCAGCTGATAAGATAAGATAAGCCTTTATTAGTCCCACAATGGGGAAATTCCAGGATTGCAACAGCACAGGGATAGCAACACTCAGAGCAACAATCAGAAGGCAAGAAAAAAACAAGAACAGCTAGTATACATATGTACATATTACTATATATATATATATATATATATATATATATATATATATATAGAGAGAGAGAGAGAGAGAGACACACAGTGCGGAGCATTGTGGTTGGTGAATGTGCAGCAGAAAGTCTAAGCTCTCTCTTCCTCCGCGGGTGCGGCGGGCCAGCTGGATGTCTTTGGGCATGATGGTGGTGACTCTCTTGGCGTGGATGGCGCATAGGTTGGTGTCCACGAAGAGACCCACCAGGTAGGCCTCGCTGGCCTCCTGCAGAGCCATGACGGTGGAGCTCTGGAAGCGCAGGTCGGTCTTGAAGTCCTGAGCGATCTCCCTCACCAGGCGCTGGAAGGGCAGCCTACGGATCAGCAGCTCCGTGGATTTCTGGTAGCGACGGATCTCTCTCAGAGCCACGGTACCGGGCCTGTAACGGTGAGGCTTCTTCACTCCGCCGGTGGCCGGAGCACTTTTTCGAGCAGCCTTGGTGGCTAGCTGCTTCCTGGGGGGCTTTTTCCTCCAGTAGATTTACGGGCGGTCTGCTTGGTTCTTGCCATCGCTCTTTATTATTCTGTCTTATATTTCTTGCACGCCGCCTAAACTCCAGCCCGGCACCCGCGTCGTTTTCGCCACAGTTCCTCGGCATGTCGAGCTTCTCCGTTAGCACCGGGTGGCAGTTGGAGCTAGCTAGCCAGCTAGCTAGCTCTCCCCTGCTGTATCGTCCCCCGCTGCAAACAGTGGCTCCGTCCGCTGACTCGGGAGACCCTTGGGGTGATCTGTGTGTCCGTGATATATAGAGTTTATTTTTTATTTAGCGAATGCAAAGTCCTTAAGCCAAGCAGTTGCCTCCTGGTTTGCTGTATGGAGGGTGTGTAATCCTCCTTCCAGTCTTTGGAGTGGGCAAACCTCTATGATGTGTTCCATAGTTTGCTCCTCTCCACATGCGCACAGTGGGCTAGGGCTACTGCCCCATCTGTGAAGGCTGGCCAAGCAGGGGCCATGTCCAGTCCTGAAGCGATTGAGTGTAGACCACTGTCTCCTTGGGAGGTTGATGCCCGGGACCTGTTGGTTGGGGTTTATCACCAGCTGTTTGTTTGGGACCTCCTTGGTCTCCCATTCCTCTTGCCAAGCTGTCTGGATGGTAAAGTCAGCTGGGGGAGGGTTTTTCCAAATCGGCCGTCTGGATGAAAGTCGAGCAGTGGGTGGGGTGTAGATATCTGCATGGATTGGTAAGTGAGGAAAATCTTTAACTTTTTGGAGCATCCTTTGAGTTAATGCTGCTCGCCGGATGTGTGGAGGGGCTATGTTTGACAGTACAGAGAGCCAGGGGAGTGGTGTTGAGCGGATTGTTCCAGTTATAGTTCTCATGGTTGAGTTGAGCTGGGTGTCTACATGGTGTGTGTAAGATGACCTGGACCAGACAGGGGCACAATATTCTGCTACAGAGTATGAAAGGGCCAGTGCTGAGGTGCGCAGGGTGGAGACTGCCGCCCCCCATTTTGCACCAGCGAGCTTGCAGAGCAGGTTGTTTCGTACTTTCACCTTAGCAGCCGTCCCCTTTAGATGTTCCTTGAAGGATAAGGTCCTATCAAGGGTCACTCCAAGATAAGTTGGATTTGGGGCATGCTTAAGCTTGAGTCCACTCAGGTGGATGTTTAGTTCTCTGGCAGCTTTTGCATTGTGGAGATGGAATACACTGGAGACGGTTTTTGCTGGGCTTGGTTTTAGGCGCCAGATTTTGCAGAACTGGTCCAGTTTAGCAAGATCTTCCGTGAGCACCCGTTCCAGTGGTTCAAAGTCTGGTGCTTGGAATGCCAAACAGATGTCATCTGCATAGATGAATTTGCGGGATTTTGTAGTAGGCAGGTCGTTTATGTAGAGGTTGAACAGAGTTGGAGCTAGAACTGAGCCTTGTGGGAGTCCATTTTTCTGCATTCTCCATGCACTTGTGTTCTGACTAAGGTGGACTCTGAACCTTCGGTTGGTCAGCAGGGTTTTTATAATTGCTGTTGCCCAAGCAGGGATCGCCTTTATAAGTTTCAGGAGGAGGCCTTTGTGCCAGACCGTATCATAGGCGGCTGTAAGATCGAGAAACACAGCCCCTGTCTTCAGTCTGCTCTCGAAGCCATTTTCAATGAAGGTGGTTAGGGCCAGTACTTGTTCTCCTGTACTGCGGTCCTTGCGGAAACCTGCTTGATCCACACTTAGAATATCCTCTATTTCTGGGGAAATGCGTTGCAGTATTAGGCGCTCCATGATTTTGTAAGGAACGCTGAGTAGGGAGATTGGGCGGTAGCTTGCTGGTAGTTTGTGGTCTTTGCCAGGTTTTGGGATGGCAATGACCTTTGCTGTCCGCCATTTCTTTGGGATCGAGTTCGTTTGTGTGATCCTTGTGTAGAATTGTGTCAACCAGGTTAGGGCTCGGGGGCCAAGATTTTTCATGAATTTTGGGAAGATGTTATCGTATCCTGCTGCCTTTCCACATTTCAGGCCCTGTAGGACTTTCTCCAGTTCAGCAGCCTCGAAGGGTTCAGGGTTCGTTTCCTCTACAGGCATTTTTTGGTGTTTTTTTAGCTCAGTTGTAACTGCTCTTCTGGTGTCTTTGTCTTGGGGTGCTTTGGCGATAGTCAGTAGGTGGGATGCAACTTGGTTGGGTGTGACGGATGCTCGGCTTTGGCTAGGGGGCTTCTGTGCAGCTCCTAGGCGACGGATGAGGCTCCAACATTTCCTGCTAGAGTGCGTAAAGCTCCGGTCAGCAACTGTCTCCTCCCATATCTTTTGCCGGGCTGTATTTAGCGAATCAATGAGATGGTCTGCTATCTCTGGGTCCCCTGATGTTTGATAGGATTGTAGGAGGGCAGCACTTTCTCCGTCCAAACATGGGACATAGAGGGGTCGGTAGCCTCGTGGGATTGCAGTATGGGCAGCCTTGAAGATTGCGCTGCAGAAGCGGTTGTATGCTTCATCTACAGTGATGGAGTGGAGTGGGATGGTAACAACGCTCCGGTCCAGAGTTTCACTGAATTTCTTCCAGTTGGCTTTGCGGAAGTTCCAGCGCATCTTCCTTGGGCTGTATATGACTGGAAGTTGTAGGCCAATGTGTACAAGCAGGGGCCGGTGTTGGCTGTGTGGAAAATCATCAAGAACGAGGATCTGTGTAGGATATGGCTCCCCATTCAAAGAGCTGACCCAACACAGGTCAGGAGAATAGTCCTCCTTCCACCTAGCAGAGTGGAAGGTTCCTCTTTGTTTGGGGTCGTATATCAAAGCGAGGTCATTTCTGGATGCCCAGTCTGAAAGTGCCTCCCCATCACTGTCCACTGCTGGGTACCCCCAGTCAGGGTGATGGCTGTTAAAGTCCCCCACATAGATGGCAGGGTGGGGTAGGGTGGGTAAGACCTGCAGATCCCAGTTGGCGTTAGGGGGCTTGTACACATTGACAATATGGAAGCCACCAATGATTATGGTGTCTGAGAAATGTGGTGTTATCAGGTGATTTGCTTCAACTATGTCAGAACGCACATGGGTGGCACGCCCATGTTTAGCATGTAGAACATAGCACAGGAGGTCAAAGCCTTTGATGGTGAAGCGGCCAGCTTCCTCTGTGCCAATATGAGTCTCTTGGAGGCAGATTACATCAATCGAATGTTGGAAGGCGAGGACTTCGATAAGGCTTCGCTTGGCTGCAGATAGGCCTTCAACGTTTAGTTGTAATATGCGAAGGGCAGATCCTACCACAAAGTGCTCTTGGGGCTGTTTGCTTTCGGCTTTAGGACTGTGACTAGGATTCTTCTTTGACTTGGCACAGAGGCGTCGTCTCTTCGAATTTAGTCTGCTGGTAGGATCATTAGCTTCCCCAGGCGAGCCCGGGTACTGGCGGAGGGCGCGACGAGAATGCTGATCCATTGCCCCCCTTTCATATAGAGTGAAAGGTGTAGAAAGAAGAAGGAAGATAAGAAAGAGGCAGTTGCAAACGGCAGCCAACTCGTGTGGCGCCGCCGGTCCGGCAGAACCGGAACCTCTACAATGGGTACAAACTGATACATTAAAAAGGACAATGGTTTGATTCAGTTTCCCATCACATCCACCCTTTTTTCTCCTGAAACATTATCAGTCATAGGAATAGCTGCCGATTAATTCTCTGCCTTTGCTCTAACATCTAGCAGCTTGTGTGTTACACATACGTTTAACCACCGCGACACACATGTTGCGCGGTCACCGTGTGTGACACATGCACGTGGTGACAGCTGTCGGTCCATTTCCTGCGAGGCTGCATTCCACATCTTCCCTTTAACAGTCCACCGTCTTTACAAGCTGGAGAAGATCCCCATGCCCTGAATAATGCAAACGTTCCCCTCTAAATAGGGTGAGTTTTGTGTGTGTGTGTGTGTGTGTGTGTTTTGAATAAGCCAGTAGGGCCCTCAGAAGTGTGCAAACTGGTGTATGAGCCTTGACTCAGCTTTTTTTGGAGAGTCAGCCTCCTCTGCTGTGTGATGTACATTGATCTCTTTATGAACAGAGAAGAAATAAACTTGGAAGTGCAGCAGAAATGTGCTTCCTCTCTGTGTGTTGGTGGTGTCGGTTGTCCCCCTCCTCCTCCACTGCCGTCAGGGGAACATTTGTGGTTGACTGTTTGCAGGCGGCGAGTCAGAGTCTTCAGGCAGATCGGTGTTAAACTGGTAAAACAATCAGCAGTTCTTTTTCACATCCAGATTACTGACAGGACGACAGGACTCATAAACATGAAAAAAAACAAACAAATATCCTCGCTTCTGTTTTCAACCTCATGAGTGGCAAAAGTCATTTACAGTACAGTATATACTGTTGGAAAAGCACATTCTTTACCACAAGCTGGAATTCCTTCATTCACCCTATGTAGCCGCAGTGGAAACCTGGGTGTTGATGATGGTTACTTGAGCTGCCACAGGAAACCGAGAACTGAAACGCCGCTGAGGCATAACAGGACTCAAGAGCATCTGATCTGTTTCCCTTTGGCCTCGTTTTGGTTTCGTTTGGCATGAAAGACATTAAGTTTGAAACACAGCTCACAGAAAAAAAGAGAAGTGACAGAAATAGTTTATTAGCAATGACTGAACTTTCAGAATCAGAGTGAGGCAATTGACAGTAAATGTTTAGACTTGTTAGCAGATGAGAAAAATAAAATGCTTTTTTCATAATTTCATAAATTCAATTCAGTTTTATTTATATAGCGCCATATCACAACACAGGTCATCTCAAGGCACTTTACAAAAAAGAGTGGGTTTAGGCCACTCTCTTAAATTTATAGAACCCAGCAGAGACCCCCAAGAGCAAGCACTGCAGTGACACAGGCAAGGAAAAACTTCCCTTTAACGGGCAGAAACCTTAAATGGAACCATAACTCATAGAGGACGGCCATCCGCCTCGACCAGCTGGGTTGAAAAAAAGAGGTAAAAAGTAGGAGGCCTGCCAGTAGCTACATTCAAAACATCCATCCATCCATCCATCTTCTTCCGCTTAATCCTTTTTGGGTCGCGGGAGGACTGGAGCCTATCCCAGCATCTTTTTGGGCGAGAGGCAGGGTACACACTGGACAGATTGACAGTCCATCGCAGGGCCAACACAGAGAGACAGACAACCATTCACTCTCACATTCATACCTAAGGACAATTTAGAATCCCCAGTTTTGAGGCCAATTAACCTAACTTGCATGTTTTTAGCATGTGGGAGGAAACTGAAGAAATCCCGGAGTAAACCCACGCAGACGCGGGGAGAACATGCAAACTACATTCAAAACAAACATAACAAATACGATTCAACATTAACATTCACAGCCAGACCTTCCAGTATCAAGCCGGGTTAGGCTCCACATGCGGGTGAAGGTCTGGCAGGGGCAACATTTTTAACTATAGGCTTTATCAAAGAGAAAAGATTTCAACTTACTCTTGAATAAAGAGAGAGTGTCTGCCTCCCGAACTGAACTGGGAAGATGGTTTCACAGGAGGGGAGCTTGATAATTGAAAGCTCTACATCCCAATCTACTTCTGGAGACCTTGGGGATCACCAGTAGTTTGGATTTTTGGGAGCGCAGAGCTCTGGTTGGATGATGGGGAACTATGAGTTCTTGCAGGAAGACGAAGCCAGACCATTAAGGGCTCTTTAAGTTAGGAGTAAAATCATGAATTCAATTCTATATTTTACTGGGAGCCAATGTAAAGAAGCTAAAACTGGGGTAATGTGATCTCTTCTCCCTGTTCTTGTCAGGATAGGTGCAGCTGCATTCTGAATGAGTTGGAGAAACTTTATGGACTTATTAGGACAACATGATAAAAGTGAATTTGTGGTGATCCGAGCGCTGATTCCATTCCGCGCTTGGGTTACTCAGTATTTTCCCTTTTCTCCCATATTATTTTGGGTTGTTATTAGTGCCTTTCCAGGGCTTTTATTGTGACGGCGTCATGGCTGAACTTCCGGCTGTCAAAGCTGAGCCGGTGCCATGACAGCTGTTTGTGATTTTGTTAACCACGTTCCCCCTTCCTGTGTGGCTCCTTTACTTTTGCATGTAGTATTTAAGGGAGCAGCTGAGGTTCACCCCTCGCTGCGACCTACATTTGTGTTCCAGGACTGGAGTCCCTAACCCCGGCTCCAGCTTTTCCTCTGATTCATCTTCGCTTCGGCTCTTGTGTGTGTTCAATAGCGTTAGGTTCCGTTCTCGCTACACTCTCACATTCAATGTCAGTGTTTATTATTTTGTGTTCTAGTTTTATGTATGTGTTTTGCCCTACGTGGCTCTTTACTTTGTCTTTTTGTTAAATAAACAAGCAAACTTACTATTGGCGTCTGGCGCCTCATTAATGCCCTGAAAGGGGCATTCTTGTCAGAATTACAGTAGTCTAGCCTAGAGGTGGTAAAGGCGTGGACAAGTTTCTCTGCATCTTTGATACAGGATGAACCTAATTTCAGAAATATTATGCAACTGGAAGAAGGCAGTCTTAATAGTTTGCTGTATATGAGAGTTAAAAGACATATCTTGGTCAAAGACAACTGCAAGATTCCTAACAGAAGACTTAGAAGCCAGTACAATGCCATCTAGTGTTGTTATCTTACTAGAAAGAGTACTTCTAGTTTGTTTGGGGCCAAGAACAATGACTTCAGTTTTATCTGTATTCAGCAATAGAAAGTTGTAGTTCATCCAGGTTTTAATATCCTGAAGACACTCCTGGAGTGAACCCAAATGGCTGGTATCATCTGGATTGATGGATGAATATACTGTAACTGAGGGTCATCAGCGTAACAAGGAAAATGAATAGAATGCTTCCTCATAATGTCTCCCAAAGGCAGCATGCATAATGTAAACAGTATTGGTCCAAGTACCGATCCCTGCGGAACTCCATAGCTAACCGTGGTCTGGATAGAGGACTTGTTATGGACATAGACAAACTGGGAATGGCCTGATAAATAAGACTGGAACCATCTTAGCGTTGTTCCTTTCCAACCAATTTGCTGTTCGAGTCTCTCTAGCAGAATATGGTGTCAAAGGCAGCACTAAGGTCCAATAAGACAAGGACAGAGGCAAGTCCTTTGTCAAATGCCATAAGGAGGTCATCAGTAACATTCACTAAGGCTGTCTCTGTGCTGTGGTATTTCCTAAAACCTGACTGAAATTTCTCAAATATAGAATTATTTTCTAAAAAAGTGCACAGTTGATTGGCGACTACTTTTTCGAGGATCTTGGAAAGGGAGGGGAGGTTAGATATTGGTCTACAATTTGCCAAAATCCCAGAATCAAGCGAAGTTTTTTTTCAGCAGAGATTTAATTACTGCCACTTTAAAAGACTGTGGTACATGTCCTGTCAATAGGGACATACTGATTATGTTCAAAAACAGTGGACTAAACAGAGGTAGTGACTTCTACAGTAAATCTGTTTGAGTTTACTATAGTGCTGTCAAATACGAGTTAACCCCTTTTACACAGGGGTGGAGATCACTGACAGATTGTTGAGTGATGGAAAAAAATGGCCAGATCATTCATCGATCTTTCAGTGATCTCTCAACGATCACCAAAATCTCTCAATGATCTTCAGTGATCTCCAGGGTCCTCAAAGTTTTGACTCAGTCCAAAACAGTCTCTCAACAGTCACCAAAGGGAAGCAATCTCTTAACGGACTTTCAACAATCTCTCAAGGAAAGCTCAGCAGTCTTTCATTGAGTCCTCAGAGATCCCTCGCTGATCACTCAGCAATCTCTACCTTGGGGGTGGAAAAATTTGGCATGTGTTGAAAGATTGCTGAGAGATTATTGGGAGATTGATAGGATTGTTGAACGGTCAAGGAACACCCTAGAGTTCTTATGTTCTTCGTAAGGGTGCCTTGGGATCTTCCTGTGGCATACTTACTGCCTTCTTACGAAAATTTTCATGCAACTCATGGCACTCTCAAGTCGTTGGTAGGAAGATCATACAGATTTCAGCACATTTTGCTGGCACAAATGATGTACTTCCACCTTATGAGTGCCTCACTAGAGTCTTACACACACTGTACAAATCAGCACAGACAATGCAACAATCGCTACAATCGCTGTAAGCTATTCTCAAGAACAACTTAAGGTGTTCTTGAGGCATACTTATGGCCAGCATCTTGTGTAGTTCTTATGCTGTTCTGATGGCATTCGTACGGCCACCCTACGATGAGGGGTTTTCATGGGGAGTTCGTAGAAATCTTGGACAAGATCATCCACCATGCCATGAACTTATGAACAGTCTATGAATGCTGGATTCTGGTATGGCTGCCTTAAGAAGACCGTACGAAATGGTCCAGAAATTATTTGTTCGTTGTTCACAGCCGTTTGTAAGGGTATTTGACCGTAGCTTTAGTTGGGCACTTTCTGCTTTTGCCAGACTGGCAACACTTCAAGAGTGTTGCCAGTCGGAACAAGTTCCGAAGATCTGGATAGCACTAGATGGCGAAAGATGGAGTGGAAGACTGAAGATCACATGGCGAAGGGCATTCCTAGAATATCTGAAGGAAGCCATCACTGAATCAAATGGCGGTTACTTACCGCTCACTGTGTCATGAATCTGGGTTTGGAGGCCAAACCCAGCTGTGACTTATTGTTGTGATTTGCCCTAGTTTCCTCCTGACAGCTCTGGCACGCCCCCTCCTCCTGTCAAGTGCCATCAGCTGCACTGTCACGGGTGTTCTCACACATACACATACCCAAACGCACGCACACTCACACACATGCACACACTCCATTCATTCTCATTCACACGCCCTCTCACACACTGGCAGGGATGGCAATTTTCCGCCGATCCGCAGATTTCTGCCAATTTATTTTCAAATTGATCATTTCTGTGAATCGTCTAAATCTGTTGAGAAAATTTTAGGGGGGGTAAGGTACCTTATTGTTAGTGTAGACACTAACAATAGTGTAGACACTTCACTTCTGCCCTCCAAAGAGAGCAGACGCTTTTCTTCCCCGCTCCGGCTCCCTATCTCTCTCTCCCTCCCTAACTGACTGGATCCCAGCTTGCTATCGTCTGTGTCTGCGTGTCTTTACTGCTGATTTATCTAACGAAATTATGAATTTAATAAGCTGGGCTTTGAACGCAATTGACACTGTTTTTTCAACGAGGAAATCAGGCCCGGGGGAGCCTATCTGTCCTGCAGGAACTGCTGCTGCGGGTTATTTAAAGGACACAAGCAATTGGAAAGTCTTGTGCCTGTGTGATCTTTCTATTGAAGATATTGAAGATTTATATCTTTTCGGAGCAATGGTCATCGGAATTCTACTGATTGGCTTTGGGATTGTTCTGGTGCACCGCAAATTGAAGAAGATGGACAGGGCTTATCAAAAAGCGGACCCGGCGAAGCTCACTCATCAAATTGACCAACTGGGCAGGACTCTGACAGCGGCCAGTGGAGAACTGTACAGGAAAATGGATTACATCACGATCACGCTGAGAGCTGTTCACGAATCGATTTCAATGCCTGGCCATGATGGAATTGGAGCACTGAATCCGTAAGAGAATAGAAAGGTTTTTCTCTGAAGTCAGTGCTATTTGACCTGTTTTTTTCGGCACCCTCAGCACTCAGTCCTCCTAATAATCAACAGTATAATTGTTTTTTCATAACATTGGCGGGCAGCATCTGACTCTCAAGGACAGCTGTCTGGCTCAACTATTCCATCTGCCGTGCTCAAGGACACGTGCCTTTGCTTCAGACTGTAGTCATAACATCTGCTGAGGAAGAGACTATTGTTGTCCTCCTAACTGATTTGCCACTGATTGCACCCAACTCGCACATACTGATCCACTTATACTGACTGATGAAGATATTCATTCACTGCTCTCTTTGTGTCATTGTGGATTCTATTGTTTGCTAATTGTGCATTGAGAGTTTTTTTCTTGTAATCATAATATCGGTCATATATGAACTTTATTCTGATAAACAATACGTTTTTCTCTCTCCTACTGTGTCCACCCTCCCCCTCCCCCCACTGACTACTGTTCCCCTCCTGCTGACAGGCGCCTCCACGGCTCGCCGCGTCATTGAGAATGTCATTTATGACGTTTTCAGTGTCAAGTCAAATTCCTCGTATATTTACCTGTTATTTACTTGTAAATGTGCTTGGCAATGAACTTATTCTGATTCTGATTGTTACCAATTTTAGCGAAAATCAACACGATTACATAAGCGCTCGGCGCTTCCCCGGAAGTCGTCTCCCGCGATAACCCGGATGTGTTGTGTTCAAGCTACTGCTGTATTGCAGTAGCTTGACAGCCCTGCGATTGGATAGTTGCAAACGATTGGACCAATCAAATGGCTCGTTGTATGCTTTTTCAAAAATTCATGGCGGCGTGTTCTCAGGGATGTGATTTTTTGCTAATTCGCCGAATTCCGCTTTATTTTATCTTCCAGGAAGATAAAGTACGTTAAGTACGTTAGCGGCTTGTGGTCCACGAACGCAGTGGGTGCGCCCTTTCAGGCAGGACTGGAAGTGGCGTATGGCCAGGTGGAGAGCCATTAACTCTCTGTTACTGGCGGCGTACAACGGCTGTATGAGCTGGGCTGCGCGGGGGAGGAAACGGTAATAAAAGTTAACCATCCCCTTTTATAATTCCAAACAGTTTGAAATTGAAAGTGCACAGTGGACATTGACTCGTAACTTTTGAATATTTCTAAGACTTGGCTACATCGGTGATTGTGCAAAATGAACTGCTCAAGTCTCAATGGAGATTGAAACTGGTGATCTGAAATGAATGCTGAAATTATAAAAAGTAATGGTATGTTGGAATTTTCTTTTTTTTTCCACAATATTTTTTTATTGAACCTTTTTTTACAAACAACACAAACAAACACTAACACTAAAGTAATTTAAAAATAAAAAAATAAAAATTGTACTAAAAAAACACCAACAACCACTAACAAAGACAGGTCTTCAACAATGCTCCTCTGTTTAGTCTAGGCAATCCATTACATAAGTATACATATTATACATTCACCAGTTTGGAATTTACAAGGTCCACACACATCATTCACCTTCTTCTTCAAAAGTTATGCTTAAATTCTTTACATAATCGGCTGCACGGTGGCGCAGTGGTTTAGCACTGTGGCAGCACAGTTTTACCCTCGGCCGGGGGATCGCGGGGATCATGAGATCGTGGGTTCGATCCCAGCCCCCGACCAACAGTGAGCTGTGTGGAGTTTGCATGTTCTCCCCGTGTTGTGCGGGTTTACTCCGGGATTTCTCCGGTTTCCTCCCACATACCAAAAACATGTAGGTTTAGAGCGCTCGCGCACGCAGCGACCAGCAGCCGGTGGCTTGTCACCAGACTGCAAACCAAATGTACCCACGGGTACAAATAAGTAACAAAAAAAAAAAAAAAAAAAAAATCAATGAAAGGTCTCCATATATTCTCAAACACAATTTCCTTTGATTTCAGTATGTATGTTATTCTTTCTAGTGGAAGGTTTGTTAACATCTGTCTTAGCCACTGAGTCACATCTGGTCTATGAGTCTTTTTCCACAGTAATGCAATACATTTTTTGGCGTTAAGCAAACTGAGGTCTATGAATGCTCTTTCACTCTTATTAAAGCTGTGCTTTTCTGGATACAGACCCAACAAAAACAATTTAGGATTCAATATGATTTGTTTTGAAATTATTTTTTCAATTGTTACCCTCACCTCTTCCCAAAACATTCTAATTTTTCTACATTCCCATAAACAATGAAATAGGGTTCCTTTACTTTCCATACATTTTGTGCACATATCTGGTATGTTTTTGTTATATCTATTTAACTCCACCGGTGTAACATACATCCGCATTAACCATTTAAAATGTATCAATTTAAGACATACATTTATTGATTTGGTTTGAGCTTCTGTACAAGCCAATTCCCATTGTTCCTCTGAAATTTCAGTTTGCAGGTCTTCTTTCCAATAATTCAATCTTTTCTGTGAGTTTTCACTTGAGAATAATGTCAATGAGTTATAAAACTCTGAAATAATACCCTTTCTCTTACTAGCTTTTGTCAAAATTTTTTCCAAGGATGAATAAGTAGGTCGGATGAGAGCATTATTTTGATTTGATCGAATAAAGTTCCTAAGCTGAAGATATTTAACAAATGTGTTCTATTAAGATTAAATTTGATCCTCAGTTCTTCAAAAGACATTATGTTATCTGAACATGACAGATATAAGTCTTGAATCTTTTGAATCCCTTTTAAATTCCATATTTTAAATACAGCATCCGCTCTCCCTGGTTTAAAATATTGATTACCCCATATTGGGCTAAATTGTGACAGTAAGTGTGGTTCTTTTAAATATTTTGTGGTTTCACACCATATTTTGATCATATACTTTACAAATGGATTTTTAACTTGTTTCTGTAATTTTTTTGCCGAGTCTGAGTATATGAATATGGGAAGAGGTAAAGGTAAATTGTATGATTCCATTTCAGTTCAGTGAGGGAGATCATTTGATGAAAAATAATGTCATAGACCTCAGTTGTGCTGACCAGTAATACAACATAAAGTTTGGACATTACAGACCTTCACGATCAAATGGTAAATATAGTAAGGACAGACGTAATCTAGCCTTCCTATTGTTCCATAAAAATTCCACTAACTTTTTTTTAATTCTTGAGAATAGATCTGAAGGTGGTGGTAAAGGAATGTATTGAAATAAATAAAGTATTTTGGGTAAAATATTACTTTTAAGTATATTGATTCTCCCGATCATCGACATTGGTAGTGACATCCATCTCTGAAGTAACTCATTAATGTCTGTCATTAAGGCTTCATAGTTGGTACTGGCGACTAATTCTAGCTTAGACACAATTTGGATTCCTAAATATTTAAACTGATTTACAACATTGAATTGATTTACCTCAGGAGCTGTGTGATTTCTCTGGGTCTCATTTAGCATTAATATTGAAAATTTAGTTTTATTTATTTTATATCCTGGTATTTCCCCAAAATTCTTTATTAAATTCAACAAGGTCGGAATTGATTTTTTAAGATTCGACATAAACAAAATTATGTCATCGGCATACAGGGAGATTTTATGTTCTGTTGGTCCTACTTTAATTCCATATATTTGTGGATGTAAACGTACTGCCATCGCTAAAGGTTCAATTGCCATAGTAAACAGTAAAGGTGAAAGTGGGCAGCCTTGTCGACATCCTCTATTGATATTTATTGATTTTGAAATATTGCTGTTAGGATTTCTGCTGTAGCATTATTGTATATTATCTGAACCCATTTTATGAAATTATTTCCAATTCCAAACCTTTGTAAAACTTCAAAAAGAAAGGGCCATTCGACCCTATCAAAGGCCTTTTCGGCGTCCAATGATGGGAGAGCTGTATCCGGTGCTTCTTTATTAGAACAGATAATATTAAATGGTCTTCTTACATTATGGAAGCCTTGTCTTCCCTTTATAAAGCCATTCTGATCTCGGTTAATGGAATTTTATTTCTATTATGGAATGGATAAAATTAACTGATTTTGATTTGATCAAGTGTTAAAGCATGTGATGGATAATGCTTGTTGGAATATTTTAGGAATGCTATCTTCTTGGAACATAAGTCAATATTATACAGTAATAAGTGGCATTCAGCTGTTTGTTTTAAGTCATTTAAGCACAGTTCTGGTACTTAAAAAATCATAAAAACTCAGGAGCTTCTGGGGGCTTCGTCCTCCTGCCCCCCCCCCCCCCCCCCACACACACACACACACACCGGGGCTCTGCCCCGGATCCTGCTGGGGGACTGTGTCCCCCAGACCCCCTGCTGAATTTTCAGATAATTTCCCCAACCCCAAATCACGTCCCTGGTTCGTGTTGGAATTCTGAGCTTTCGGTATTGTTTTCAGTGGAATTATGAGATTTTTATCGAAGGATCAGGAGTCATCAGTGCTAGAAATAGACAAAAGTTTCAAAAATAAGTTCCAATGGAATTGGCTTGAGAGAAAAGTGATGGTAAAGGTGAAAATTGGCTCAAAGTTCGACGAGGTAACAGAAACACTCAGACAATTTCTGAAGAAACCAGAAAAGGAGATGAAGCTCAAAGTTCAGAGACTGACAGCTTGCTGCCAAAAAGAAGAAAGTTTCACATTAGAAGTGACTTGGTGACCAGTGTAAATAGTGTAATAAACTCTTATAGAACTGTTAAATATGTTGGACTAAAGACAGTGAGACAACGTTGAAGAAAAAGTTAAAAAAAAAAAAAAAAAAAAAGTTAAAAAGTTAAAAGTTTAATGAAAAGTTAACTTTTCATTAAATTTAATGATTTAGCTAAGTCTAGTATTTCATTTTTTTCAGTCTAAATTACTTCTGTTTTACTGAAAACCTCCCAGCTTCAGGGGGGCTGCGCCCCCCCGGCCCCCCCATAAGTCAGTCGACCAAATTAGATTTCAGCTGAAATCAGAATTTCCTGTTGCCATCCCTGACTGGGTGCCAGTTAGTCCTGCCCACGCATTATCGCATCGGCAATCTCTTTCCTCTTTAGCTTCAGGAGTATTTCTTTGCCGCTTCAGAGGAAAGAGATTGTCGGGGCATTCACCCTCGTTCATGGCAGCTAGCTCTCCATGAATCACATACCACTTCCTTCACGCATTCAGCCCGACATCTTCAGATGATCAATCCCTGGGTGTTCACAGCTGCCTCAGCTTCCCATCCGCATCCACCAGACTTCACGGACAGCTACAAATGGTTCCAACCGTAAGTGCTCATTGCCTTTCCTTTTTGTGCTATTGCTGCATCAGCACTAGGCTGGTCACCTTTCCCTGTTGTGCGCATCGCAGTCCTGTAGCACTAGGCATTCCCCTCCCCGGCTGTAGAACGTCCGGGTAGCCCCCTGTATGTCTGGTGGTCCTATCTCTGCATATTCATCTCTCTGTATTGTGGACATTATTGGACTTGTTATTTTCTTCATGTTTGTTAATGAAAGTGCACCATCTACTCTCGCTTTTGGGTTTTTTCATTCTTTCTCTCGTGCGCCAAGCCATGGCACACGGAGGTTTATGACACACTGTGGCAGTTAGCAAAGGAGGAACTATGTTTCCCCAAACTGCCTAGTTTGAGCCATGAAAAGCCCTTGCAATAATTTATAAGTCTCTGGAAAAGACTTTATATCCTTCATTTAAACTCAGACTAACCTCGCGGGCTTCCGTTGCGGAGGTCACTGATAGGGCTTCCAGATATCCAATCTAGCGTTTAATAAAACACACTATCATCTTGCTCTGACAACAGTGCATGTCAACACAATGCATCCTGGGTAATTAAGCTCACATCAGGCTGAAAACCAATACAGAGATCTTAAAGCGCTGACTCAGATGTCATGAAAAAAATAACAGCCCGTGTTTGTTCAACGAACTTTCCTCGCTGTCACTCTGGAAGGATGGCTTCCTGTGGCGGGAGATCCTCTGACAGGCCTCCCGGTACACAAAGGCAGCAGATTTTCCTCTGTCACACGATCGTCTCCTTCCGTCTCCCATAGCTGACCTCCCTCTGATGAGCGCTTGTTCATGTGTACGGGAAGCTTTGAATTACAGAGGGTCAATGTTGTTACGCCATGTTACATCACCGCTGCTAATCTGCACCAGGGTGGCTCACTCGCTTTGTCTTGCCACCACCTTCCCCCAGCTGGGTTCTGGGTATCCAATGACGGATTAGACAGTTTACAATAAAGTGTTCCATGAATTTACATGCTTTCACATGCTGAACTTTGTTATAGAGGATTAAAACAATATGGAAGGTTGTGAATGTGTTGTTACAGAAACGCCCATACGCACGAATAAAACGCATATAAATATACTGAATATCAGTTCTGACTAATTGATTGACTACCGCCCTCAAAGGTTTTTGGTGCCGTAGGGCCTAAGTTGGAATTAAAGAGGCTTCCACGTAAACATCAACAGCTTGAATCATCAGTCAAAACCTTGGTGCTGAATCCCTCTTGAATCATAACCTTCTTTTAAGCTGAGTCACTGCTCACTTCTCGGTTTCTGTAAGTGAACTCCTCTGCTGTTCAGTGCAGCAAACTTTCTAATCAGAAAAAGAGGATTTTAAAGAAATTAGTCATCAGGCAAAACCAATGTGGTTGCACTTTGGTTGTTTAGTTGGTCCGTGCCATCTGCTGGACTTCTGTTGGCTGTGGAGCCTGCTGTTGTTGATTTGTGTTCTTTGGTGGGGAACCTGTTGGTGCCATCAGTCATGTAGCTTATTCTTGTACGTTAGAGTGGGATCTTGGGCTGTTGGTGGAGTTTGTGGTGTGGTGTCATCTTTTGGTCCCAAGCAGCTGTGGACTTCAAGTTTTTGTATTGTTTAGCACCAGCATTTAAAACCTCAGGAATACTACACATTAGGTTTGAAAAATGCACAGGAGACAGTGTTTCCTCTGGCTTAAAGACCTTGGCGCGGTGGCAACATATTTTTCCCCTGGGAGGGGGGGTAAACATACCAGAATATTTTAATTTTAGACTATTTATTTCTTGTTAAAATTTTACACAGTAACGTTGCATATGGAACTTACCATTTGAAGTATTGTACAACCGAGGCTTGAATATTGGGCCAGTTGGGATCCCACCCAGACATCCTGTGTTTCGACTTTTTAGTGGTGTTATCCTTCTCTCCTTCCTCTGCCCGAACACTTTCCTCTCCTTGGCTCCTCTCTTCTGTCTCATCTTGCCCTCTCTGAGCTCTGTCTAATTCAGGTTCTCTCTCTGTCTATGGTGGTATACAAACAGGTTAGAAAATATCAAGTGTCATGTTTTGTCCTGCAGGATTTTTTTTGTCATGGTTTACATAAATGACAAAAATATGTGTATTTTTTGTATTTTTATTCTAGTGTTTCTTTTTTCCATTGAGAGAGTATGGAAGGGAGAGAAACATTCAAAATAGTAATGTACTCATGCATACTTAAATTATATGATCAGGTGGGTATAGTAATCAGAAATTCTACTTATGTAAAAGCAGTGCTTTGAAATTAATAATTAAAAGTAGACAACCAAAAATTTCTCAGAGTTAAGGGTACAAAGAGCACCCATTTAAAAACTTGAGAAATGACTTCATAAGTCTTGAAGGTTTGAGGTTTTTCTCAAAAATTTATAACAATTTTTTTTATAGTTTTCTACTTTTCTCTGTAAATCTATCTAAAGTTGAAACCATGTTCCTCAAATTTCTAATTTCCTATCGTAAAATTGACTTTAATTGTACATTTGAAACTTTATCATAAATTTGTGGATTATTTTATGTTTAATTTTTGTCTGTTTTTTTTTAAAAATAAAATTAGGTTTTTTTTTTGTTTTTTTTTTTTAGATAAATTTGAAACAGACTGGTAATTTTTTTTACTTTTTCCTTATAAAAATTTACATTTTTGACCATAATTTTTCAGTCAGAACAGAGCAATAATTTAACTCTGATTGCAAAGAAAAAATATCAATAAAATTGTATTTAATGAAATAAATTAACTTAAATGACCAAAGATGCCGTTATTTATGTTATAATATTTCTTTATATTTAGTTTAGTTTTTTTTTTCCGGAAATCTCCTCACCACCCAGACAGCAGGAAAAATCTCCCTTATTTTGAAATCAAATGTTGACACGTTTAGTTTGTCTGAAGGCTGCTGACAGATTAAAGTCATTGACTTCATGAATTTCGGTCATCTTAACTTAGCGGACTCTAAAGACATAATTCCCCCACAATATGTGTTCATGTACAGAATGATCTGCTTAGGCAGTTATAGTTGTGTGCTCAGGCTTTCTCATCAGGCACCTCTCTAGGCAGCCGCTGAAGGGCCTCAGTTTAGAGTTAGTGTTTTTAGCTGTTGCTTTTTGTCACTGCTGTTGGAGAATAAAAACAGCATGTCTGCTCGTGCGAGAAAAGAGAGAAATTGCCAGTCTCTTCATTCCTGCAATTCCTACAGAACATAACTTAATATTGTAGTGGCTGGTGAAATATACTGTATCCTCAGCAATTCATCAGTCCCCTTGCCTTTCCCATCATATGAAGCCGGCTGCATATGAATTCTAACCACATCTCTTAGCTAAGCAACTCTTCCATTATTGCTCCCGTTTCCAGTGGGTTAAAACCATGATTAACGCCAGTGCTTACATACCTCTTGTGATTTTTTTTCCATGTTTAAAGTACGTTAATAAACTCATGTTTCTGTCCGACAGTCATGCTTAGCAAGACACTGTTTGCTGACTGACTGGAAAACTCGTGTGAGCGCGGCGCTTCTAGACTCCGTGCAGATGATGGCCACACGCGTTGTTCGTGTGCGCTTGCGGAAAGTCAGTGCTTCATGTGTTTTTCTTCATAAATTCATATGGCCTTGGGGTGGCGGTAAAATTTCTGGCACAGCAGGCCGTCACCAAGAAATGTTACCAGAGGAAACCCTGGGAGAGAGATGTTGTCGTTCAGAAGAAGGAGAGGACTTTCCTGTGAAGAGTCAAACCAAACTCCTCCAGATGGATGTCTTAACCCACTACACAACAGTCATACTTTCTCAAAACAAAATGTTCAAGACAGAAAGGCTGATAGACATTTTATAAAGGTAATTTTTGGCACATGAACAGAATTGTATGAAATTTGGTTTGATTCTGAATAACACAGTTGTGATTGTCAAGTTTCATTAGGTTTGAATCACAACATCAGAAAATAAATCAGAAAAGTCAAACAAAAAAACCCTGTACAAACTCATTAGCCTGTAAAATCACAATGGATTGATATTATTTGATAATTTTAACAATGTTTCTTTAATGATATCTGTAAATGATGCAAGCTTAATTTCAATTTCAGTTCTTGTTATTGTCCTGCTGCTTGGGCCACAATGCAATATTGATGTGGTGCTTGGCCCACAATGTGATTTTGGCGTGGTACTTGGGCCACAGTACGGTATTGTCCTATTGCTTGTCCCATGATGCTATGTTGACATGCTGTTTTGAAAACACAAAATATTAGCCTACTGCTTGGGCCGTGATGCAATATTGCCAGGTTGCTTAGGGAACGATACAATATTGTCTTGTTATTTGGGCCACAATGCAATATTGGCATGGTGCTTGGAAAAGCGCGGTATGATATTGGTCTGCTGCTTGAGCCACAGTGCGATATTGTCAGGATTGCTTGGGTGCGCGGTACGATATTGCCTTGCTACGTGGGCCGCGATGTGATATTGTCACGTTGCTGGGGGAACGATGCAATATTGTCTAGCTGCTTTGGCCACAATGTGATATTGGCATGGTGCTTGGAAAAGTTGTGGTATGATATTGGTCTGCTGCTTGGGCCACGGTGCAATATTGCCTTGCTGCTTGGGCCGTGATGCGATATTGTCATGGTGCTTGGACTGCAGTGCAATATTATCATGATACATGGGCCGCGATGCGATATTATCATGAGCTTGAAAAATATGCCAAGTACTACAATGTCATATACTGTGCTTTCAGAACCCGATCTTTGTGTTGTTCAACTCCTGGTGGGATCCGAAGAAGTCTCTCCTTTGCTGTGCTGACCAGATAGTGAGCATTTAGTATAATTTAGTGGACTCAGACGTCTTTTTTGAACATTCTAGTACCTAAATAGCTAAATTTGTATTTATCAAATTTTTTTTAAGTATTACAACACTGGTGTCTCTGAATCGATTCAGTATTGCCATCACAAAGTATTGAGATATTACACTGTATCGACTTTCCCCCCACCCCTAGTGAGGATTGAGGATTTATGACCAGACTGTAAAATTTCATGTTTCCACGTCTTGTGGTTTTTGCTACTTGTGCACTTTTAGAAGAGGAAGAAAATGAATGGAAACAAAACAGGCTGCCCACAGCTGTGCTGCTTTGAACCCTAATAAAATGTAGACATGGCTTTATTGACAGTTGAGTTTTCCCATAGGCAGCATTATTAAGGAATGTGGGGTATTGTGTGTTATGTGGCAACACTAGCAAGTTTAGTTAATTACGTATGTCAAAGACTGTTGGGAAGCATTGTGCAGACAGCGGTTTGTCTACGTGATTTTATGATGTAAATCAAACCAGAAGCTCCTGGTGTTTCATGTGTATTGGTTTGATTTAGCATATGACTGTAAAGCTTGGCATTGTGTCTTATGGAGCAGAAGATGACATGAGCAGTCAGCCGGCCTTTATTGTGCATTAAAGCTTCTCCTTGATCGTGTTCCTGCATCTGGAGCGTGTGCGGTGATTTATTCTGTTATCCCGATGCTACAGAGGGTATGCTTTAAAACTGCAGCCATCATGCACAAAAAAAGAAGAAAAAGAAAGAAAAAACAGTCACAGATTGAATCTCCCAGCAACTGCTCAGCTGCGTGGCTGTTTGGTTGCTGTGCTACGAATGACGCCTACACAAGCCACTTTTTATTGCTTCCACTTTTTTATTCATATATCCAGCTCTGTTTGTCTAACTCTTCTCTGTGTTGCAAATTCATCTGCAAATGGACTTTGTGCAGCAGTTTCAATTTTCTCTTTTAGGGCGGCGCAGCAACATGTCGGCCTTCTGCTGAGCAGGGATGGCCCTGGCATGTTTAATCCAGAGTTGTTCTGTTAATTTCAACAGATCAACGGCGAAGCACAGGAGGGGCATCGCCCACATCACTGCAGCTGCCGAAGTGTTTCATAAGTGCAGTCTGCCCGACTGGCACCGTTTTGTCCTGGCCAGAGCAGTGAAATGATTTGCACAAACACACGCGGCACATCCAAGCCCCATATGTAGACCGGCCGGGCCACCCGGACGACAGCGGCGCAGACTGACCGACGCGCACACACGGGCAACCAACACCAGTGCTCTGTTTTAGTAGCGCATGTGCACAGTGTTGATTTTAGGCCATTCCTCTTCATCCGTATGCATAATCTTCTCTGCCGCATGACTGTGAATGAAATGCCTCAGAGGGTCTGATTGGATTTGATGCGACTTGATTCGATTGAGGAAGGATGGGAGGGAGGCAAACACAGTTCTGCTCTCTCTGTGTGTGTGTGTGTGTGTGTGTGTGTGTGTGTGTGTGTGTGTGTGTGTGTGTGTGTGTGTGTGTGTGTGTGTGTGTGTGTGTCAGGTGTTACCGGATATTTTGTCAAAGGTCACCTCACAGCGTCCCCTCTGTTTCTGCCTCTCTCTCTCTCTTGTCTGTATCAGTGTTAATATTCAAATTGACTGTGGGGACAAAAAAAGTGCTGTTTAATGCTGAGGAGTTTAATACGTTTCATGTGGTGTTTTCATCTGGAGCCACATGTTCCGACCAGATGTTCTCATTCACGTTTAAGCATGACTTGGCAATAAATTGTTGGTTGATTTCGCCAGAGGCCCCACGATATGATAGTATCCAAATATTTAGGCCCGCAGTCCAGTGTTATTCCAGTCTTGCAACATGTTAAGTATTGTAATATCATACAGTCTCATCCCGATCCTTGTCTTGTCCAGCTCAGCTACCTTTCTTCAGTCACTCTGTTGTGCTGACCTAACTAGACAGTAAACCCTTAGCACCATCTGGTGGCATGAAACATCAGTTATTTTTTATTACTCTGGTACCCAAAAACCTTAGTTTGAATTTGCAACATATATTTATACTTTTATAAAAAAAAAAAAAAAAGAAAAAAAAAAAGAAACAGGATACTCGTGTCTCTGAAGCAATCAGCAACAGAAAGTATCGCTAATACATTACTTTGATTTTTTCCTACCACCCTATTAATTTTTTTTTTACCAAGGAGACCACTGATTGTCATTAACTAAGTAACCAACTTGGTGTATGAAGGTGTTTCTCTGAGTGCAAATTGTAAAACAAATGTGCATCTATATTTCCAACTAAGCTTCAGGTGCTAAAAAAAAAAAAGCTAAAAGAAACCATTCAGCTTTAAAAGTCCTATTTACTTGACTTTTCCCACATGTTGACAGCTCCCACAGGTCTTAATTGTTTGTTGCCATATTTGGTCAAACTGCCTTTATTTAGTTGTTGCCGCACCATTGTAAATCATTTTTTGCAGCCTTCCTCAGAATGGCTCATTTAAATGCCGAAGAGCCACATTAACACCACCCTCCCTCTTACGTCACTATTGCTAACCTTTGCTGGGTATAGCTCCTTGCTCAGATAGCAAGCCTGAACCAGCTAATGTAAATTCAATGAAATAAAGCATCACTGTGGACAGAGGTGTGTGTGGGTTCAGTAGTTGATAGGATATGACCAGTCCCCGGAGTACAATAAGCACAGAACATTCACTAATGAGTAAATGGCAGTTGAAAGTGGCTAGCTGCTACCATAAGCTAGCATCTAAGACTGACATACATGGTCATGTGTTGATAGATACCGTAAACTTGGATTCCAGTGGGGGTTTATAGAAAATAGCGATAACTGCATCAACAGTTCTTCTTCTTTTAGATTTGATTGGCGGTTGGCAACCAGCTTACAGGTGCATTACCACCACGTACTTTACTCTATATCATCACTCTATGCTCATCCTTCCAGGTGCATTACCGCCACCTGCATCGACAGTTAAGCTAAGGCCAGGCAGCCTCTCTGTCAGCCTCTCCTTGCTGAGTCAAGCTCTGTGGTTCGACTGGCCGACTCAGACTGCCTAGCTAATGCTAACAGTTTGATGTAGTATCACAGTGAAAATATAACAAAATAAGCCAGAATGATGCGACTATGGATAAGTGAAGCAGGTGGAAACAGCGATGTCTATTAGGGTGACTGAAAAATAAAGAAAATAACTATATGCTATACAGTAAACTGCGCTTGGTAAGCTAATTCCCTAGTAGTATTTTTTATCTTGATTCTTTTTTCTAAAGCCCATCCAGGGACAAGAGTTGCAAATTAGCTAATAGCTATACACTCTATGTGTAACACATCAGATTGATTGTCTTTGATTAATTGTCTATGTTTATTGCACTGTCCCTGTCAAATAAACTAATCTACTACTAGCACTGTTATCGCTGAAGCTAGCTCCTTGGGACCCCACTCATACACATGTTTGCAGACAGACAGTTAGACTGGCCAGTAATAGAACAGTGGGTGGGTTTTCCTACAAAAAGAGTTTTTCAGTGAATGGGACTTTTAAGGCTTTAAAGCTGAGTTTGAAACGTTTTTTTTTTTTTTTAAATCTTGTAGATTCTTTTCATAAAATTCTTTAGAAAGTCATAGAATTTTATATCTACTATATTCCAAATTATTCATCGACAATAACTTTAATAGTAAGTTTATGTATGAGAGATTTAGCTTAACAAGTTTAAAGTGAAGTAATAAGCTAGCCTGTCTCTTTTGATTATTTATTTATTTATTTATTTATTTATTTATTTATTTATTTACTTATCTTTCAGCAGGTACAGTAAGTCAGACCCTGACTTACATGAGGTTAACACTTACTGATAGTTAGATGTGGACACTGATGATAATCTTTAGCTAGCACATCTCTAACAGGCTTTTAGCCTAGCTTTAGTAGACCAGGGCTCCGATGAAACCATTTCTCATGTTAACGGTAGCTTTAAGAAACAGCAATATGGTGTATTTCTTGTTTTCTTTGGAGATGATTGTTGCTCATTTATGTTAATTTAATTTGAGACAGACAGGGGTGTCAAACTCATTCCATGGAGGGCCAAGACCCTACAGGTTTTACCTCCACCCAGTGTCTTCAGCAGGTGTTGTCATTGATCGGCAGTCAGTGGGAAGAAATTCAGTGAAATCAACTGCTGAAGACACTGGGTGGAGGTAAAACCTGCAGGGTCTTGGCCCTCCATGGAATGAGTTTGACACCCCTAGACTAGCTGCTTACTTATGTTTTTAAGCTAGCAAAAGCTAATTTTACCCAGGTGTTGGCTTCGTAATTACCAAAGAAAGTATGTCATGATAGTAGTACAAATGATTTTATCTTTCTCCATATGTCTTAAGCTGCAGTATAAAACTAAACCAAAACAATATCTTTGTTAAAAAATTATCAGCAAATTTCTCAGACACAAAACCTCAAACTAATTTAAAGTTGTTGAAATAACTCTTAACCAAAACAACCTTTAAAAACGTGTTAAAGTACACACTTTATGTGTGCATCTCATGCAGCTAACTTTTTTAGGTAATTTTTGTCTTGCGACAGACGAGGAGTCAGCCTGTAGCGCTGTGGAGAAGCTGGCGGTGCTCATCGGGGGGTCTGCTGTGTTTGGCTTCTTCATCTGCTCGTTGGATGATGATGAATCCTTGTTAGTGCGCGTATGTGTGTCTCTGTGTGTGCGAGATGAAAAAGCTCATAGCGTGGGAGGAAAGGTCTAGTTGCTCTGATGAACGACAAATGGCTTGATGAGATACTTTGTGTTGCTGAGGTAATTCAGAGCTATAGATGCTTTATTTTTTTTCCCTCCATACTGCCCCAAGTTTGAAATGAACATGTCTTTATACATCGAGTGGAACATGTCACAAGACTGTTTGTCTCCTGAATTCATCATTTAGGAACATGCTTTTGAATGCCCTAATGTTACTCCCTCTATTCCCTTGCTGTATTTTTGAGGCTGTTGTGTGGGAATGTTTGAATGTGGTTGATAAAGCCTCTAGAATCAGGTTAACCTCCTCCCCATAGAGATGAAAAATTCAGAGTAGTACATGCGGTCAGACAGATACGTAAATGTAGCTTCTCCCCACCTCAATTGAAACTGATAAAATGTGATGCAGGCGTCAACCTTGTTCTGTGTATATTGTTTATGTAACCCTCCTGAGACCTGTGAATCCACCTAGTGCTCGAGGTATTGCAGCTTGCACTAATGCATTGTACTGTTACACAAAGACCCGGCTGGAGGCTTTTATATAATACCTTTTCACTTTTTTTAAGCAAGTAAACATGAGGTGAGCATCGAGTTGCCTGCGAGCCTCATCTGCCCTTGCTGTTGTTTATTTTCTTGTCTGATCCCATCTACTTTTACTGATTAAATTCAACATTTAAGGAGTGTGTTATTGTCAAGTAATGCTTGTCTGTTTTCTCCTGATGTAACTTATGTAATAAGTTTTTTTTGTGCAGAGATGAACTGTCATCGAGGATGATACTGATATAACACGGTGAGACTGTCCTCCAACAGAAAATGCTCTATTCTCTCTCTTTTGCCACTTGTAGAGATTTTGGCATTTGTACATTTTGACACTAGAAGGACCTCTAGTGGCAAGGTAATAATGGCATAAAGTGACATGGTGGAGGATTACAGTTGCAATGTGTGTAAATTAGACTTTCACCTTTTCCTAACCATAACCAAAGTCTTAACCTCCAAAAATGTGTATTTAATGGCTAAAGGAAGTTAAACAGGAAGTGTGTCATGAACAAGAAAGTGAAAGTTAACACAAGGAGAGGAGACAAAAGGTGAAAGCAGGGATGCTAACTCATGACTTCAGAAAGGGAGCCCTATGTTTTGTTCTGTCTGGTGTCACAGTGGAAATCTTTTCTGTCACTGAGTCCTTCACTTTTAAGATTACTTGTGAGAAGGGTTTAGGCCAGGGGTACTCAATGTCTTTTTGCAAGGGGCCCATGTTTGCTAGGGTCTGGACATGGCTGTGCTCATGTCCTCGCTTTATGTTATTTGTTTTTCTGTGATCTTTGGGACATGAGTTCAGCCCATATCCTCGCCCTCTGTTCATTATATTTCTGTGTTTTATTTTTCATCCCTGCCATAGCCTTAGTTCTGTTGATCATCAGGTTTCAGTTTGTTATCATGTCTCTAATTATGTTGCATAGTTTTGGTTTCTGCCCTGCACTCAGGTTTATTATTATTATCTTGGTCCCGGTGTCCATTGTCTGTACAGCCCCACCCATCTTGTTCTCTATACCTCTTGTCTCTGTTTCCCCGTGTGTTTTGGATTTGCTTTGATTAGTCTCCCTACCTGTTCAGTGTTCTTTGATTTCCCCCCTTGCCTACTTAAGTGTTTGTGCTGCCGTTGTTCTGTTCGGATTCTTTGCAGTGTCTTCTGTATTGTCTTGCATTGTCTCAGCATTGTCTTGTGTACTAGTTTATGACAGTTTGTGCGTGATTACGTGCTTGAGTCATAGCCCTAGTCCTGCCTCATATCCTAGTCTGTTTGCCCGCCTTGTTTGTTTATTTTTTTTTAACCCCATGAGCTGTTGTTACCTCCGCCAAAGGGGGCGGTTATGTGATCATCGGTGTTGGTTTGTCTGTCTGTCTGTTTGTTAGCAAGATAACTCAAAAAGTTATGGACGGATTTTCATGAAATTTTCACAGATTGTCAGAAATGGGGTATCCTACAGATGATTAGATTTTGGTGGTGATCCGGATCACCATCCACAAGAAAACCGCCATTAAGCAAAATGCCATTTTCGTGAATAACTACTAAACCACTAATCCTATCATTGTCAATCCAATTGCTTGTCATATGTTTTCATGGTCAAGGAATCTGAAAACGTACACACAAACACTGTATGGGGGGAACTGTGGCGCTAAACCGCCATCCATCCATCAATCCATCTTCTACCGCTTTTCCGGAGGTCCGGGTCGCGGAGGCAGCAGTTCAAGCAGAGAAGCCCAGACTTCCCTCTCCCCAGCCACCTGCTCCAGCTCTTCAGAGGGGATACCAAGGCGTTCCCAGACCAGCTGGGAGACATAGTCTCTCCACCGAGTCCTGGGTCTGCCCCGGGGTTTCGTCCCAGTGGGATGTGCCTGAAACACCTCAAGTGGGAGGCGTCCAGGAGGCATCCTAATCAGATGCCCATACCACCTCAACTGACTCCTTTCAATGTGGAGGAGCAGCGGTTCTACTCTGAGCCTCTCCCGGATGACTGAGCTCCTCACCCTATCTCTGAGGGTGAGTCCAGCAATCCTACGGAGAAAGCTCATTTCAGCCGCTTGTATCCGCGATCTCGTTCTTTCGGTCATTACCCAAAGCTTGTGACCATAGGTGAGAGTAGGAACGTAGATTGACTGGTAAATCGACAGCTTTGCCTTAGAACTAAGCTCCCTCTTCACCACAACAGACCAGTACAACGTCCGCATCACTGCAGATGCTGCTCCAATCCGTCTGTCGCTCTCTCGCTCCATTTTCCCCTCACTCGTGAACAAGACCCCAAGATACTTAAACTCCTCCACTTGGGGCAGGAGCCTGTCCCCAACCCGGAGAGGACAATCCACCTTTTTCCGGCTGAGGACCATGGACTCGGACTTGGAGGTGCTAATTCTCATCCCAGCCGCTTCACACTCAGCGGCAAACCGTCCCAGCAAGAGCTGTAGGTCATTGCTGGATGAAGCCAACAGGACAACATCATCTGCAAACAACAGAGATGAGATCCTGTGGTCACCAAGCATGACACCCTCCATTCCCTGGCTGTGCCTAGAAATCCTGTCCATAAAAATTATGAACAGGATCGGTGACAAAGGGCAGCCCTGGCGGAGTCCAACTCTCATTGGGAATGACTCCGACCGAGTGTTGGCAATACGAACCAAACTCTCACAACGGTCGTACAGAGACTGAATAGCTCATAACAACAAGCCCGATACCCCATACTCCCGAAACACCCCCCACAAAAATCCACGAGGGACGCGGTCAAATGCCTTCTCCAAGTCCACAAAACACATGTAAACTGGTTGGGCAAACTCCCACGAACCCTCAAGAATTCTCAAGAGGGTAAAGAGCTGGTCCGATGTGCCACGGCCAGGACGAAAACCACACTGCTCCTCCTGAATCCGAGGTTCGACCAGCAGCCGGACTCTCCTCTCCAGTACCTTGGCATAGACCTTCCCAGGGAGGCTGAGGAGTGTGATCCCTCTAAAGTTGGAGCACACCCTCCGGTCCCCTTTTTTGAAGAGAGGAACCACCACCCCGGTTTGCCATGCCAAAGGCACTGCCCCCAACCTCCACGCAATGTTGCAGAGGCGTGTCAACCATGACAACCCAACAACATCCAGGAGCTTGAGGTACTCAGGGCGAATCTCGTCCACCCCCGGGGCCCGGCCACCAAGGAGATTTTTAACCACCTTGGCGACCTCAGCCCCTGTGATAGGCGAGTCATCCCCCTCGTCCCCAAACCCTGCTTCCTCTGTGGAAGGCGTATTAGTGGGATTGAGGAGATCCTCAAAGTATTCCTTCCACTGCCCGACGATATCCCCAGTCGAAGTCAACAGTGTCTCATCCGCACCATACACAGTGTGGACGGGGAGCTGCTTTCCCCTCCTGAGCCACCGGACAGTTTGCCAGAATCTCTTTGAGGCCGACCTAAAGTCTTGTTCCATGGCCTCACCGAACTCCTTCCATACCCGGGTTTTTGCTTCAGCAACCACCTGAGCTGCACTCCGCTTGGCCTGCCGGTACACCTCTGCTGCTTCGGGAGTCCCACAAGCCAACCAAGCTTGATAGGACTCCTTCTTCAGCTTAATGGCCCCCCTCACCACTGGTGTCCACCACTTGGTTCGGGGGTTGCCACCACGAGATGCACCGACCACCTTGCGGCCACAGCTCTGGGCCACTGCTTCAACAACAGAGGTGGAGAACATGGCCCATTCAGACTCCATGTCTCCAGATTCCCTCGGAATGTGGTTGAAGTTCTTCCGGAGGTGGGAGTTGAAGACCTCCCGGACAGGGGCCTCAGCCAGACGCTCCCAGCACACCCTCACTATACATTTGGGTCTACCAGGTCTGAATGGTTTCCTCCCCTGCCATCGGATCCAACTCACCACCAGGTGGTGATCAGTTGACAGCTCTGCACCCCTCTTTACTCGGGTGTCCAAGACATACGGTCGCAGGTCTGATGATACAATAACAAAATCGATCATCGACCTGCGACCTAGGGTGTCCTGGTGCCAGGTGCACATATGGACACCCTTATGCTTGAACATGGTGTTCGTTATGGACAGACTGTGGTTAGCACAGAAGTCCAATAACTGAACACCACTCGGGTTCAGATTGGGCAGGCCGTTCCTCCCAATCACCCCCCTCCAGGTTTCACTGTCGTTGCCCACATGCGCATTGAAGTCCCCCAGTAGGACAATGGAGTCTCCAAGAGGAGCACCCTCCAGCACCCCAGTCACAGACTCCAAAAAGGGTGGGGTACTCTGAAACATCATTTGGTGCATAGGCACAAATGATGGTCAGGACCCGTTTCCCAACCCGAAGGCGCAGGGAAGCAACCCTTTTGTCCACCGGGGAAAACTCCAATATAGAGGCAGCAAGGTGGGGGCGATACAAGAATACCCACCCCTGCTTGTCGCCTCTCGCCCGGGGCAACTCCAGAAAAGTCCAAACTCCAGCCCCTCTCCAGGAGACTCGTTCCGGAACCAGAGCTGTGTGTTGAGGTGAGGCCGACTATATCTAGCCGGTATCTCTCAACCTCGTACACCAGCTCAGGCTCCTTCCCCACCAGAGAGGTGACATTCCACGTACCAAAAGCCAGTTTAGAAAGCTTGGGATCAGTCCGCCAAGGTCTCCGCCTTTGACCGCCACCTAATCCACATAGCACCGGACCCCCATGATCCCTCCTGCAGGTGGTGAACCCACTGGAGGGCGGACCCATGTAACTCCTTCGGGCTGAACCCGGCCGGGTCCCATGGGTGGAAACCCGGCCACCAGACGCTAGCCTTCGAGCCCCTCCCCCAGGCCTGGCTCCAGGGTGGGGCCCCGGTAACCCCATACCGGGCGGGGTACACTGAATCCTTGATATACAATTTATCATGAGAGTCTGTTGGATAGTTCTTAGTCTGGCCCTTCACCCAGGACCAGTTTGTCTTGGGAGACCCTATCAGAGGCAAATTGCCCCGGACAACATAGCTCCTGGGATCACTGGGGCACGCAAACCCCCCCACCACGATAAGGTGACGATCCATGAGGGGGCGCTAAACCGCCATTATGGAAAATGCCATTTTCGTCAATAACTACTGAACCACTAATCTTATCATTGTGAATCCAATTGCTAGTCATATGTTTTCATGGTCAAGGAATTGGAAAACATACACACAAACACTGTATGGGGGGAACTGTGGTGCTAAACTGCCATTACGGAAAATGCCATTTTTGTCAATAACTACTGAACCACTAATCCTATCATTGTGAATCCAATTGCTAGTCATATGTTTTCATGGTCAAGGAATCTTAAAACGTACACACAAACACTGTATGGGGGGGAACTGTGGCGCTAAACCGCCATTACGGAAAATGCCATTTTCGTCAATAACTACTAAACCACTAATCCTATCATTGTGAATCCAATTGCTAGTCATATGTTTTCATGGTCAAGGAATCTGAAAATGTACACACAAACACTGTATGGAGGGAACTGTGGCGCTAAACCGCCATTACGGAAAATGCCATTTTCGTCAATAACTCCTGAGCCACTAATCCTATCATTGTGAATCCAATTGCTAGTCATATGTTTTCATGGTCAAGGAATCTGAAAACGTACACACAAACACTGTATGGGGGGAACTGTGGCACTTGGCGGAGGTCTGCGCTCTCCGAGTGCTTTTCTAGTTATTTTATGTTTTGCATTAAATCTGCAAAATTTGAAGTCCTGTGTTTGGGTCCTGTCTAACACCATACTTTGACAGTGTTTGCTTTTTTTCCGGTGGGTTTAACCCAATGACTGCCACAAGCGCTCCATTGTGCCATAAGCCCCTAGTGATCAAGATTTTTTCAAGAAAATATTCAGTTCAGATGTCAGAAATTTCCAAAGCAACTTGAAAGTGGTTAGAGATAATGGCTTACTGTCAATTAGAAAGCTGTAGAATATGATCCAAAGTTTGAGATAGGAGTAAATTTACACACCTAATTTGTATAATGCCATGGCAGCCATATCGAATTACGTCACTTTCAGTCAAAAGTGGACTTTAGACATATTTACACAAAGAATGGTCTTGCTTTTTGTCACCATTTCTTGTTTTGGGGATTTTGTTATCTTGTCTTCAAAGTATATGAACCAGAAAATCAGTACAATGTAAACAAACAAATAAATTCGTCACTTACCGCTGGCCGGGTGGCTTGCTTGCTTCGTCCTTTTGCGGCATCCTGGTCGTTATTTTCTCTTCTCTCGGTCATAAAAAAAAAAAAAAAAAAAAAAAAAAAAATATTTTTCCCCCTTACATCCAGAAACTGTTATGATTATTCCACCCCAATTTCGCTTTTATTCCGCCGCTATTTATCGTGTATGACAACATGGAACCGGCGCGATTGTTCTACCCAGTGACATGGCGATGGCGTTGATAGCAGGTGAACATCAACAAGGTTCGCCCACCCTCTGTTATAACAAAATGTACATATTTACCTTCATAAGCTAAATAATCTGTTTTGAGAATCATAGTTGGCAAATTCGGGAGCAAATGCTTCCTCAGTCTTGCGATTGAATAAGATCTAGATTTGTTTAGAAACTCTTCTTCTCTGGTGAGGTTTCAGGATGATTCTATGTCCACCAAGATGATCAGGACTTATAATCAGGATAATTATAAGTCCTCCAAGGTAAGAGCAATAAGTTATGCATGTCTGCCACCTTGTGAGATGGAATCCTTTGTACAACTTAAATCAACTGGGGAGTTTTTGGCCACGTCAGATAACATCACATGACAGGCACAGCGCTGCGCCTGTGGCAGTGGGGGCGCTATCTGTCCATGAAATCTTGCCACAAGAAGGGTTAAGATCCAGCGCAATGCCAACATGCTGCAGAGGTGGGTACTTAATTTCCCTGTTGCAGAGGACAATAAACAGAACATTTTCTCCAGAGTAAATAATATGAGGGGACACTATACAGTGGTGTGAAAAAGTTTTTGCCTCCTTCCTGATTTCTCATTTTTTTGTATGTTTGTCACACTTAAATGTTTCAGATCATCAAACAAATTTAAATATTAGACAAAGACAACACAAGTAAACACAAAATGCAGTTTTTAAATGAAGGTGTTTATTATTAAGGGGGGAAAAATCAAAACCTGCATGGCCCTGTGTGAAAAGTGATTGTCCCCTAAACCGAATAACTGGTTGGGCCACCCTTGGCAGCAACAACTGCAATCAAGCATTTGCGATAACTGGCAATGAGTCTTTTACAGCACTATGGAGGAATTTTGGCCCACTCATCTTTGCAGAATTGTTGTAATTCAGCCACATTGGAAGGTTTTTGAGCATGAACCACCTTTTTAAGGTCATGTCACAGCATCTCAATCGGATTCAGGTCAGGACTTTGACTAGGCCACTCCAAAGTCTTCATTTTGTTTTTCTTAAGCCATTCACAGGTGGACTTGCTGGTGTGTTTTGGATCATTGTGCTGCTGCAGAACCCAAGTGTGCTTCAGCTTGAGGTCTTGAATAGATGGCCGGACATTCTCCTTCAGGATTTTTTGGTAAACAGCAGAATTCATGGTTCCATTTACCACAGCAAGTCTTCCAGGTCCTGAAGCAACAAAACAGCCCCAGACCATCACACTACCACCACCATATTTTACTGTTGGTATGATGTTCCTTTTCTGAAATGCTGTGTTGTCTTTTACACCGGATGTAATGGGACACACACCTTCCAAAATGTTCAACTTTTGTCTCGTTCATCCACACAGTATTTTCCCAAAAGTCTTGGGGATCATCAAGATGTTTTCTGGAAAAACTGAGATGATCCTTTATGTTCTTTTTGCTCACCAGTGGTTTTCATCTTGGAACTCTACCATGAAGGCCATTTTTGCCAAGTCTTTTTCTTATGGTGGAGTCATGAATACTGACCTTAACTGAGGCAAGTGAGGCCTGCATTTCTTTGGATGTTGTTGTGGGGTCTTTTGTGACCTCTTGGATGAGTCGTCGCTGCACTCTTGGGATAATTTTGGTCGGCCGGCCACTCCTGGGAAGGTTCACCACTGTTCCATGTTTTCTCCATTTGTTGATAATGGCTCTCACTGTGGTTTGCTGGAGTCCCAAAGCTTTAGAAATGGCTTTAAAACCTTTTCCAGACTGAAAGATCTCAATTACTTTGGTTCTCATTTGTTCCTGAATTTCTTTGGATCATAACATGATGTCTAACTTTTGAGGATCTTTTGTTCTACTTCACTTTATCAGACATGTCCTATGTAAGTGATTTCTTTATTGAGAACAGGTGTGGCAGTAATCAAGCCTGGGTGTGGCTAGAGAAATTGAACTCAACTTTCCAAAGATGTGATAAACCACAGTTAATTTATGTTTTAACTGGGGGCGTGGGGGTGGGGGGCAATCACTTTTTCACACAGGGCTGTGTAGGTTTGGATATTTTTTACCCTTAATAATAAACACCTTCATTTAAAAACTGTGTTTTGTGTTTACTTGTGTTATCTTTGTCTAATATTTACATTTGTTTGATGATCTGAAACATTTAAGTGTGACAAACATACAAAAAAATGAGAAATCAGGAAGGGGGAAAACACTTTTTCACACCACTCTATTATCGTAGTCAAAGTTTATTAGAACAAAACTGCAAACTTACAAGAAAAAGTTTCTGATTTAAAAAAAAAAAAAAAAAAAAAAAAAGTCAAATTACTAGAAAAGTTTCAAATTTATGACAAAAAATGTCAATCTGCAAAGAAAACTTACATATTTATTAGCAAAAGGTTACAAATTTACAAGAAAAAATTACAGATTTTAAATTCAAAAAAGTAGAAGATTTACATGGGTAGGGAGTTACCTTGGCTTTGGTGGGAGCGTTTGACTCTGCTTATTGCAATGTTTAGCGTTAAATGTTGGAACTCTTTTCAATGCCTTAATCTTAAGTGCAGCCCAATTTGTTGCTTATGTAACAATGAAAGCACCAAGGTGCTGTGCCTCAGTGCCTGTGGCATGGTAGCATGGGGAACTGTAAAAAAACGGCACTCCGACCTCTGCTGGCCCGGGATAGTTATTACCTTTTTTCATGGCTGCATTGACAGAAATGGTGAGTTAAACTTGTGTTTATTTTGAAAACAAAGCCTTATCTTGAAATTCTGGCAAATTAAAAGTTGAGAAAATATGGCGATGCAATGATACCAGCCTTTAGTTCCACTTAATTTTGACCAGGTCAGCTGAAAAGCTGGTATCAGACACACACACACACACACACACACACACACACACACACACACACACACACACACACACACACACACACTGAGTGATTACCGTATGCCTCCCTTGCACCAAGGCATAATATAATTTCCATTATTCAGTGTAGACTGAAGATAGAGATAGAAATGTAGAGATAGCATTATTCAGTATACAAGTGGCGTTGCTCAGAGCCCAGAAATTGCAGATATTTAGACTGGCCATTTCTTGTCATTGTGACCTTACATTCAGCTTTCATCACGGACTTCAGGACTTGAGAGAGGAAAAAGCACCCAATTCCCACTCTGCTGTATAGTCTCCATCTTTCTGAAGAAGAAAAATACCTTTTTGTAGTTGCAGCTGTACATATTGTACATAGTCTCTTAGTGGTGGCTTAGACATGATTTGAAAAGCTGGTGAAGTATTGAGCGGGATTTTACTTTAGCATGAAGGGGTTAAACAAAAGCAAAGAAGAGAATGTTACTGTAGGATCAGTGTGAATAAATACCATGAGAAAATGAGGCAGGCAGCAAATACGACTGCCATGTTCCTTTTTTATTGAGACCTCACACAGCAACTAGTTGCACAATAGTGGCAAAGCGAGCATATGTAAGGGATGCAAATGGAAATTTAATGATTGTATTACATAAGCAGTAATTGAATCCAAGCAGTCTTTGTGATGAAAGTTGTATTTCAGCTGCACTGATAATTACCGCAAGAGGACAGAGTGGTGAACTTTACTGGCAGCTGGGACAGATGGTGTGGTAACTAAGGAACTAATTAGCTATGTTTTTAATGTTGCTACTACTTATTGTAGTTAACGTGTTGGTAATGATATGGGGAAAAAAGCAGCCTGTAATTTGGCCTCTTTGAAGGCTACATGTTATGTAACGTCATTAAACTGCACATGCACCACAGAAAAAAGCATTTAGACTGAAAGTGTTTCTGGTAAAGAAATGGATGATTTTCACTTATATATACTGTATATGGCAGTGTCTTTATAGTTATTCTTTTTGAATGTTGCTTTTGAAATTAAAGTGTTTATTATTTAGAGGATCCAAGCTGAAATATTAAAACAAATGCAAGGCTAATTACATTTTAATGTTTATGGTCTCCTGAGGGGAAATTCATCCTTTGGATCTTTATCAGCCTTGGAAATAATTTGTTTCAGTTGTTATCAGTTCACAATGTCCAACAGAAAATGCTTATTTTTATGACTGATAGGGACATTTAGATATTAACCTCTTGCACTCCGTTGTTCTGCGGGCGGGCAAGTCTCTGTGTCCTAGGGTGCACGAGAGCGCACTCGTGCGCGCTCGGATGCATGACGCATGATAGAGATACTGATGGTGGTGATGTAGGTGGTGTGGCCTCCAAGCGCCACTGAAAAAAAAAGCTGCAGACACAGCCGCGAACAGACTAGTTCATCTGATTGACCTGTCATTCGACTAATAAGAGCCTTGAATTGGGTTTCTAAAACCTTGAAGAACCAATGAATGAAAACCTAGGAAGGAGGACCCGCCTACTGTGAATGCAGGAGCCAATTGAAGCACAGAAGTTCGGGCTGGGTGAAGAGAGATTTACTGTTGCAGCTGATGGGGAAAAAAAAAAAGGACGCTGGACGAACCTGCTACAGACCCAGCAGCATGGAGAACACCCACAAGTGGGACCTGCACTCATTCCAGCAGAATAGAGGTTTAGGATTCTCTTCCTTCATCATAGACCGACGGAGGCCGACGACAAAGGTCGTAAATCATTCACCAAAACCGCAATATTGGAATTATGTTTTGACCGGGATCCACGAGCGGACCAGCGTCGCGTTCGTCTGACAATGGGGAAGAGAAGTTTGCCAGGACTCGGCTGCTGTGAAGAGGTAAGGTGTTATAAGCTAAATTATTATTTCTCCCTGAAAACTGTAATCCAAAAATGACTTTTGACCAATCGGTAAATTACAACTGTACGGCGCACGAAGTACGAAGTGCGTGCGCCGCGATAAACGGTTCATTTGCCGTGTTCGGACCGTGAACGCCCCCCCCCCCCCCGCTGCAGAAGAGGAAGAGGAGCGGGGGGGGAGGGCGTTCACGGTTCGAACGCCCCCGGTCTGCGGGGGGAAGCTGCAGTCGCCACATAGCCATATGAGTCTATTCCGTCATGTAGCGATGGTCGTCCTCTGTAGCGAGGGGGGGACAACCCCCACACACACACACACACAGTAGCGAGGGGGGGGGGAGCCGCTGTGACAGCGTTGCTGTGGAAACATGCAACGAGTGTAATCCGTCATGTAGCGAGGGCCGAACTCCGTCCTTTGTAGCGGGGGGGGACAACCCCCCCCCCCCCCACACACACACACAGACACAGCCCTGAATGTGACCTTTCATTAGAGCCCAAAATGAAGCTTCTACATTGAATTATTCAAAAGTTACAGACGTTTTTCCAAACTGTGCCATTTGGCACAATTTGGCACAGTTCCAAAACGCCTGGGAACAGCCTGAGAATAAAGCTGTGTAAAATATTCATTTTTTGTGGTATTGTTACAAAATTTGGACCTCAGCTGGATAACACTTGGTTCTACATTTCTGTTGCATTTTCCAGCCGGATCGGACAGCTGTGTGTTATTTGCAAGCATTTGTATCCAAAAAAACACCGTGGCCAAATTTATTTTCTTCAAGTTCAGTATGTTTAGATGACTGTAACTCAGTGGCCGGAGCACGTAGAGAGATTGTTTTTTTTTTTTTGCCAAAAAATTCAAAGTGTTTTCTTTTAAATGAAACCAACCCCATGAAGATGCTGCAAAGGGCTGAAGAACAGCTTTCGATTTACTTTGGGCACGGTATTTTTTGGCGTTTTTAGGAAAATTGCCCGGAGTGCAAGGGGTTAAGTGACCGCTAGTGGTCATGTAAATAATTACATGCAGTGATGGTTACAGTTGTAAGGTTAAAGTCCATAAAGGATATTAATCACATAATTAGAAGTTAGTTACAAATAAGGAAGTGAAAATAGACGGTATGAAAAAGCAACAAGCATATTGGAAAACTTGTCATGTCAATCGTATACCCACTGGGTGGTAGCTGTTACCTCATTAAATGCTGATCATACTGCCTTGGTGAACAGTAGAAAAGAATGTCTTTGAAATTAGCATCACTTGGATGCTATTCTTCTTGCTCTTTACTTTTGTTTTCATGCATTGTTTATTGTGATTTAGAAAGATGTCAATTCAGTACGTATGTTAAATTTCACAGTATAATGTTAGTTTATAGGACAGTGCAGCCCACTCTCTTAAAAAATCACTTACCAAAATGGACCCTGCTCTGCACCCCAGCACAGACGTGAAGCCCACACTTCATGTGAAAGCAGTAAAAATCAGAATAATATCATGTGGTCCTGTGTGGTTTGTATAGGTGACAATTGATAAGTCACTCACTGATCAGCCGGCCATCATTATCACCTTGTGTGAGACGCATCCCCACTGCGCTGTTCTCCAGTATAAAGAAGCCATGCGCTGCCTTGGAAACGATGGTTAGAATCTTATATTTTACATCTGATATGATTTGGGCGTTGATGGAATGACACCATTTTTAATTATTTTTATTTTAAAGTATAAAATCTTGTTGACTAATTATTAAATTTATAGGGTTTACACGTGATTCAGACAAATAAAATATACAGGCATTTAGTGATAAACTGAGGTTAGAATAAGAGCAAACTGTCATGTGTGGAGCTGGTGTTTCAGCTCCACTCATGATTTGTGGCTGTAGCTTCTGATTTGTTACTAATTGGTTCCAGCTGGCGATTGAGACCTGAGTTTTTGGGCCTCGCCAGTCTACAGCCACACCCCTCCCTCTGCCAGGCACTCACCGGCTGTCAGGTATGACCGCATGCACACTTACACACACACACACACACACACACACACACACACACACACACACACACACACACACACACACACACACACACACACACACACACACACACACATATATTCCAATCAGTCACGTACTGGCTTGCCACATGGCTTTGTCCACTTGCCTTTGTTAGGGATTTGTGTACTTATGGGAGGCAGTGTGATCAGTCAGTGTGGCCGCTTAAGTCAATATTGGACATCCTGGCTTGTGACTGTTGGCTTTTCCCTGGACTGAACCGTGTTGTTACCTCAGAGGCTTTCCACTCCAACATGTATGCAAGTCTTTCCTAATTATGCCATCCTCTCCGCTTCTGCTCAGCCTGGAGGGCGCTTGGCATTTTCTCTACGCCAACCCAGCTTATAGCCAGTTGTCTCATCATGACTGATTGGACGTTTTGTATATTTTTTCCCTTCTGTTAATAAACACGCTACATAACTGCACGTTGGGCTCGTATCCATTCATGTGTCCGCTGCGAGATTACGCAGCGGACATGACAGTAAGCTGCCACCACAAAGAGCCCAAGCAGTGAGTAGCGTGTTACCTTCATTTTTTGTGTGCTTTTTTCCACCTACCCGTCTGGAGCATGATATCCTCGTCGAGCCGTTCCCACACCGGCAGAAGTGGATGGGCAGCGGGACATCCCAGTGTGGGGAAGCAGGAGGCAACCTGGCTGATCTGGGAGTTGCTGGAGGACGCTCATTATGCCTTCGGTCCCGGAGAGTGGTTGGCCTGCCTCGACGGTGCATTACGGATCCTGGAGGTTCATCGGGACCTCTGGAATTACCCTGAGTACGCCAAACTGCTGTCCGCTGTCTGCGCTCTCGAACAGGCTTTTCCCGACCAGACAAGAAGGGCTTTCTGGACCAAGCCGAAGCAGAGACGCTCTTCTCCTTTGGCGACCATCTTTGCCTCCTCATCATCTCCTGCCCCAAGATGGCCACCACCAGGTTGGCAGCATCAACGTTGTCCAGCCCCGGTTCACCGGAGAAGCCCCATCTCCTCCTCACCAGCAGTCCGTTCCTTATCCATCGAGACAATTTCTTCCTCTCCAGCTGCTGCGCAGTCTGACTCCTCGATGGCTCTTTCCGTTGCTCGGAGGCTCTCCGTACCGTCTCCAGGAAGTTCCTGTTTCCATGACGCTGGGGGCAGTCCCTACTCCTCCCATGATAGGGTCCAAGCTCTCCAGAGCCAGGGAGAGGCATGACACTCAACACAGTACAGCAGCAGGCAGCGTCCAAGTCCAGGCTAACAGGCAAGTTAATTTTCATTCTTCTCCAACTTATAATGAAATGTCTTGCCTGATTCCTGGTAGGGAGGCTCAGGGAGTGCAGTCCTCTGAGTTCTTCCCACCTGCTCCTGCCATGAATGGCTCACTAGCCCTCTCTCTGCTCATTCCTGCTTCCTCCGAGGGTGCTCCGGAGCTGAACTGTCAAGATCGGGAGGAGCCAGAGGTCTGGGAGGATCCTTCCCCCGCAGCAACGCTGAGCTAGACACCAGCCGCCACGCCGGAGGAATCTCCAGCATGGGTCACGACGGCTGAGATAATGACTGCAGAGACCATCGTGCCTGCTGCGGAGGCCGCTGCAGCAGAGTCAGTGCCCAAGCTGCACCTCCAGGAGGCCTAGCCAGTTGAGACATCGCCCGGATCGCTGGAGTCCTGGATGGCGGGAGAGCTTGAGCTAAGGCAAGTGCTCGCTTTTGTCTTTCTCCTTTCTATAGTAGAGCATTTTTGCCTAGCTTTAGTAAGGAGAGCCAACTGCAGCAACACGCTACACCTGAACTCGCCTCGCCGGGCTCTGCCACTGCCGGTGACCCTGACCCTTCCTCCTCTGTGTCGGAGTCCTCTTTTAGGGTCACTGGAGAGAGGTCCATGTCGCCGGATGAGACCGAGGATCCAGGCTCGCCGTTGGAAGTGACCGTGTCTGCAGCTGTTCCCAGTGAGGTCGACCGGGATTCAGCTCCCCAACTGCCAGAGGCCGTAGTTTGGGTTCCGCCTCAGCCTGGGTTTCCGTGGGTGCTGTGTCCCAGCCGGGGACCATTGTGGGTGCCGCGCCCCAGCATCAGTCACACGTGGGTGCTGCGCTCCAGCCTTGGTCCGCCATGGGCACCGTGCCTCAAGCCCGAGGTCCACCGCGGGTGCAGTGTTGGCCCAGCCGGGTCCCATCAAGGGTGCAGCAGGGGTCCAGCTGAACTCCACCGTGGGTGCAACCATGGCTCGGTCGGGGTCCACCATGGGTGCAACACTGACCCAATCGGAGCTCACCGCGGGAGCAATGAGGTCCCGGGAAGGGGCTACCACTGGTGCAACGTTGTCCCAGGACAGCACCATCGCGGGTGCAGCCATGGCCCAGCCCAGGTCCACTGTGGGTGCAGCCGAGCTCCAGTCCCAAGCCGGGACCACTGAGGGTGCAGCTAAGCTCCAGTTCCAAGCCGGGACCACCGAGGGTGCAGCTGGCCAGCTTGGGGACACAGAGGTCTCTTCCTCCCTTTCAGAAGTCCTTGGGGTGTTCCTTCCTCCTCCACCAGGCTCTGCTGTGGTTCGCCAGGTCCTACCACCAGTAGCCGCTGGGGTTTCCCTTCCCAGGTCTGGCCACACACCTTTAAGCCTCCCGGTGGGTAGGCCAACTCCTCGATCACCTCTCCAGTCCTGGTGGCTCAACTATGTGGGCAGGCTGCCCGAAGGACTGAGTTGCTGGGTCAGGTGGCCCTTTTCCTCTGGCAGGCCATTCGTGGGCTCTGGGACTTTGGCCGGCCACCTGAACTAATGGCCGTTCGTGGGCTCTGGGACTTTGGCCGGCCCCCTGAATTTATGGCCGTTCGTGGGTCTGGGACAGTGGTCGGCCCCTGAGTCTTGGGTTTCGGGGGGGGGGGGTGATTGTGATGTGGGGTTGGGGAGTGTGATGATCTTGTGTTGTATTGTGGTGTTTTTTCTCCTTGGTTTATCCCTCCTAACCTGTTTTCCCCGACCTCCCGCCCTGGTTAGTTGTGTTGGCCTTCGGGGGAGGGGGGGGAGGTTGTTTCCTATGTTTTGTGTTGTTTTTTTTTTGTGATAGTACATGGGTGTCTGGTCTCCACCCCTTGGGGGGGAGGCTTTGTCATGTGTGGAGCTGGTGGTTCAGCTCCACTCATGATTTGTGGCTGTAGCTTCTGATTTGTTGCTAATTGGTTCCAGCTGGCAATTGAGCCCTGACTTTTTGGGCCTTGCCAGTTTACAGCCACACCCCTCCCTCTGCCAGGCACTCACCAGCTATCAGGTATCACCACATGCACACACATGCACACTTACGCACGCACGCTCGCACACACACACACACACACACACACACACACACACACACACACACACACACACACACAATCCAATCAGTCACGCACTGGTACAAAATGGTGCCAGTGGCCAAAAAGCTCAATTTTAGTTTTCATCAGACCACAGGACATGTCTCCAAAAATGAAGGTCTTTGTTCTTGTGTGCATTTGCAAATTGTAATGTGGCTTTTTTTGTGTTGCTTTTGGAGAAATGGCTTCTTCCTCGCTGAGTGACCTTTCAAATATAAAAAAATAATTAGAAAATAGAAATAATTCTGGGTCAGTTTAACTGACTTAAAACAGGAAAAGTTTCGTCTGATTTAATGTCAGTGTATGTAAACTTCTGATTTCAACTGTATGGGACTTCTATTGCGGCCTGAGTTGATCAGATCTATTCACCAGGCTGTGAGTTCAGCGAGATTGTAAATGTGTTCATTGCCTTGCTCTGCCAATAAGAACACATACCCATTTAACTGTTAGCTGCATCCTCAGACACACGAAGGAGAATTCATACAGGGAAGTCTTTTTAAAATGAAGAAATCTCTAATGGAGCCATAAAGTGAACAGATGATGACGGCAGGCAGGTGAAGTGCGCCAGTTAGATGTTCTCCTCTCCCCACCAGTGCAGGGTGATGGACTGGGTTTCATTTCCTCAGAATTGCACCTATCTTCCTCCATGGTACCAGTTTTCTTCATCTGCTAATAGCACGATGGAGAGGGGGGCCGAGTGACAGAGAGAGAGAGACAGAGACTGGAGGAGCAGAGGAGGCAGAAGTAATTTGAAATTTCGTGTCACGCCTGGAGTCTGGAACATAGGCTGAACAACTTGTTTAATCTCTAATGGACTGTGTGTGCATATGTGTGTGTGTGTGTGTGTGTGTGTGTGTGTGAGTGAGTGAGGGGTCAGTGGCTCCAATATAGACAGCCGTTCCCCACAGTCCCTGACCGTTTGACTTTGTGTCCCCGCCGTTAGTGAGCGAGAAGGAGAAGTCACCATTAAAGATTTCCTCTCCTCCGTTTGTGTGTCTCTGCGTGTGTATGTGTAGTTGTAGCCAATGATGACTCAGACTGCCCCCCCCCACACCCTGCTTCACCTCCCCTCATCCCACTCTCCTTTCTCTCCTTTCTTTCTCCTTTCTTTCTCCTCCTCTTCCTCTCTTTGTGGCATCGCTTTCCTTCCTCCTCCTTTTCCTCCATGTTGCAAAGCAGCAGTTCCTGTGTTTCCAGTTGCATTTAGTGTAGATTAGGAGTAAGGCTATAGTCGGCTTCTCCACCCTCGGCCTTCCAGCTTTCCAAAAATTCCAGTTTTTGAAGTTTATGAGTAATTTGTATCCCTACAGTTAAACCACAAACTTGTGCAATCTCCTTCACCGAGCTTTACAGCAGGAGCCAAATTTACTTTGAAATAAATAAACTTGCTATTTATTTTTGCATTCAGACTTGAAATATTTGCCTTGGTTTTTAAATTGAATGTTGTGATATTGTGCTATGTGTGTGTGGGAAGTGGAGGTAAATTTTAAAAGAAATGTAATTAAATGAAAAAAATGTGAGTTACCTTGAACCATATCAAACCAGCAGGGACGCGCTGATTTATTCTATAACCCAAGGTGTTAGGCGTGCAGATCTGAGGGTGTCTATGTCAGAGTGTGAAAATCATCACAGAAAATAAAAAAAAAAAAAAGTTTATCACTGTGTATTTAATTTTCAGTATATAGGTTGACATGTTGGAAGTGATTGTTGTGCATACAGTATGTGATGTGTTTTTATGACTGAGACGAGTTTTAGTTTTAGCTGCTTTGTCAAGGCTGCTGTGGCACATGGAGACTTTGGTTCCAATGGTTCAGAAATCCGAGCTTCAAACTCACCGCAATCCCTGTCACTCTTTTTTTGGTCAAAATGACAGTTTACTTACATTTCTCCACCGAGGTTCTTAAAAGGACAGGCATATTAAATAAGATTGGTAGACTTTCTTATGTCTGTCCATCCATTCATCCCCTACCGATCATCCCGGGTTGCGGGTTGTGGGGGCAGCAGCCCAAGCAGAGAAGACAGACTGCCGCCCGGTTCACATATTGTCAGGTGGTGAGCCTGCTGGAGGGCGGATCCATGTGGCTTGCTGTGTGCACTGGATCCTTGTAACTTTTTCATGGGGATGGGTGGACCACTGTTGGTCCGACTCATCACCTGTGGGAGACCCTACCAGAGGCAAGTTGCCCTCAACAACATGGCTCCTGGGATCATGAGGGCGTCCAGAGCCCTCCACCATGATAAGGTGGTGATCCACATAGGAGGGCTTTGTTATGTTAGATAGTAAAATCTTTGCATTTTTTTTTATGGTTTGGTACTTTTTGCACTTGGCAAAAAAAAAAAAAAAAAAAAAACAGCAGTCAGAATGAGCGATGCTAACAGGAGTCACACACATCTGATCTGGACTAACAAATCAAAATGTACAGCATTTTCAATTACTGTGATTTTTTTTTTTTTTTTTTTTTTGTCAAAACGATACAAAATATAGTCACTTTTTATATGTAAAGTCCTAGATTTGGATAGTGGAGGGGGTCAGTCCTCTCTACCCATTCTATTATACTGAGCACCAATGAGCATCAATACCGTGGGCGACTTTGATTTACAGATAAATCTAATGAAGGCTTCCATTTTTTCCAGGAGGGGGACTTACTCTTTTTTCAGTCCATTTTATGTTGAACAGAGTTCTCATAAGTGGGCCATGATATGGTGATGTGTGGCGTATGTGAGCTTGCTCACTGAAGTTGTTTCATTAAAAAAAAAAAATCTTGAAATCAACTCCTGATACCCTGCTTAAAGCTAGAGGTAGGGGTGGAAATCGCCATACGATACTATTAGGATTCTTGGGCTGTAATGTGATATCACGATGTTGCGAAGCACTGAGGTCTTTGTCTAGATCTCAGGAGTCACTCCTCTGTGCTGACCTAACCAGACAGTGAGCATTTAGCACTATCTAGTGGACTGAAAAGTCAACTGCTTTTTATTACTCTGGAACCTAAATAGGCAAGTTTATATTTGCAACATTTATTCAGTTTTTAATAAAGTATCCCAATACTGGTGTCTCTGGATCGATGCAGTATCACCATCTCAAAGTATCACAATATTATATCAACCCCCAAACCCACCCCAAAACCTTGCTAGAACATTCTAGGTCTGAATCACATGTGCTGTCGTTGGTTATCTGCTCCCCTTGTTGTGGCCCCTTGGCTCCCTTTCAATTCCAGGGTCATTGGCTGTAGTTTAATTTAGACCTGCACTAATACACCAGGAAGGACCCTTCAAATACTGTATATAATGGACAGGAGTCACAATTTATTGATTAGAAACCATTTCAAAAGGCATCCCGTGGCCTAATAGTTGTAATCTATACCGCAAGAGCATGCTGCTTATTTGTAATGATCCGTGGATTGATTCACAGTCTGCATGTCCATCTATGGGGCAGTGGTGGCCTAATGGTTTGGGATGTGGACTGGAGAGCTGCCGGTTCAATCCCTGGACTGACACGAGCAGATGTGGGTGGGACAGACGACTATATTGTAAATTGTTTCACACCAAAATTAGTAACGTGTCATTAGGAAAGCAGATGGTTAACCCAACTGAAGAGAAAATATCTCTACTTCTACCAGTGTAAAAAGCTTATTCTGAAGTGTTTTGATGCTTATGCGACAATTTCACTCTTTTTCGAACTGTGTTACCTTTGAGCCATAAGAAAATGTGTAATTGGCTTGTACGATCTAAATACTAACACTGTATTTTTTAGTAATTTTTTTTTTATTTTTAAAGACGTGCCTACTTTGGTCCTTGAGCCAGTTCTGCATCTGAAGTAGCAAAACAGCTGTGGTGCAAAACTATGAAAAGGATCCTTTTTTTGGCTTCCTCCTCATGATCGGGCGGAATAACATTCTTACTTTCCAGCGACAAATCCTCTCACACATCGTAACACTTCTGCCTTTCTGGCTGCATGGAGACTGAAATTACAACAAAAGGCAAGTTTCTTCTCCTCCCACTTCTCCGCTGCTGCAAACTCCTCCGCCACCTTTACTTTGTCTGCTCAGACAGAGGAGCTGCAGGATTACAGAGTGTATGAGACCATTTTTGTCGTTTTCACGATGGACAAGTGTGCCCCTGCGTACGATCATGTCTGGTTCTGTGTTTCATGCTCATTCATGTGGGATGACGCAGGCACCGATGCCCTGGCCTGTTTGTCCTGCATGCGTGCAGCTGTGGCCCTTGTCCACTGTATGAGGCGGGGGTATGGCATCCTGTTCCTCTTCCTCACTGCCTCTCCATCTGGAGCAGAGCCAGTCTCAGTGAACTGTGCATTACAGCCCTATTATCACGGTGGAGAATGCCGGCATCCGGACCCGGGCCCGCTGTGGGGCTGTTCTGTGTCTGCACGTGTGCAGTGCATGTTTGTGCACAAGTTTGTAGCTGGGAGGGGAAGGAATTTTCAACTGCATGATTATTTTTGTTTAATTTCAGTGTTAATTTTGTTTTATTTATATGGAATCTCTTCACATCACTGATCATCTGAAGGCCGTTTAAATTGTAAGGATCCTACAATGTTTAAAAGAGGACCACAACCCTGAGGTCATCCCTTATTAGCAAGCACTTGGTCACGATGAGAAAAGAAAACTCCTATTTAACAGGAAGAGGCATTTCCAGGAAGAAGCAGCCACCCATCACTTAAAGCATCTCATCTCCTAATAATACTGCAACTTGCTCTGTTTATCCAATTTAAACAAGAGTTCTAACTCTTGCCAGTTTACTGTGGAGATTTAAAAAAGCAGGCTATGAGAATAATCTTTATTTCTTTGACATTTTAGTATAGATGTCTCTGGGGACCAGCTCATTTTCTAGAGACAGCCACAAGTGGTGATTAAAGGAATTACAATTTTTGGCACTTAATTTGGTCTTGATTGTGTGTTTGTTTGCCATGGTGATGAAAAGGCGAGGTCAGGCAGGAGTCTCCGTGAACCATGATGTTTGCAGAGGACAGTGCAATCTGTTAGTGAGAGTAGGGAGCAGGTGGAAGAGAACCTGGAGATTTGGAAGTATGCGCTGGACAGAAGAGGAATGAAAGTCAGTAGAAGCAAGACAGAATACACGTGTGTGTGGATGAGAGGGAGGCAGGTGTAATGGTGAAGATGCAAGGAGTAGAGGTAGGGAAGGTAGATGAGTTTAAATACGCCATCTCACTAAACTGCAGCACACCCTGTTTTCTCCGACAGAAGTGTGCCCATCTTGTGTCTGGCAGTGCAGGGAGTAAATGATGTTCTCATACATTTTCATGTAGCACACAAGTAAGTCCGTTTTCTCTATCTTCACAGGTAAACATGCCAATATAAAAGCAATCAATTGTAGATCGTGAGCCCCTGGCTGTTAATGGTGAAATAACGAGACATTTTGATTGTTTGTTCCATGTTACACCCATAAGTCACAACCTTTTTGTGCAGGCACAAAATCTTTTGTGCTGTCGTAATAGCAAAATGGTCTTGGACACACCCACTAGTGATGTTTGCACTTTTGACACAGATGACTGTGGATTTCAGGCGACACCCCCCTTCATTCCCCCCACTCACCATCCTCAACAGCACAGTGTCCACTGTGGACTCCTTCAAGTTTCTGGGTACCACAATCTCCCGGAACCTGAAATGGTCCTCCCATATTGACACTGTCCGGAAAAAGGCCCAGCAGAGGTTGTTTTTTCTGCGTCAGCTCAAGAAGTTTGATTTGCCTCAGGAGCTGCTGGTTGTCTTCTACACCGCCATCATCCAATCTGTCCTCTGCTTTTCCATCACTGTCTGGTTTGGATCTGCCACTAAACAGGACAAGACCAGACTGCAGCGGATCATTAAGTCTGCGGAGAGGATCATTGGTACCGACCTACCCTCCATTGAGAGCTTATATCGGTCCATAACCAGGAAACGGGCGGGAAACATCTGTGCTGACCCATCACACCCCGGCCACAAACTGTTTGAACTTCTATCTTCTGGTCGTCGTTACAGATCACTGAAGGTCAAAACCACCCGTCACAGGAACAGTTTCTTTCCTCAAGCCATCACTCTGATGAACTCCTAACATTCACCTAGTCCTACCTGTTGCTGTACTCATGACTTTTCATCCATTATTACATTGCACATAACTCTCACACTGCTTTTTACTTCATTCACATTATATCACTGAATCTGAGTCCACATTGAAATACTGTGTGATTGTATATTTTTTCATATATTTCTGCAAAGTGTGGTTAGTCCGAGTAAATAACTGCATATATTCCTGTATATATTTGCATTCTTTTATAGAAACGTGGACAGACTGTAATTTACTGTACATACTCTGGTTGTCATTGAATCCTTATTTAAATCCTTCACCTGAACAACGAGAGCAAGTTTTTAGCCAAAGTCAAATTCCTTGTATGTGTTGTGCATACTTGGCCAATAAAGCTGATTCTGATTCTGATTTTGAGTCACACTTTTGACAAGACCGCTGGATTAGGGCCCTGTATGTTTGTTGCAGAATTTAAATTATTGGACTATTATTGTAACAGTAAGAGAGTACAGCTCTTACTTCACATTTTTACAAACCAAACTGACTGATGCTGTCAAAGCCATTAAAAATCCTTAAAGTACAATGCAAATATGCATGTTTGGGCTTTGGTGCATCTTGTTTCTATCTCCATCTGCATGGGTGAGGCAGCAGCTGCTGTAAAGGCAGTGATAAGCCAAGCGAACAAACCTAAATCGCAGGCTAACAACATTGCCTAAATGCCACATATGCTCCGCACTCATAAATACCACAGGGCAACAACAAGCGAGGCGAACATCTTTCTACAAAGGCACAATGTTCGCACGCTGATATTGGCTCAGAAAAAAGAGAGTGAGAACGTGGGCCTGTGCAGGTGTCTGTCAAACAGTCTAGAAATCACACAAATACACCTTCACCGTGTGACGGTACGCAGCGGATGAAGTCTCGCTTGACAAATTTGCAGCGTATTTTGATGTGTCCTAAGTAGAATACATTCTTTTGCAAACACATAAACACAATGTTTCTCTCCTGTTGTGTCCAAATGCTCCAAGCAGCGTGTTTCCATCGAGTTCCTCCAACTCGGATCAGGCAACAGCCAAACGGGAACTGATTTTTTTTTTTTTTCCCCCTCTTCAGTCTGCCGCTTGAAGTTATTTATGCAAAGGTGCTGCGTGCAAAGTGAGTGGGGAGCGCGCCCTGCACCATCAAAGTCAGAGTGGGTCTTTTATCAGCATTGCTTTGCATGTCTGTGTAAGCGATTTTGACCCAGTGGTGTGTGTCATTCGGCCTCCATGCTTTTGTTTTATTGCCTTTGTTTGCATATTGCTGAGAGGGAGAGACAAAGGGAGAAAAGTGGGAGGTGTAGTGGAGACGCCGGTGTTGTTTTTCCAGGGTAGAAAAGCCACGTCATGGCCAAGGCTGAACTCCCCTCTAAATGTGCCTAAAAGGCCTCCACCATGGAAATATCAAAGTGAGAATCCCATGCAGCTTTGTTGTAGATTATGTGGGATACAGTCTTTGAAGTTGTTTTTCTCAGTAGTCAGAGACGGATGTTTCTGCTGCTCAATTTCTTTTATTTATTTATATTTTTTAAAGGATTTGTAGGGCTCAGAGCCACCTTGATAAAAAAGTGTTGACAGTTTTCTGCCACATAACTGACAAAGTGATTAATGGATCTCTCAATGATCTCTTAGTGATTTTTAATGATCTCCATGATTGCCACGGGCTCCTCAAAGTTTTGACTCTGTCCAAAACATGCAAGGATGTCCCAAACATTTAGACAGAAATGGCTTTTTAAGAATTTAGGAGATCGTGCAGAGATCAGCTCAATTTTTGATCTCTCAACAATCTCAGTGCCATGTAAAGTGGCCCTTAAGCATATCTCATGGAGTGGCGAAAGCTGAGCGTGTTCATGAACACTACAATTGTTGGGTTTTTTTTCAGGGTTTGTAAAAGGTTGTGCAATAGTTCGCCAATATTTTCTATGGTTGCAACCAGTTTGTCTTGTTGCAAATAAATTTTGAGCATTTGCTGCTCTGTGAGACAGATGCCTCTGTGTAAATTATCCAATCACTAAGCAAGCACTGATGCCAGGACGCTCCCAACGTTCTACCAACCAGTGTCAGGTTTCAGTTCAGCTTGACCAGCGGGAAAACAGTCAGCAGATGTACTGAGCGGTACACAGAGGGTCTAACTCTGTTATATGGGGTCAAGTACAACCGTCTGCAAGCACTGTATACTCAAAAGAAAGTACTTAAAACATGATCATGCATCTGGGTCACAATCACTTAGCGGTGTTGCTATCAGTGTTGGGCAAGTTAATAAAAATAGTAACTAATTACAGTTACTAGTTACTTCTTTTCAAAAGTAGCTCAGTTACTGTACCAATTATTGCATGATTAAAGTAACTAGTTACATGGAAAAGTAACATCCATGTTACATTACAGGCTTATTAATGTCAGGCTGAAACAGATTGTTTCAGACAGAACTTTTTGAACATGTTCAGTCTGCTTTATCCTGCCTTGAGAGCTCTTATTGTGGGAAAAATCTGACGAAAATCAACATGATATTGCCAGTAATTTCCTCATTTTGGAGTGAGAGTTGGCAGCACTGCATAAAGCTGTCCATGTTTATCTTACCTTTATGATGTGGATTTAATCCGATGTGCAGTGATCCAAAGAAAATGTCCATTATCCACAGTCCAAATGTCTGCTGTGACAGAGACATGATCCAGTTCCTCAAATTCCTTTTGGAGTTCAAAATCCATTTTTGAATAATCTTTATCCAGGTAGCAGGTAAAAATGTTTTAACTTCAGTGGATCACAGTCTCAGCTGTCTGATGGAAAGTCACTGTTTATATCACGTCTTCAGTCTGTAATGACGTATCAGTCCGTTTAATTCTTGCTGGGTCACAAACTGTCCAGATGCATACTTGTGCTTGAAATCCAGCTGTGGCTGTTCAGATAGCGTAGATCCACTAACATGATGTTGTCAGCATAGCTAGCCATTAACTTAGGCGCTTCTGAAAATTGCAGTAGGTCTCAACCAGCACTTTAGCTTCCAATTCACCAATATGCTTTTGTCTTTAACCGCGACGAAGGAGAAATAATCTATTTCCACAAAAACAAAGTAGCTTCAGCTTTTCCTCCGCTCAGTAGTGAAGAATCGGCTCTCTGCAGCAGGTCATGTCAACTGATGGCTCTCTCAGCTACGGTAGGGTCAGTTTGTATATTTACTTATTTGTGCTAAAAATATCGATCCATATTAATAAAATGAGTAACACATCTGATCAAATTTCAGTAACTGTAACGCACTACTGAATTTTTAAACAGTAATTTTGTTACATAGCAAATTATTTCAAAAGTAGTGGTGTTACAGTAACGCGTTACTCCCAACACTGGTTGCTATCCAGTAGCAGGACAGCGGAGTGTGTAACAAACATCGCCACCCAATAAAACAACAGTCAGTTGTAGATGCCTTCCATCATATCCACCTTATTCCTGGGGGTGCCACTGTAGGATCGATTATGGGCGGAGCTTCCGGTTTCAGCTGACCTAGTGTTAAATCAGTCAAAAAGAGTGGAGTAGCAGGGGCATTTAAAATAGCATTTTTAAAAGTTTTTCAAATTCATTTTAATGTATAGTCAACATACATGTTTTGCACTCAAGTGGCAGCTAATTTCAGCTCTTCTAGTTTTTGTATTTTTTGAATGTTTTGGCGTAGTTCTGGTACTCGTTGCTGGTGTTCGTGGTTGTGCCATAGACTATAAATGGAGTCTTCTCACCACACGGTGACAGACAGCATCCAAGCATGGTGTTGTGGCGTACGACTGCTCTAAGGTAAATTTGATTATGTCCGACATATTTTAGCAAAATGCAGCTGACTTTATTGCGGTGGAGACATGCTGGTCGGAATGCACACCGCGTCATTATGAGTACAGGCAAGTCATAAACCATGACTCTTTCTTTGCTTGGTAGTGGCAAAGTCCCAGGAAAGCCCCCATGAGTTTCTGGTATCATTGGAAAGTTTAGAATTCGTACTTTGTAAAAATACATATAGTTTTGCAGAAGACGTAACTCCCGACCGATCAAACGCGAGTTTTCAACCTAGCTAAAATATAAACAAATTGTCTTTTTCTGAGTCAGTTTTTGCGCACTACCTACAAATTAAACATCATTTTGAAGGTTTTTCAATACAGAATATGGAAATAACGTTACATCAGTTTTGAAAATGTCCTCAAAGTGACTCATTTTGCCAGCACGGGTCATTTGTTTACACCTTTAGCACCTTAGCAGCGGCGCTAACTAATGGAGCTACTATCTACGAGGCCACTTTATAAGGTCATCTTCCCATCCCTCGATAGTCGTGGGAAGTGGTATGATTATATTACTGTTTTGAGGTGCAAGAGGCCGTGTTCCCGCATTTCTGATACCGAAAAGTGTCCCGTTTCAATGACAACCATATGTTCTAAACTAGTAACGGAAGTTGCTACCACAATTCACACAAGGCATCATGGGGTCTAGGACTAAGGTGGATATACACGTTTTGTTAATTTATATTATACAATACACCAGAAATGTGTTCATGGAAAAAAATAGCTTATAAGTACAATAAACGAAGAGTTTGGGAATTTAGAAGAAATTTCTCCTTATCCCTCACTGTTGTGTAAAAAACACCTAAGAGTACAATACAACAACAAAAAAAAAGGAAAACGACCCAAAAAACATTGTGTACCAAACTGCGGGCTATCCGAACCATTACACTCCTAGTGCACAAATCCAATCACTAAACAGTGGATTTGTAGTTTATATATTTGTATATCTTTTTATTAATTAATTATTGGGAAAAATCAATTAATGAGAAATGGTAGATATTTTTTCAAATAATATTGGCATATCAAGCATCTGAACAGTCAAATTTCAGGGTACGGCCCTCAGAAATTAAAATTAGCATGACAGGAATATACTCACCTAAAGTTTGTCCCCAATATGTACAACTTTCTTTGCACATTTTTTTCCCCACATAGGGTTTGTAAAGTGCTCAGAAAGTTTTAGAACCAGAAAATGAGGCTGAGAAAGAGAACGGGGGGAAAAAACCTGAATGTTTGGCATTATGTGAGCACAGCAGCACATGGTGAATAAAATGAAATGTGTTGATAAGGCGATTAAGAGAGGAGAAATACATGGTCCAGATGTTGAGAGGCTAAAGAGATGAATGGAAGAAAAGCAACAACAAAGGGACACAGGAGAAAAAAGTTGTTGGGCCAAAATGTGCGAAAAGGTAATGAGACCTCTTTTGGAGTCAGACTAGTTCTTCCTCCTTTGTTCTCTACTTTGTGTAACTTTCTTAGTGAGGAAAAATCAGAAGCAAAAAAGAAGTATACTGAAATCGGATGTACTGGGTGACATGACAGTTGTTAGAAATTAAATCATGAATAAAATAGAGTTCTAACCTACCACGGACAGTCATCTCAATAAAGGTGTCGGTGTTAGCCAAATGGCAGATTTTCAATTCTTGTGTTCTGATTTAGCTCTTAAATATATCAGTCTAGACATTTATGTAATCTGGTGCTTTAATTTTATCACAGGCACCAGTTGCCGGTCATTTGAACATTTTTACCAAGCAATTAATTAGATAAGCATGTCTCACTTTAAAGACCAAAAATCACTTGCTTTTAGAGTGTTGAAGAGTTGGAAAAAGGCTCAGAGATTTAGGCTGTGTGCCCACAGAAAGCATTTTGTCACACAGGAAATGCTCTGGACCCATTTTTCATTTCACGTACAGACGTGGACAAAATTGTTGGTACCCCTCTGTTAATGAAAGAAAAACCCACAATGGTCACAGAAATAACTTGAAGCTGACAAAAGTGGTACTAAATAACAATTCTATGAAAATTAACCAATGAAAATCAGACAATGCTTTTGAATTGTGGTTCAACAGAATTATTTACAAAACAAACTCATGAAACAGGCCTGGACAAAAATGATGGTACCCTTAACTTAATATTTTGTTGCACAACCTTTTGAGGCAAAAACTGCAATCAAACAATTTCTGTAACTGTCAATGAGACTTCTGCACCTCTCAGCAGGTATTTTGGCCCACTCCTCATGAGCAAACTGCTCCAGTTGTCTCAGGTTTGAAGGGTGCCTTCTCCAGACGGCATGTTTCAGCTGCTTCCACAGATGTTCAATAGGATTTAGACCAGGGCTCATAGAAGCCCACTTTAGAATAGTCCAATGTTTCGCTCTTAGCCATTCTTGGGTGTTTTTAGCTGTGTTTTGGGTCATTATCCTGTTGCAAGACCCATGACCTGAGTCTGAGACCAAGCTGTCTGACACTGGGCAGCACATTTCTCTCTAGAATACCTTGATAGTCTTGAGATTTCATTGTACCCTGCACAGATTCAAGACACCCTGTGCCAGATACAGCAAAGCAGCCCCAGAACATAACAGAACCTCCTCCATGTTTCACAGTAGGGACAGTGTTCTTTTCTTGGTATTCTTCATTTTTGCATCTGTGAACATAGAGCTGATGTGCCTTGCCAAAAAGTTACAGTTTTGTCTCGTCTGTCCATAGGACATTCTCCCAGCAGCTTTGTGGCTTGTCAACATGCAGTTTAGCAAATTCCAGTCTGGCTTTTTTATGATTTGTTTTCAACAGTGGTGTCCTCCTTGGTCATCTCCCATGAAGTCCACTTTGGCTCAAACAACGACGGATGGTGTGATCTGACACTGATGTACCTTGACCTTGGAGTTCACCATGAATGTGTTTAGAGGTTGTTCTGGGCTCTTTTGTTACCATTTGTATTATCCATCTCCTCCTGCGGCCACGTCCAGGGAGGTTGTCTACAGTCCCGTGGATCTTAAATTTCTGAATAATATGTGCAACTGTAGTCACAGGAACACCAAGCTGCTTGGAGATGGTCTTATAGCCTTTACCTTTAACATGCTTGTCTATAATTTTCTTTTTAATCTCCTGAGACAACTCTCTCCTTTGCTTCCTCTAGTCCATGTTTAGGGTGGTACACACCATGTCAACAAACGGCACAGTGACTACTTGTCACCCTTTAAATAGGCCGACTGACTGATTACAAGTTTGTAGACACCTGTGATGTTAATTAGAGGACACACCTTGGTTGAACATGTCCCTATGGTCACATTATTTTCAGTCTTTTCTAGGGGTACCATCATTTTTGTCCAGGCCTGTTTCATGAGTTTATTTTTTAAAATAATTCTGTTGAACCACAATTCAAAAGCATTGTCTGATTTTCATTGGTTAATTTTCATAGAATTTTTATTTATTACCACTTTTGTCAGATTCAAGTTATTTCTGTGACCATTGTGGGTTTTTCTTTCATTAACAGAGGGGTACCAACAATTTTGTCCACGTGTGTAACATGCAGGCCCTCTAAAAAAAAAAAAGGTCTCTGCGCTGAAACTCTCTACTAACTCTATGCCACAACAAACAGGTTAGAAAACACACATTCTTCCAAGTTTTTGCCTTTAAGTATTGATCATAACCTAGTTGTGACTGTCTGGTTAGAGAGGAGTGACAAACCCTCTGACTGCTGAGAGCATTTTTGCGGCGAGGGCACTGAGCGCATTAAATGTCCGACTACATGGAAAACAAAAGGAAAATAGACACTCACAGCAGAAAAAAAAATACTAAAATATTGCTCTCTGTGGACACGCATTCTTTAAGCCTTGTTTTAAAGCCTATATCCCCTTTGGGTAGCATATCTGGACTTACAAGGATGAGCATGGTTTTCGGATAATGTAGTAATTTTCCAAAATCCAGTGAAATCAAATAGATTGTACAACTTTCTATATATTTTTTTTCATAATTTTTGCTGATGAGTGCTCCTAGAAGCTTTTTGACAGCATTTGACAGCTGAAAAAAAAAAAGGATTGAAATCATAATTTAATTTAAATTTAAAGAGTGCATAATAACATATTAACATTGCTTAAAGCAAGGAGAGACTTGTTGTATTGGGTTTTGGTGAGTTTCTGTTTTTCATCTATAGTCCCTGTGCAGGTTGATGATGCAGAAAATCAAAAGAAGCAGAGCACATTATTAACTAGAGGGTCCTCAGAGAGTGCATACCTTTGCCAAGGCTCCGTCCCTCCTTTTGTCCATCCATCTGTCCGTACCTTCGTCCCCTCATACCTCCATTCATCCGTACATTGCAAGATAGGGCCTTGGTGGAGGTATGCACTCTTGGATCATCTCTAAAATCTAATGGGTTCATCTTTAGTCCAAGGGCCACCTGTGGTGAAAATTTCATCCTAATCCATACAGTAGTTTTTGCATAACGCTGCTAAAAGACAAACGCCAGCAAAAACATTATCTTCTGCCATTCCTTGGCAGAGGTAACTATTAAAAGGAACTCTGATTATGTTGGCATGTTAGCTCTATATGCTTTATTTTTATGTTAGTAACATAACTATAATATAATTTTTTTGAAAATAATTCCCAGTTTTATATATTTTTAAAAAACTTTATTACGATGTAAATTGCCATTTTTGTTTACGTCGCAATGCATTCTGGGTAGTGACGTAGAATGGTTGCAGCCGTTTTTTCTGTCTTATACAAGCCAAGAAGCGAAGCTACTAACTACTGCCATTTGTCAGTGAAAATGCCACATTGTGCAGCTTTTGGATGTAATTTCCAATCAAAGGGAAATAAAGAGAGCGGGGTGAGCCTCCATAGCTTTCCTAAAAAGGGAAAGTTGAGGAAAAAGTGGGGCGGCAGCGGCTCAGCAGGTAGAGCAGGTCGTCTAATAACCCGATGGTTGGCGGTTCGCATCACGCTCTCCCCAGATATCCTGCCGTTGTGTCCCTGGGCAAGACACTTCACCCGCATTGCCTCCAGTGCCCAAAACACTGGGTATGAATGTGTAAAAATGTTTAAATGTTCGGTGGAGGCCGTTGGCGCCGATTGGCAGCCACATTTCCGTCACTCTGAGTGTCTGTGATCGCACGCTTGATAAAGCTGACATATATATATATTAATCACGCTGTGATAAAGCACGATATCGCTCAAAGCGCATGCATGAGACATGTCTGTGATCATGCACTATAGCGCACGCCTGATAAAACTGACATATATATTAATCACGCTGTGATAAAGCACGATATCGCTCAAAGCGCGTGCATGAGACATGTCTGTGATCACGCGCTATAGCGCACGCCTGATAAAACTGACATATTAATCACGCTGTGATAAAGCACAATATCGCTCCAGCGTGTGGCACCGGGATTCCTCTCTGTTCCTGAGGTGCAGGACAGAAGAGGATGCGAGGCGCATCTGCATAGTGATCAGTCCATACCTCTCATGCTGAGCGCTCTGCCAGCCCCGTACGCTGTGGGGGTCACACAAGAGGTGTTCCTCCACACTCTCAATAATTTTTTTTCCCGTATATTTTTCTTTTTGGCGTACAGAAATGGCAATATGCCCGTATTTGCTAAAATTGCGTTTTCCCCGTATTAAAATACGGCGAAACCGTATCACTTGACAGGTATGCATGACAAAATTCGAACCATGATTCGCTTGAGCGTGCGCAAGCGAATCACGCGCTATAGCGCACGCCTGATAAAGCTGACATTGTGGCGGATCAGATAAGGGAACCCAGTGTTGAGGCACAGAATAAGTGCAGGCAGGACACGGCGAACTGAAGTTTAAAAGGGTGTTTATTTCATCTTCCAGCACGAGGGTCACTCCAGCGCTGTAGGAGCGCGCTGGAGCGATAAAGCTGACATATATATTAATCACGCTGTGATAAAGCACGATATCACTCGGAGCGTGCGCAAAGAAAGTCATGTTCCTCCTATTGGAGGGGCCTGTGCTATGCAAGGTACCGCTACAACTTTCCCTTCCTCCATTCTATTATGCTGAGCACCAAGCTAGAAGGCGGGAAGTACCATTTTTTAAATATGGTAATATAAAGTGGATTGAAACAACTGATTCACATAAATGATGACATTGTGGCCATATACAACAGGTTACCATGGTAACCGCCTCAACTCAAAACCAACACCACTAAAGAGTGGCGGTTGTGGTGAGATCCCATTATGTCACACAACTCTTTAAAAGTTCCTCTGGACAACGGGTGCTTTTCCCACACATTTATCTTTCAGTTGAGGTGCTCCATTGTGTGCTTTCCTGTCAACATTTTATTGTATTGACAGATACATTGTAAAATGTTGCATATACATTATGTGTGATGCAGTCACCCTCCTGGATTACTCGCTCAACAAAGCTGATGGAAACGTATGGCTTTAGCCGAATTGCATGTGAGAAAAATGTGAGAAAGTTTGAGAAGCAAATTTTTACCTTTTTTACCACTGAGTTTTTTTTGAAAAAGAACGACAGCGCTATGCACCAACTGCATAAAAAGAAAAAACAGACAGACATGATACATGTTTCATGATGAGTAGCTAGAATACCAGGAAATCTAAATATGTGATGCTGAATGTATTTATGTTGGTACTTGGATTAAATAGGTGTCATGATTCGCTTCCTGGCTTCTCGCTGTCAGTTCAGCTCTTCTTTCCGCTCACCTCTTCAGCAGATGAGCTCATGCTGTGTGAACTTCAACCCCCAAGAGGAAATGACATGCCATTACAGAGACTAATTCAACATCTGGCTCTCATCTTCTCATCAGGGCATTGTTGTAAATGTCTTCAAATCGAGTTCAAGCCTTTTGAAAGCAGAGCTAACGGCACACTCCCAACCGTCTCATCCCTCTTTCACCCTCCTCCTCCTCTCCCACAGGCCCCACTCTGCTTGTCCTTTAAATTCTGTTCTCTTGCCGACACACACACACACACACACACACAAGCATGCACAGCCGTCAGACACGTCAGCAGCTGATCATAAGAAAACCAGTGAGACTCCTGTCTGATTTCCTTGATTATTGGACAACCAATCAAAACATGTGACAGCGTTTCCCCGCAGGCCGACGGTGTCTGAACGTTTCTGGCTCTTAATTAAATTTCCTGCTTGACTACCTGGCCACCTGCTTGTTCCTCCGGCTTTCTCAGAGCAAGAGCTACACATTTGGGAGCAGGAAACAAACACCAGTGTGGGAGTCGTGACTAAACATTCCCATACTTCGATTAGATTAGTATCCTTTGTAACAGTTTCTGTCCAAACATGGTAAAAATGTGGAAAAAAATCCCTTAGCAAAAGGCTGAAAAACACTTTTAAGTGTATTGGTCTAAAATTCACAAAAAAACCCAAAGCAAAACACAAGCTTGAAAGCTGTTGCATATACATTGATTGCATTTTCCAGGATCACATTTATTTCAGGGCTGTGTATCAATTGAAAAAAATGTAACTAACTGATCTTCAATTTTTCTGTAATTTATTGCAATTAATCACAAAACTTGAGTAGTTCAATAAAAATAAATATACTTTAGCAACATTTAACTGGATTTTATTCAGTGAATATGCATGTAACCGTCATGTTCAACAAAAATACTGCTCAAGCAGGGTCCCCGATTAGTTATCAAACTGCTGCTTTTATTTTTATAAAATTTCCTGTTTTATTTTTGAAAAAGTCAGGAAGTCTGTGTTTCTACTTAAGGTAACTTTCCTAATTATTTTAGCACATGAAAGTACAAATAAAGAGTAGTTCTCCATAAATATCAGCTATATCGGAGTGAGCGGTCTGTTGGAGTTGGTGTTTTCCTCTGCCCACTCTGACAGAAACTCTCCCTCTTCTCATACGGCTCTTTTCCACTAGTACCTACTCAGCTCAACTCGCCTCGACACGATTTCAGTCATTTTTCATTACAATTGAGTACCACTTCAAAGTGGGTGGGGTCATGTTGTTGACATGCTGACTTTGTTTTGCTCTTAGAAGCAAATACTTAAGAGACCGCAGGCGCAAAATATAAGTAGAGCACGAAGTTAGCAACCAGCTGACTCTTCTGATGAAGGCTGCAGTGCACAGTCGAAACATGTTAAGAAGGTAAAGACGTCACCTTTCTATTTTTGTCTTTAATAAGAACAAAAGGTAAATAATTAAAAGAAGACAAAATGAACCTACTTGAGCTAGAATGAAGTTAGCGTTGATGGCTAACTAGCTAGCTCATTGTCTGCATACAGGAGACAACGGCGTTATCCAATATCCTTGTTTGTTCAAAGTGAGCTTGCCACCAATGGGATAAATAACGTAAAAGATGCTTAAAATCGTAAAACACTCACTAGTGGCCTAGTTGATAGAGCATCTGCCCCACAACCAAGAAGTAGGGGGTTCAAGTCCTGGCCGGGTCATATCAAAGACCATATAAAAATGGTACTTCCCACCTTCTAGCATGGTGCTTAGTGTAATAGAATGAGGGAAGGAGAAGTTATTTGTGGTAGCACCTTGCATGGCAGCGACCCCTCCGATTCTAGATGTGATTAACAGATAGGAGAAACATAATTTTGTTCTACTGTACATGATTGGCTGTATGGACTGACTGACAATAAAGTTGGCTTCTTCTTCTTCTTCTTCTGTGACTCCACCATAAGAAAGAGACTGGGCAAAAATGGCCTTCATGGCAGAGTTCCACGATGAAAACCACTGCTGAGCAAAAAGAACATGAAGGCTCATCTCAGTTTTGCCAGAAAACATCTTGATGTTCCCCAAGACTTTTGGGAAAATACTCTGTGGACTGACGAGAGAAAAGTTGAACTTTTTGGAAGGTGTGTGTCCCATTACGTCCAGCATAAAAGTAACACAGCATTTCAGAAAAGGAATATCATACCAACAGTAAAATATGGTGGTGGTAGTGTGATAGTCTGGGGCTGTTTTGCTGCTTCAGGACCTGGAAGACTTGCTGTGGTAAAGGAAACCATGAATTCTGCTGTCTACCAAAAAATCCTGAAGGAGAATGTCCGGCCATCTGTTCATGACCTCAAGCTGAAGCGCACTTGTGTTCTGCAGCAGGGCAATGATCCAAAACACACCAGCAAGTCCACCTGTGAATGGTTTAAGAAAAACAAAATGAAGACTTTGGAGTGGCCTAATCAAAGTCATGACCTGAATCTGATTGAAATACTGTCATGACCTTAAAAAGGTGGTTCATGCTTGAAAACCCTCCAGTGTGGCTGAGTTACAACAATTCTGCAAAGATGAGTGGGCCAAAATTCCTCCACAGCGTTGTAAAAGACTCATTGCCAGTTATTGCTAACGCTTGATTGCAGTTGTTGCTGCTAAGGGTGGCCTAACCAGTTATTAGGTTTAGGGGCAATCACTTTTTCGCATGAGGCCATATACGGTAGGTTTGGATTTTTTTTCCTCTTAATAATAAACACCTTCATTTAAAAACTGAATTTTGTGTTTACTTGTGTTATTTAAATTTGTTTGATGATCTGAAACATTTAAGTGTGACAAACATACAAAAAAATGAGAAATCAGGACGGGGCAAACACTTTTTCACACCACTGTACATATGTATATTTATTTACTGCTTTGGCTAACCAGTTCTTGTCTTATTATCTTATTTACTATTGCCCTGAGTGCTGCTATCCCTGTGCTGCTGCAATCCTGTAATTTTCTCATTGTGGGACTAATAAAAGCTTATCTTATCTCTTACTGTCACATATCACATAAGGTGATACTGATGATACTGACAGTGATGTCTGAATTTGCAGATAAAAAGCCTTTTGTCCCACCTCTGTTTTTACGTGTAACGGCTCCATTTCACTGCTGCCATTTAGTCATAAAAGAGTAGAGAAACAAACGTACTAAAGCCCTTGTTAACATGGTAACACCTATTCTTTTCTTTGCTGATTTTGTTGCTTCTTCCATGGATCAGAGATTGGAGCAGTTTGCCCTAATGATGCTCAGACTAGTCCATTTGTGGCTGAAGGATGAGCCTGACATTTGTGCTGAATGAAAGTCGGACATGAATTCTCATATTTGCTGATGACCTCATCCTATCTTTAATAAATGATTTTTAATGATCCTGTCCTTCGTCAGCAATACATTTTCATGCCTTCTCACAAAAACCCAAATGTGGTTTTGATAAAGGCGCAGAAGGATGGGAGTTCTTGTGAAGGTGGCAGACATGAGCAGATATTTTTGACTTGACTTCACAGTTGGAGATCTGAAGCAGGTGATGTCGGCACAGGATTTTCACCTTTTTTCACTTTTTTTTTTTTTGCCAGGAAATTTTGTTCAAAGCAAACACAAACACAGATCCGAAAAAGATGAAAAAAAACCCTCTCCTACATCCTGATTTCATCTCCACATATTCATACGTGTGCTCTCAGCCCCTCCCCTCTTCATCCGCTCTCCTCCCAGAGGCACAGAGATATTTTTACCTTCCATAAAGCTCAAACGCTAATGAAGCATTGACGACACAAATACATTTGTATGAGTTTTCATTTCTGGCTCCTGCCGCCGCTGTGACGAACCACAGCATTTCGGCCACTGTGTTGCGACGCTTTTTTAATGACAACTGTTCATTTAATCATGTAGTCAGCCTTCAAACTCATTAGGTGAGAGAGGCAACAAAGTGAGATTATCCCACTTACTTCCAGTCCATTTGCTCCTGAAAACGGTGTCAAAAAAATAAAATAAAACTGAGACCCGCAGCTTTCCCGGCACAATAAAGCAGTAGAACTGAATCCATTTGTATTTGAATAGGTGGAAAAAAAGACAAAAAATGCAGGTTTGAAAATCAAAAAGTAAGTGTTTGTTACATTGAAAGAGTTGTCAGATATTTTGTCCGTCACCTGACACAAACGCAGATGCATTGTCCAATTGCTGTCTAGGGATGTGCTCCCTGTCTGGCATGACGCAAAAGACTGTCATGGAAGCTGACGTGTAGAGGCCATTCAACTCATCAAACTCAGATGGACCTCATGGCCATGACATACCAGCGGCCCTAGATAGTGTTCTCTGATTATTAGGATATGATATACCTGCTTATCTAACGGTAGGATTGATGTCACATAATCCTGCAGAGTGTGTTTAATTCAGCTTCATGGATACATGTGGATCCGGTTTGTTTGTGCTGCATGTTTGGTGTGCTCACTTTTGATGCTTTGTATGCCAAAACGGTGAAAATAGGAGCAGTTTGCCTAGAGGAATTTGTCCTAATTGTGTACAGCTCCCCATAGTCATAGTCCCCATAGTCCCCATAGTCATGATTTTTAATTAACTAATAAATGAGCAGAATATGGAGTTCCAGTGTAGAAAAATCTTGTAAAAACTGTGAGAACACCACCTTATAATGATTGCTTTTACCTCAGTAGCTTCAACGGTGTTTATACAATTAATCCATATTCAACAAGAGGAAAACAATCAGTTTCACAGGACAAATAATGAGTCACAACCATACAAGTGTGGCTTGTGAAACCTGCAAGTGAGACTGAGCTTGTGAGGTAATTCCAGCCTCTGTGCGTATTTCCACCTCTCCAGGTTCTCTTCCACCTGCTCCCTGTTCTCACACGGTCCATGGAGACTCATGCCTGTCCTTGTCTGTCGGCCTCTCCCTCACCATGGCAAGCAAGAAGGGGCTCAGAGCCGAACCCTGATGTCCTCATACATGTCCTGCACCACCCTCACATACTTCTCTGCCCACTCCTGACTTCTTCCTATAGTATCGCACTTCCTCTCTGGGCAGCCTATCATATGCCACGATGTACCAAATTGAAATATCAAAAATAACTTATTTGTTTTTCTGTTGTGAAGAGATTAATGGCGATTATAACATCAACCTAAATACATATAAAACTTTCACCTGTGATGGACTATCTGTGATTAAGCAGCTGATTTTATTTTTACATATTTTTATGATGAGCTTGCATCCAGTGTTGTTTGGGAGGGCTGGATAATTGATCCTGAGTGCACGCCGAGCTATTCCAATATGCTAATGCCTGATGCATTTTGTAACACTCGCGGTACTCATTTGAATTCACAAAAATGTCTCCAGTCCTAAACCAAATATTAAAACAAGACAAAATGACATTACTCATAACAGCTGAACACGCTGTAAAACAAACGGCTTCTGATGAGTGTTGACTGTACAGACTTACCAGGTGCTGACGGTAATGGACTTGCTTAAGGTAGCTTAGCCGCACTGAAGCAGGGTTTTAATGGATTACAGAATTAGAGCTGTAGAGGCTTAGAGTTGTGACGGCGCGCTGCGTGACTGAGCACCTCCTTTGACCCGACTACAGCCACTGACGGGTCACTGATTTGTCAGATTTGTCCCACACAGACTGCATGTAAATGTGTGGATGCATTTGTTTATAAATGCAGCCCATTTATGCATTTCTCATTTTCTTCATCTCCATGGAGCACATCTGGATTTCTCTCTCTGCTATTCACAGCCATCTGGTCTTTTACAGCAGTTACACTGAATAAGTAGAATCAGTTCTAGTGACTGGAGGGATTTTCTGGCTGGCCTGCAGTGGTGGGTATGTGGTAGAGCTTCTGCCCCACAGCCAGGAGGTTGAGAGTTCACTGATTTTACTGACACAAAAGATTTGGGTCCAAACAATATACAGAATTACAGTCAAGACCCAATTAATAAAAGAAAATAAAAAGGTAATTCACTAAAACCCAACACTCCATGTAACATAACTGAAACCATTTTGTCAGTGTCTCTAAACAATGAGCTCAACTCCTGTGTCAGAGGATACACTAGTACATGCTCTTCAGTCTGTATACCAGTCTCACAAAAGCACACATGTTGTTCAAGTGGTGTACCACTCCACCTTCCCGTCTCCACCCGCAGCTTATGAGAAGACAACCGAAACCGTGCAAAAGTTGTTCTCAAATGATCATGAATAATACGGTGTATTACTTGTACAAAGTGGATGGACAGACATTTATGGGACAATGGCTTTATGAGTCTACCTTTTTCCCTCTTTATATTGTAATTTCATTATCATCTCCTAGCGATCTGATCTTCCTCCATTATCTCAGATAAATGAGTTCACGACTTGATTCTCTTGTTGAATCGAACACATACCATAAAGGGTCATCAGACATGTCCTGGCACTGCCTCGTTTTGTTCAGAAATTTGGATTTTTTTTATCTCGCACTAAAGCTTGAACTGAAGGAAGCCTAGGTTATGTCTAATAGAGCTCCCTCCTGGTAGGAATTCACATCCTGGCCGAGTCTTACCAAAGACCAGATACAAATGGTACTTTCTGCATTGTAGCTTGGTGCTCAGTATAATAAAATGGGGAAAGATGACATGGAGTTACATGGGTCCACCCTCCAGTGGGCTCACCACCTGCAGGAGGGACCATGGGGGTCCAGTGCTATGTGGATCAGGTGGTGGTCAAAGGCGGAGACCTTGGCGGTCTGATCCCAAGCTTCCTAAACTGGCTTTTGGGACGTGGAATGTCACCTCTGGTGGGGAAGTAGCCTGAGCTGGTGCATGAGGTTGAGAGATACCTGCTAGATGTAGTCGGCCTCACCTCAACACACAGCTTCAGTTCTGGAACCAGTCTCCTGGAGAGGGGCTGGAGCTTGGCTTGCTCTGGAGTTTTCCCAGGCAAGAGGCGACGAGCAGGGGTGGGTATTCTTGTATCCCCCCATCTTGCTACCTCTATATTGGAGTTTTCCCCGGTGGACAAAAGGGTTGTTTCTCTGCGCCTTCGGGTTGGGAAACGGGTCCTGACCATCATTTGTGCCTATGCACCAAATGATGATTCAGTGTACCCACCCTTTTTGGAGTCTCTGACTGGGGTACTGGAGAGTGCTCCTCTTGGAGACTCCATTGTCCTACTGGGGGACTTCAATGCGCACGTGGGCAAAGACAGTGAAACCTGGAGGGGGGGGATTGGGAGGAACGGCCTGCCCAATCTGAACCCGAGTGGTGTTCAGTTATTGGACTTCTGTGCTAACCACAGTTTGTCCATAACGAACACCATGTTCAAGCATAAGGGTGTCCATATGTGCACCTGGCACCAGGACACCCTAGGTCGCAGGTCGATGATCGATTTTGTTATTGTGTCATCAGACCTGCGACCGTATGTCTTGGACACTCGGGTAAAGAGGGATGCAGAGCTGTCAACTGATCACCACCTGGTGGTGAGTTGGTTCCGATGGCAGGGAAGGATGCCACTCAGATCTGGTAGACCAAATATATTGTGAGGGTGTGCTGGGAAAGTCTGGCTGAGGCCCCTGTCCGGGAGGTCTTCAACTCCCACCTCCAGAAGAACTTCAACCATATTCCGAGGGAGTCTGGAGACATGGAGTCTGAATGGGCCATGTTCTTCACCTCCATTGTTGAAGCGGCTGCCCAGAGTTGCGGTCGCAAGGTTGTTGGGGCATCTCGTGGTGGCAACCCCCGAACCAAGTGGTGGACACCAGTGGTGAGGGGGGCCATTAAGCTGAAAGAGTCCTATCAAACTTGGTTGGTTTGTGGGACTCCCGAAGCAGCTGTGTTGTACCGGCAGGCCAAGTGGAGTGCAGCTCGGGTGGTTGCTGAAGCAAAAACTCGGGTATGGGAGGAGTTTGGTGAGGCCATGGAACAAGACTTTCGGTTTGCCTCGAAGAGATTCTGGCAAACTGTCCAGTGGCTCAGGAGGGGGAAGCAGCTCCCTATCCACACTGTGTATGGTGCGGATGGGGCACTGCTGACTTCGACTGGGGAAATCATCGGGCGGTGGAAGGAATACTTCGAGGATCTCCTCAATCCCACTGACACGCCTTCCACAGAGGAAGCAGGGCTTGTGGATGAGGGGGATGACTTGCCTATCACAGGGGCTGAGGTCGCCAAGGTGGTCAAAAATCTCTTTAGTGGCCGGGCCCCGGGGGTGGACAAGATTCGCCCTGAGTACCTCAAGGCCCTGGATGTTGTAGGGCTGTCATGGTTGACACACCTCTGCAACATTGCGTGGAGATCAGGGGCAGTGCCTTTGGTGTGGCAAACCTGGGAGGTGGTTCCTCTCTTCAAAAAAGGGGACCGGAGGGTGTGCTCCAACTTTAGAGGGATCACACTCCTCAGCCTCCCAGGGAAGGTCTATGCCAAGGTACTGGAGAGGAGAGTCCGGCCGTTGGACGAACCTCGGATTCAGGAGGAACAATGTGGTTTTCGTCCTGGCAGTGGCACATTCGACCGCGTCCCTTGTGTTTTTTTGTGGGGGGTGCTTAGAGAGTATGGGGTATAGGGCTTGTTGTTACGAGCTATTTTGTATCTGTATAACCATTGTGAGAGTTTGGTTCCTATTGCCAACACTCAGTTGGACTCATTCCCAGTGAGAGTTGGACTCCGCCAGGGCTGCCCTTTGTCATTGATCCTGTTCATAATTTTTATGGACAGGATTTCTCGGTGCAGCCAGGGAACGGAGGGTGTCATGCTTGGTGACCACAGGATCTCATCTCTGTTGTTTGCAGATGATGTTGTCCTGCTGGCTTCATCCAGCAATGACCTACAGGTCTTACTGGGATGGTTTGCCGCCGAGTGTGAAGCTGCTGGGATGAGAATCAGTACCTCCAAGTCCGAGTCCATGGTCCTCAGCCAGAAAAAGGTGGATTGTCTTCTCCGGGTTGCGAACAAGCTCCTGCCCCAAGTGGAGGAGTTTAAGTATCTTGTGGTCTTATTCATGAGTGAGGGGAGAATGGAGCGAGAGATTGACAGATGGATCAGAGCAGCATCTGTAGTGATGCGGGCGCTGTACCGGTCTGTTGTGGTGAAGAGGGAGCTAAGCTCTAAGGCAAAGCTGTCGATTTACCAGTCAATCTACATTCCTAACCTCACCTACGGTCATGAGCTTTGGGTAATGAGAGAAAGAACGAGATCACGGATATAAGCGGCTGAAATGAGCTAGTAGGATTGCTGAACTCACTCTCAGAGATGGGGTGAGAGGCTCAGAGTAGAACCGCTGCTCCTCCACGCTGAAAGGAGCCAGTTGAGGTGGTATGGGCATCTGATCAGGATGCCTCCTGGACGCCTCCCACTTGAGGTGTTTCGGGCACATCCCTCTGGGAGGAGACCCCTGGGCAGACCCTGGACTCGCTGGAGAGACTCTGTCTCCCAGCTGGTCTGGGAATGCCTTGGTATCCTCTCTGAAGAGCTGGAGCAGGTGGCTGGGAAGAGGGAAGTCTAGGCTTCTTTGCTTGAACTGCTGCCTCCGTGACCCAGACTTCAAGAAAAACGGTAGAAAATGGATGGATGGAAAGATAACACCGAAGACTACCAGAGGACCAACCCCCCCACTGTAGCTTCACTACTTACATTACAGATGGGGGGGGGATCAATATATATAGTGCTGTGAAAAAGTATTTCCCCCCTTCCTTATTTCTTATATTTTTGCATATTTGTTGCACCCAATTTGTTTCAGATCATCAAACAAATTTTAATATTAGACAAAGATAACCTGAGTAAATACAAAATGCAGTTTTTAGATGATGATTTCATTTATTAAGGGAAAAAAGTTATCCAAACCTACATGGCCCTATGGGAAAAGTAATTGCCCCCTAAACTTAATAACTGGTTGTGCTACCATTGGTGCCAACAACTGGCAATGAGTCTTTTAACATCGCTGTTGAGGAATTTTGACCCACTCTTCTGTGCGGAATTGTTTAAATTCAGTCACATTGGAAGGCTTCATGAACTGATGGCCGGACATTCTCCTTCAGGATTTTTTGGTTGAGAGCAGAATTCATGGTTCTTTCAATTAGGGCAAGTTGTCCAGGGCTTGAAGCAGCAATGCAGCCCTAGACCATGACACTACCACCATCATGTTTGACTACTGATACGATGTTCATTTTATGAAATTCTGTCTTAGTTTTATGCAAGATAAAACAGGACACATGTCTTCCAAAAAGTTCAACTTTTGTCTCATCAGTCCCCAGAATATTTTCCCAAAATGTCTTGAGGATCATCAAGATGTTTTCTGGCAAATGTGAGATAAGTCTTTGTGTTCTTTTTGTCCAGCAGCGGTTTTTGTCTTGGAACTCTCCCATGAATGCCATTTTTGCCCAGTCTCGTTCTTATTGTTCCATCGTGGACCAGTGTCCAAACTGTGGCAAGTGAGGCCTGCAGTTCTTTAGATGTTGTTTTGGGTTTTTCTTTCTCATCTGTTCTTGAATTTCTTTAGCTCACAGTGGGATGTGTTGCTTTTTGAGATCTTTTAGTCTACTTCAGGTTGTCAGACAGGTTCTATTTAAGTGATTTCTTGATTCAACAAATCTGGCAGTAATCAGGCTTGGGTGTAGCTACTGAAACTGATCTCAGCTTTCCAAAAAATGTGGTTAATCACAGTTAATTCATGATGTAATAAGATGACAAATTACCTTTTCACATAAGGCCAGGTAGGTTTGGATAATTTTTTTCCTTTAATAAGTGAAATCATCATTTGAAAACTGCATTTTGTATTTATTCAGGTTATCGTTGTCTGATATTAAAATTTGTTTGATGACCTGAAACATTGGTGTGACAAATATACAAAAATATAAGAAATCAGGAAGGGGGCAAATACTTTTTCACAGCACTGTAGTTTTGTATAATGATGCTTTTTGTTGGTCATACTGATTCAGAGATACCAGCATTGATCTGCTTTAATAGATGTTGCACATACAAACTCAGCTTTTTCGGCACCAGACTATTAAAAACCAGCTGATTTTTCTATATCACTTGATGGTACTAAAACCTCACTGTCTGGTTAGGTCAGCACAACAAAGGAGATGTTCCTGAGATGTGGGTAGGAGTGGGAAGAGACAAAGATCCGGATGGAAAATTACAGTGTCTGATATTACAATACTCAGTATACCGTAAGATTGTGATAACATCGCACCGTGGCCCGAGTATTGGGATAATATCGTATCGTGGGGCCTTGTGATTCCCTTCTATGCTGTGCGGCTTAAGGTCATAGAAACGGAGACGGTTGTGGCCCCTATACATCACATGATGTCCTCCATGCTGTGGAAGGGAAATAACTTTTAACTGTCATTATTGATCATTTAGCCTACCATATAATAATAGTGAATAATAGTTAAACCATTGACAGCAAAAATGAGCGTTCTGACACCAAAATGACGGGATTGAGTGCACCAAACAGTGAGTGTGGGGAGCAACGTTTGCTGATATACAGTAACAGTTTACCCAACACTGGCCTTAAATATTCCCTTCTGCTGCCAGAAGTTGTTATAGTAGACGAGCCAACTCACCTGTTTTCCAGCCGTCAAACCTGTTTCCTCTGCTCACCGAATTCAAAATGGCTACTTTTAAATTAGCTATACAACATCGTGTGTGGTAATAGCTATTTTCCTGCCACCCAATTTTTAGCTCATTCATTCAGATACAAATTACAATTTCACAAATATCACTCCTCCTCCTAGGCAATTGCCCGGATGCTCACCAAACACACATTGATCTTCAGGTGGTTCTACAGCTAGGTTTACGCTCAAGATCAGGGTTAAAGTGGGTCTACAGCCATATTCATGCATCTCTATATAATTATACAGGCAGAAGTGAAGGCCCTCTGTGTTCATCAAACCAGAATGAGTCCCCCCATCACTGATGGTCTGGCTCTGCTTTATTTCCCCCACCTGTCCCAGAAAAGATGGTCCCCTTGTTCCCGTTTTAAAAACTCAGTTGCCGTCCGACTCATTGCTCTTGCGCTTGTTTGGCTTCCTCTTTAGAGAATTTGTTGTATTGTCGCATGGACTCAGAGCTCGCCATGGTCCACTGCAGCTGCCCCTGGAGATCTGCTGTTTTAAAGGGCCTATATCATGCAAAATCGACTTTTTTGAGGTTTTTAAGCATGTTATAATGTTAATTCCTCACCAAAAACACCCCCAAAGTGGTATTTTGCTCCATTCACGCATCTCTGAGTATTCCTCCTCACCCCTGCTCTCTGAGCTGCTGCTCCACCCTGTCCCTGATAATGATTGGGTCCCAATGTTCATACGTATGAACGTGGGTGAGCCGCCCACTCCAGGAAGTGCCTGTGCTGCCAGCACCGCCCCCAGGCTAACGCACACACCCACTTTCTTCACGCAGCTAACAGAGCAGTGATCAACAATAATAATAATTAAAAAAAACTATGAAAGACATTTCTCTTAGCTTTTCATTTACCAGTCAGAAACTTCCTGTAAACGTCTTCGAGGTCGCTGTGGTATCTCGTGCACCTCAAATTCCCGATTGGACTCTGGGTCAAGAGTGTAAGGCTCCACAACATGCTCATCCATCTTTTCTAAAGTTTACTGTAGATGTTGTTTTTGTGGGCGGGACCCAGCGACACGCTGCAGCAGCCGGCTCAGGGGTTACATCATGAAATGGGCGGCAGCCACAAGAAGGAGAGGCGGAGCCTCAGAGATCGAGGCATCTTACTTCTGGGTTGGAAAAGTAGCTCGCGAAAATAACTCATATTTTATAAGAAATTCATTCCCCAGTGTACCAAAGGTAATATACTATCACATACATGCATATAGTTTACTCTGAAAGGCTTAAAATAGCATGATATAGGCCCTTTAACAACACCAATGTGTCACCCACTGAGCTCACAGAGGCTACGGAGTAGGGGACTGATTATTGCTCTTCTTATCTATTGTCACACAGTACAATTATTTTACATTTTATGTTTGAAAGTGTCTTTTTGTGGTTAAGGTGACACCTAAACCTGTGATGTGGGATCAATCCAAGGCATTTTCTGTTCTCATTTTTGAGAAGTTGTGCATCACAATGAAGTAAAAACAACATTGAACTAAGCTGAAGGATAGGCTCTAGTTTTAAATCCAGTGTTGTTTACAGCCGCTGCTTTTCTTCACTTCCGACCGCTCTCCCCTTCTCCCCGCCACCGTTCTTTTCTTTCTTGTTTTCCGTTTGTTTTCTCTCTTGGCGGCTACTATTTTTTCCCCACACTGCCTGAAACCCGGGGCCAGGAAGTGTGTGCATGGCGACAACAGGAAGTAAAACCTCAGTCACAGTCAGGTCTCCATGGTCCGGACTCTGAAATATATTATGCAGCCGTACTGTTGCAGGTCAGATGCATCACATTTTGATTGATTTTTTTAATTGCTTCGCTGGGACATTTGCATGATTGGGATGCATTACTGAACAACATGCTCAACTGTACTATCACTCTCACACACTTAAGTTTTGCATTTATTCCAGCATCCACTTAGCAGAAAGCTTCAGTTTATTTCCTGAAAGTCTGTCTGTGATTCCCCCCCCCCCTTTTTTTTTCTGTTTAGCAACCTTTACCCTCTGCTTTTACACGAGCTTGTGCCAAAAAATAAGTGGTATCTGTATGCAGGACACATCCACCGGTGCCCACAGTGAGTGTTGTGTGTGCTTGTGTGGCAAGATTTATTGTAGCCTCGGCCCACACAAACTCACAGCAATGCAGCTCCTTTATAGAGCAGAAAAAAATTAGATGGAGGTTAAATATCAATGTAAACATGTACATGAATACATGTGGCCGTCTTCTTCCGCCTTGCTGAATGCAGCTGTGTTTTCATCGGCTTGTTACAGTGGTTAAAGCACCTAACTCCTGTTCTATGCATGCAGGTGTGTGTTACCACTAAGTCCCCCTTTACACAGACAGACATCACCTAAAGCCTCAAAAAAGTCTTTTGTGTAAATGTCTAGGTGAATGTTGTAAGATTTTCATGGCGATCTATAGAGATCTTTGAAAAATCCTTGAGAGCTCACTGGGAGACCAGGAAAGGTCATTCAGTTTGTTGAGCAAGCAAAGAGGCATGTGGGTATAATATTTGAGAGGTTTCTGCCCCATTTACACAGGGATGGAGATTGTGAGAGATTACTGAAAGATGAAAAAATAGCCAGATCTCTCAGCAAACTTTCAATGATCTCAACAATCTTTCAACGATCTCTCAATGAGTGCGCAAAGGTCTTGTCAATCTCCCAACGATTTCTCAGCAATCATTCAATGAACTCTATTGGTCTTTCATCAAATGCTTAGAAATTCTGCACTGATCTCTCAGCTGTCTCTACTTTTGGGTGGAAAAAATTTGGCATTCATTTAAAGTTCGCTGAGAAATCACTGAAAAATCTCTGAGAGATCAATGAAATTGTTGAGTGGTCAAAGAGAACTAAAGGAGCACTCAATGATCTCATTGATCTCCCAATGATCTCTCGTGATTTTTCAATGATCTCTTGGCGATCTTTCAATGAACGCCAGATTTTCCCACTCCAAAGGTAAAGATGGCTGAGAAATCAGTGAGGGATTGCTGATCATTTGATGAAAGATCAATAGAGTTCATTGAAAGATTGCCGAGAGATCAATGGGAGCTTAGTGAGAGATTTTTGAAAGTTCACTTCATTTTCAAAATTGTTGAGAAGTTGTTTTGGAATGAGTCAAAACTTTGAAGACCATGGAGATCACAAAAGATCACTGAGATCATCAATAGATCTTGGAGATTGAAAGATCACTTGGAGATCAGGCCATTTTGTCATCACTCAGCAATGTCTCAATGATCTCCACCCCTGCATAAGGGAGTTTAATGACCTTCAAAAGAACACAAATTGAGTTGCAGAAGTTTGCCGAGGTGATGATGGGGGTCTGTGTGAGTTGCTTAGGCACTCTGCTTTTGATTTGACAAAGTTCTTGCTGCCTCCAAAAAGAGAATGATGTTGTTATGCCTCCTTAACTGCAGCAGTTTGTTTTTTAATCTGGCCAAAGCTTGGGGGAAACTAACTCATTGCTGTTTATGTGCCGGAGGGGATGCTATTGTAAAGCTTGAGGTCAAACATCGGATGTTGAAATGATATCAGGTTGAGTTGACCACATTCCAGAACAACAAATACAGTAAGTAAATCTGGACTTTATGGGATTGAGACCAAGCCAAGACCAAGCCCAAGCCAGGCAGAGACCAAGACCACTGTGTATGTAGCTCTTGGTCTTGATCTCTTATCTTGGGTTTGTCTTGGTCATGGCCGACTCTAGTCTCGACAAGGTCTTGACTACAACACTATTAGCCAGTGTTAGCAACGTTGACTGAAAACAGTATGGTACTTAGTAATTTGCATGTTCAGAGAAAGAAGCTAGGCTGTGCTACACTACTATTGATGCTTGCCACGTGGAAGTAGCCATGTTGGGTTTTGATCTTGTGGTTGTAGAGGTCTGACTGACTTTACGAGCTGAAAATCTTACTTCCCCAATGAAATTTTGGATGGGACTGCACTGAATTCCGATCTATGGCTGAAAATTAACACACTATAGTATAACATCAGCCCTTGATGGTATACAGTAATTTATTTAGCAGGTTACACATCCTCTAGACAGGATAAACTATTTACAAATAAGTTTTAATTTCTCGTAATGTAGAAATACTGCTCTTATGATAATGTCTCATTCGGGCTGAACATGGGGTATTTTTTAAAGGTCTGACTGAGATGTCATTTTAATCAAAGATTTTGTTGTTTGAATAATTGCTTAGATGAAGTGCCTTTTCCCCACTGTGCTAAACTTTGTGGCTAAAATCATTAGTGAGATTTTATTATTATATGGGTTTAACTTAGATACCATGTTAAACTGTTTTCCTCAAAGTTCCCTTTATTGTACTTTTAAAACCAAACACAAATATATGCCGAAGTAAGATCTTAAATTGTTTAATTAAATTTTTGAGGATAGCAGAGCATTTCTTGCCCAGATGAGAGGGGAGCCCAGACCACAGACTGGAAAACTGGGCTTTAAAGGAAAGTGGTTGCTATATTGACTTTACCAAAAACTCTACATGCCTCAAAGATCTGCACTCCTCTGAGGTCTAAGTCATCATTAACGACAAGGACCTAACCCTGTATTATCCATATCTGTATTATTTTGGTGTATTTATATCATGGTTTGCAAGTTAGAGGAAAGAAAATAATCATTTTAACTATCTGACATAAAATATATACATTACAGGCCATTTTATCAGTGAGTCTTTATTCCTTTCTATTTTAATTTAAATCAGATCAGTAGAACCTAAAGGCATTATTGTTGCCTTTATGGGTCTGTACTGGTGAGGAAATATTACATGTGTGAATGACTACTTTCAACAGTGATATTACTTTTACTTTTTCATTCTTGCTGCCAGTAAAGCTCAAAAGCGGAGGTGAAACGGCTGTATCTGCTTACTGAAACCCTTTACCTGATGAGCTGCTTTCAACTTTTCATTGCATAATAATGAAAATAAAGAATACAACTCTCCATGCTGGCAGAGATGACTCATTATGTTATGTGGTAATTTTCCAAGAGCATTTATGATTGTGTTTTGTGTGAACAATGTGAGAACTAGTGAATGGCATGTGGTGTCTAATTTAAGGATTAACTAGCATGACTGTAGACTCACAGCTAGCATTTAACGCATGAATAGCTACAAGCAAATATGACTTTAATACAAAATAGGTTTAAATTGGATTATTTAGCCTACAGTGAGAACAACTACCAAGCAACATTGTATTTCAGTGCAAGGTGTCAGATTATGGAACGATTTTGGACCTGAATTAAAATCATGTACAAAGCTTGGACAATTTAAACAAAAACTAAAGGAAGAAATACTCCAAACATATTTACAAGACGACATGTAAACTCACATAAGGATTGACATTTCCAGCCTGTGTTGTGTTATAGCTTAGTTTTTCTTTTTTCTCTGTGACACTATGTCTTAGATTTGTTTTTGAATAGTAACCGCTTAACTTAGACTAGCTCAGTTTTCTTTTTCTCTCAGTCATATTTTGTCTTAGCCTTGTTTTAAATTGTAATCGCTCTTGTCTTGTTTTCTCTTTTTTCTCCTTTGAATTCTTGGATGGAATATGGGTGGGCAATATAAGCTGCGGCTTCAGCCATCACCCATTTCGGATAACTCACGTGGAATTGTATAGTAGAAGGAGTCTTTGTCTAATTTGACCTTGTTGTTATATTATACAGTTTCTTTTAACCTGTAATGTACTATCCGAAATAAATTCATTCATTCATTCATTTAGGTTTCATCTTCTTATGTTGGTCTTTGACACTGGTAGTATAAATATTTATTGAATTCTTATTCTTTTTTTTTCCACAATATTTTTTATTGAACCTTTTTTTTACAAACATGACACAAACAATCAAACACTAACACTAAAGTAATTTAAAAATAAAAAAAACCCAAAACAAAACACTAACTACAAGAAAAGGAAAAAAAAAAGGTACTAAAAACACCAACAGCCACTAACAAAGGCAAGTCATCAACAATGCTCCTCTGTTTAGTCTAGGCCAGGGGTCACCAACGCGGTGCCCGCAGGCACCATGTCGCCCGCAGGGACCACATGTGTCACCCGCAGGCCTGTTCTAAAAATAGCACAACTCGCAAGTGAGCTGCGTCTAAGATGTAATTTTTTCTGCCGCTATTTTTTATTTTATATTTTTTAAAATCACACTTGCATTTATATAGATTTTAAAATGACAATGTCTTAAAAATAAAAAAAATGAAAATATGTTTATTATACGTAAAGTTAAGGTGAACTCTGACCTAGTTCAAAGGTCAGTATTGTGCGCATGACAAAACCTTCGCGCTTGTGGAGCGTAAGCTTAGCTAGCGGGCAGTTAAGATGGTGAGCGCAGTGCGGTTTCCAAGCCCAAAAACATGGCAAAAAAAAGACAGAAAATTTATCATTTTCAAAGTGAGCGGGAGGAAGAGTTATTTTTTACTACCGTGAAAGGAAGCTGTGTGTATTTCATATGCGGGGCGATGGCGAAGCACCACTTCACTACCCACTCTTTTTTTTTTTTTTTTTTTTTTTTTTGGACTTATCTTGTACCCGTAGGTGGATTTGTTCTGCAGTCCGGTGACAAGCCACCAGCCGCTGCGTGCGCAAGCGCCCCTTAACTCCCTAACCTGCATGTTTTTGCATGAAAAACGAGAACATGCACCACCAGAACATGCAAACTCCACACAGATCACTGTTGGCCGGGGGCAGGGATCGAACCCACGATCCCCTGGCCGAGGGTAAACTGCTGCCGCGGTGCTAACCACTGCGCCACCGTGCATATAAGCACTCTCAGTGCTTGTTTAGCTTCTTCTCATGAAAGGACAGTGCTGGTTGCTCAAGCATGATTCTTGGCAAGAACTGTATGGATATAATTCCAGTGAAGAAGAACACACAAAAGTGTGTTTATTAAATGTAACAGATTTTGAGCAGAATTGCAGCAGATTTGTTCAGTTAAAAATGTGATAAGATTTATTTAATATGAAAGCTGATTTTTCTTAAATGTTGCTAACTTTTTCAACATGGTCCAACATAGTTCATGAATTAAAGGGTTTAGTTTTTATGGTTAAAAGGGACTGGTGAAAACTGGACATTTTTTTATGAAATGTAGAAGGGATCATCTGAACAATTGCTGAGATTAATAAAAATAAAGTGTTGAATGTTGATCTTGTCTGTTACCCACTCTAAGTTATTGATAATTATTTATGTGTGTGTATGTGTGTGTATACACACACACACACACACACACACACACACAATTTGTTATTTTAGAGGAGTGTGTCAAGCTGGTGCCCTTCACATGACTCGATACCCATGAAGTAGCTCTTGGTTTCAAAAAGGTTGGTGACCCCTGGTCTAGGCAATCCATTACATAAGTATACATATTATGCATTCACCAATTTGGAATTTACAAGGTCCACACACATCATTCACCTTCTTCTTCAGAAGTTATGTTTAATTTCTTTACATAATCAATGAAAGGTCTCCATATATTCTCAAACACATTTTCCTTTGATTTCAGTATGTATGTTATTCTTTCTAGTGGAAGGTTCCTTAACATCTGTCTTAACCACTGAGTCACATCTGGTCTATGAGTCTTTTTCCACAATAGTGCAATACATTTTTTGGCATTAAGCAAACTGAGGTCTATGAATGCTCTTTCACTCTTATTGAAGTTATGCTTTTCTGGATACAGACCCAACAAAAACAGTTTAGGGTTCAATGTGAATTATTTTGAAATTATTTTTTCAATTGTTACCCTCACCTCTTCCCAAAACATTCTAATTTTTCTACATTCCCATAAACAATGAAATAGGGCTCCTTTACTTTCCATACATTTTGTGCATGTATCTGGTATGTTTTTGTTATATCTATTTAACTCCACTGGTGTAACATACATTCGCATTAACCATTTAAAATGTATCAATTTAAGACGTATATTTATTGATTTGGTTTGAGCTTCTGTACAAGCCAATTCCCATTGTTCCTCTGAAATTTCAGTTTGCAGGTCTTCTTTCCAATAATTCAGTCTTTTTTGTGAGTTTTCACTTGAGGATAGTGTCAATGAGTTATAAAACTCTGAAATAATACCCTTTCTCTTACTTTCGTCAAAATTTTTTCCAAGGATGAATAAGTAGGTCGGGTGAGAGCATTATTTTGATTTGATCGAATAAAATTCCTAAGCTGAAGATATTTAAAAAAATGTGTTCTATTAAGATTAAATTTGATCCTCAGTTCTTCAAAAGACATTATCTGAACGTGACAAATATAAGTCTTGAATCTTTTGAATCCCTTTTTAAATTCCATACTTTAAATACAGCATCTGCTCTCCCTGGTGTAAAATATTGATTACCCCATATTGGGCTAAATTGTGACAATAAGTGTGGTTCTTTTAAATATTTTTTGGTTTCACACCATATTTTGATCATATGCTTTACAATTGGATTTTTAACTTGTTTCTGTAATTTTTTAGCCGAGTCTGAGTATATGAATAAGAGAAGAGGTAAAGGTAAATTGTATGTTTCCATTTCAGTCCAGTGAGGGAGATCATTTGATGAAAAATAATGTCATAGACCTCAGTTGTGCTGCCCAGTAATACAACATAAAGTTTGGACATTTCAGACCTCCACGATCAAATGGTAAATATAGTAAGGACAGACGTAATCTAGCCTTCCTATTGTTCCATATAAATTCCACTAACTTTTTTTTAATTCTTGAGAATAGATCTGAAGGTGGTGGTAAAGGAATGTATTGAAATAAATAAAGTATTTTGGGTAAGATATTACTTTTAAGTATATTAATTCTCCCGATCATCGACATTGGTAGTGACATCCATCTCTGAAGTAACTCATTAATATCTGTCATTAAGGCTTCATAGTTGGCACTGGCAACTGATTCTAGCTTAGGCACAATTTGAATTTCTAAATATTTAAACTGATTTACAACATTGAATTGATTTACCTCAGGAGCTGTGTGATTTCTCTGGGTCTCATTTAGCATTAATATTGAAGATTTAGTTTTATTTATTTTATATCCTGATATTTCCCCAAAGTTCTTTATTAAATTTAACAAGGTCGGAATTGATTTTTTTAAAATCCGACATAACCAAAATTATGTCATCGGCATACAGGGAGATTTTATGTTCTGTTGGTCCTACTTTAATTCCATATATTTGTGGATGTAAACGTACTGCCATCGCTAAAGGTTCAATTGCCATAGTAAACAGTAGAGGTGAAAGTGGACAGCCTTGTCGACATCCTCTATTGATTTTCATTGATTTTGAGATATTGCTATTTGTTAGGATTTCTGCTGTAGCATTATTGTATATTATCTGAACCCATTTTATGAAATTATTTCCAAGTCCAAACCTTTGTAGGACTTCAAAAAGAAAGGGCCATTCGACCCTATCAAAGGCCTTTTCAGCGTCCAATGATAGGAGAGCTGTATCCGGTGCTTCTTTATTAGAATAAATAATATTAAATAGTCTTCTTACATTATGGAAGCCTTGTCTTCCCATTATAAAGCCATTCTGATCTCGGTTAATAATATTTGGTAATATTTCTTGTAGTCGTCTTGCTAAAATTTTACAGATTATCTTAAGGTCAGCATTTAATAGGCTTATTGGTCTCATGTTTTCACATTTATTAGAGGGTTTACCTGGTTTTGGCAACAGTATAATTAAGGCATTATTCATGTATGGTGGTAAAGTACTATTTTGAAATGCTTCTAAAACCATTTCCAAAAGTGGTTTTATTAATTTATCCTTAAATTTTTTAGAGGTCAACTGGAAGACCATCTGGTCCTGCACTTTTTCCTGATTTCATATTATCAATGGCTAGCCCAACTTCTTCTTGACTAATTTTAGACTCCAGTATCTCCCTGTTTTCATTTGGAATACACGGTATAGATAATCCGTCCAAAAACCCATTTAGTTTTGTTAGGTCAGTTTCATTTTTTGTATCATATAGTTTTTCATAATAATCTCTAAAGGCACTATTAATTTCTAAAGGATCTACAACTGCCTGTCCGTTACTTATAATACTGGTAATTGGTGTTTTAAATTCTAATTGTTTAATCTGCCATGCCAGTAATTTCCCTGATTTTTCACCTTGTTCATAAAAAGATTGGTTCAATCTTAGAAGACTCGAGGCAGCTCTATTCGCAGATTTTTTGTCATATTCTGCTCTCAGAATCAGTAATTCATTCTCTAATTTTGGGTTACTTCCTGCATACACTTTTTCTTGAAGAATTTTTATTTTACGTTCCAACTGGACTCTCTCCTCCCGAGTCTTCTTAGATTTTGAACCTGTATAACTAATAATATACCCCCTAATAAAAGCTTTGAAAGCCTCCCACTTTACACATGCTGATGTTTGTGTAGTATTGATATCAAAGAACTCATCTGTTTTTCTATGTACTTAACAAATTCCTCATCCTGAAGCCATTTATGCTGAAATTGCCACCTACCTGGATCCTTTGTCAATTTCTTATCTACATATATTAGACAGCAGGGTGCATGATCAGATATCACAATGTTATCATAGAAACAGTTTTGAATCTTGGACCTTAATTCTGTGGAGATCAAAAAATAGTCAATACGTGAGAATGTCTTGTAGGTATTAGAATAACAAGAATAGGCTTTGACTTGTGGTTTCATTTCTCTCCATATATCTAGCAATTTCAGTTCTTTCATAAAATAATTAATGGTCATCCTGCATCCATTGTGCGTACAGTCCAGTCCTGTTGATCTATCTATACTGGGATTCAATGTACAGTTAAAATCCCCTGCTATTATATGTTGCCCTGTAAGTGATGATAAAGTAAGAAATAAATTAACGAAGAAGTTTTGATCATCTATATTGGGACCGTATAAGTTCACCAGATTTATATTTTCTAATAACAAAGATCCTTGGATGATTAGATATCTTCCTAATTTGTCTCCAATTACATTTTCCACTTGAAATGGGACTGTTTTATGTATGAGAGTTATAACTCCCCTGGCTCGGGATGAAAATGATGAGGTGAACACATTTCCCTGCCATCTTCTCCTAATTCTTTTTACATCCTCCTCTATTAGATGAGTTTCTTGTAAAAACACAATTTTTGAACCTATGTCTTTTATTTTATTCATAACTTGTTTAAGTTTTTTTAGATTTTGTAGACCTCTGCAATTCCATGAAGTTAAATTAAGATTAACACTTTGGTCTATGATCAATAAGGAGTTTGAGATTACCTTGCAATATAAACATGCTCATACAGAGAAGCAAAAACATGGATGGTTGAACATTCATCCTACAAACTTCACAAAAACAAATTCCCTTTCCCCACATTTGTGGTAATCCCCCCCCAAAATCAAAAAAAAATTCTGTCTCCCGTTATAGCTAGTGACTGTTCCACACCTGCGAGGATCAGTCAAACCACTCTCTTTCTCCTCTGTCACCCTGATTCTACTACTTTTTAATGACATGACATTAACTGTCTTCTGTAGTTTTTCCAACATAACTCCAAAATTTTATAGCAACTTTGTACATCATAGCTTTTTTTTATATAATACAATCTATATTTTGTAGACATGCTATAGGTTTCAGATCAATCAGATGCCTGTGCAAATGCTTAAATATTCTACCTTTATATCTTGTTCATGCTTCATGCTTAGCTCCCACTAGTCTCTTCTTGGATCTGCTTGATAAGCTCCTGCGCCTCCTGAGGGGTCTTGAAGATATGGGTTCTCCCTTTATATGTGACCAGCAGTCTTGCCGGATGAATCACTCCATGACGAATCCCGAGGTTGCGCAGCTCTTTACGGGCGGGGTCAAACTGTTTCCTTAATTGTTGAATTCCTGTGGCCAAATCTGGGTAGAACCGCACCTGTTGATCCTGGTATTTAATTTCTCCTTTAGCTCGCGCCGCGTTGGTGACAGTCATCTTGTCTCTGTAGCTGAGGAGCTTCATAATCAGCGTCCTCAGTGGTGTCTTATTATCTCTCGGTGGGCCGATTCGGTGAGCGCTCTCTAAGACGACCAATGACTGCAGATCCGCGATGTTCAGCGCTTCTGGAATCCACTTTTCCAAAAAGGAACATGTATCCCGTCCCTCCGCTCCCTCCGGGAGGCCCACCAGCCTCAAATTATTCCGTCGCGACCGGGACTCTAAATCCAGGACATTATCTTCCAGACGTTTATTTTTTAATTCCAATGTTTGCACCTTTAATTGTAGGCTGGTGATGTCATCTTCAGCGCTTGAATTTCGGAGCTCCACCTGCGATACTCGCTCCATACAGTCGCTTATTTCTTTTCTCATTCCTTCTATCGCTGCTATAATCCCATCAAATTTAGACGAAAAGTCTGCTCTCATCGAGCTGATGGCAGCAAGTACCGCACTCGTGCCCTCCTCAGCAGTCACCGCTCCACCGCTAGCTCCCTCCTCCGCCATTGTCTCTGGAGATTTTTCTGCTTCGTCACGAGCGTGGAAGTCTGTTAGCTTGGATTGTTTCAACGAATCACTTTTTCCTCCGCCTAAATTCCCAGCCTTGGTCTTTACCATATCCGCGCCTAAACGCTGGGATAGGTTTTTGTTCCAATTGAGAGAGTTTTAGCCTACTTTTTATTTTTAGGAGCAGAGCAGTGTGAAACATGTCTTCCTACGTGGCCGCCATAACCGGAAGTCCCCTGAATTCTTATTCTTAATTCAAATCAGCGTATATGAAATACCTGAGAGTCTACTCTCAGATTGTCCAACTTTAAAATATAGAATACAGCTTGTCGTGCTGGCAGAATGACTCATCTTTATATTGGTATTTTTGTGGAAGCATTTATGATTGTGTTTTATATGTGAATGATGTGCGAACTGGTGAATAGCATGTGGTATATTTGAGTAGCTTGCATCCTAGTATTAGCTAACATGTAGCTGCTAATTTAAGGATGGCACAACAGCTGCTAGCATGACTGTGGACTCATAGCTAGCATTTAGGTTAACATGTGGCTAGCTGTGTATTATGTCTATTCTAATTATGATTTCAGGATAAATCAGGTTTAAATTATCTAGGTTAATCTTTTTTTATGTTAGTCTTTGGTACTTGCACTATAAATATGTTTGTTCTTAAGTCAGATTATGAGATAAATGAGACTCTACCCCAAGACTGTCCAGCCTTAAAATATAGACTACTGCTTACAATGCTAGTAGGGGGAGTCATCATTATGTTGCCATTTTTGGGCACATTTATGATTATGTTTTATGTGAACGATGTGAGAACTGTTTCAGTGACTTGGTTATATTTAGTGTATTGCATGCTAGCATTAGCTATAGTGTAGCTATCAAGTTAGGATTACATTGATAGTTTTAGTATGATGTCACACGCCAGACATGTTGGAGGTGAAGCTGCCGCATTCAGCAGAAAAATGTTGTAAATATGGTGAACTATTTTGCTATCATTGGTTGTATGAACACTGGTAGACTTTAATGAACTGATTTGTTAATTTAACCCACAGTAACCGTGCAAAACAGTCTTCCAACCAAGTTTCACGGAGCCACTTTTAGCAGCTAAACGTTAGCTCATAATTTTGACCAACCCACTCACCCTGCCTTCTTAAAATCTCCGCAATGTGCTCGGAGCTCGGTACGGCCACACACTCGGTTGTGTTCATGCTCATTCAACAGTCAATAGTGTTGGCTTGGCTTTGTAGGTGTTGTCTCGCTCATCTCCAAGTAAGGGTCCTGCTTCTCAATTAAAGCTAATTTGTCATCGTAACGCTGTCTAGAGTCATTATCAAAAGTTTCACTTTAAGTTTTGGAGGTTTTCACACTTTTCCACTAATGTGAAGGCGATCCCTCTGTAAGTCACATGATCGAAAACTAGCCATAGCTGCTGCTAGCATGGCTGCAGTCTCATGGCTAGCATGAATAGCTACAGGCAATACTGTTCATTTCATATGGTTTCAGCTTAAATGAGGTTTAAATTAGAATTATTCAATTAGTTTTTTGTCTTCTTTTGACAGTCTTTGGTACTCGTGATTATTTATTGAAAGACATTCTTAAATCGAGGTAGCCTGTGTGAAATACCTGAGATTTTACTCTGAGACTAACCAACCATAATAATGTCAGCTATGAATGTTTCTTTACAAGTACTGGAATGAACCTGGCATTTACCAATTCCTTTAAGGGAAACCATAAAGAGTGCTTAAAAATAATAAATTAAACTGATAGATGATTAAAAAAGAAATCAGAATCAGCTGCACTATTTTTACATGCAGCAAATCTTCTTTTCTCCTCAGTGAAAATGGGCCAGTGGCCTATATTCTCTGGCGCTTCGCTGCTCCTCTCCAGATTAGTGCTTCCTCCTTTCCTCCGTTTCGCTCCCTCCCTTTCTCTCTCGCTCTGGGCTTTTGAACTGATAAGCACTGGCAGAGCTCGCTGCCTCGTTGGACACAAGGGTGTCCACGAGAAAAAAGACAGAGCCTCCTTCTTTTTTTACGCATCCCTCCTTTTCTCCCTCAATTCTGTTTGCAGTATGACTCTTTCTGTTCTTTGTCTTCAATTCAATATCTTTTTCTTTTCTTTACTGTCCAAGTGGCTGAAATGTGAAGGATATGAAAGTGTGGGATTCTCCTTCAAAGCATGCGAAAACAAACAGGGCATCTGAGAAACAGATGGATTTACATGAAGAGGATGAGAAAACAAGCATTTGAACGAGGGAACCAGTAACACAAGGTGCTTTATTTGGCGAGTGCCACACAGACAGTGTTCCCAGAAAAGAAAGATGCATCAAACTACGATTAATAGTCAGAAATCAATCCTAATGTTTCCCAGCAGCAAAGTGCTCCTGTGTTGCTGCTGTCAGCCTCTAAGTGTACCATGTGTCTGTTCATAAAAATGTACGAAAAAGCCTGAAAGAGGTGGTGAAAAGTCATGATAAATTGAAAAATTTGAGAAAGAATGATGTGGAAGCAGAGAGGAGGTGGATGACGCAACCTTGGAGCATTGTGTTTGACCTTTCATTGGTAGGATTGTATTATAATTTGAGCCGTGAGCACATGCGTGTGAATGCACGTACCAGATGGGAGGGGTAAGTGCATGCTTAGCCGTGGAAAAAAACAACATGTTGTGTACACGCAACATAAATGTCAACCTGGTTTAAAATCTACCTCGTGTAAAAACTGGGAAACATCTGTTGTTAATAGGAAGAAGTCAGGATGAGTGCCTTGGTGTTAGTAGACATACTGTTTGCTCATCACTGGTATGAATAAATGATGTCCATTACAGAATCTGATTTATATTTTTGACATGTGATTAGAACAGTGTCAGCAAAATTACTATAATTACTGGCTTTGAAAGTGCATTACCAGAGCTTTGATTCAGCCTTAAGTTGTGCTTACCTGCAAATTTAATACCATGATACATACAGTATCTTTCAGCAGTATTTAGACACCCATCTAGACGTAGTGAGTTTGCTGGGTCATGATGGGCCCTTGGAGCATAACTGGTAGGGCAGCATCATAGTTGATCGGAATTGACCCTTTCTTTTTTTTTTTGCCTTCCTTCTTCTTACTGACAAGGCTCATGATTAAACAATATTACACAAGAGCGTGGTGTCGTATCACTGCGGTGTGGTAGTAAATGAGCATAAGCCAATAAAGAACAGGCCTATTGTAATTTCACACAAAATAAGCATTGTCCAGTCCAACATGTATCCAACATGTATCTCTTGATGGTTTGTGGGTCACGTCACGTGCACAGTGGCTAATTAGCTTGTTAGCTGCATTGGGGGTAGTCCTTTACACACCCATGATTGCGTTACCACCACACAGTGATTATGTCTCTCTTATGAGGTTCTTAACTACAGCCTTAGCTTGTCCATTTCCTCTGTAAAACAGTTGACCGGTGGTGTGGCTAGCTAACAGCAGCTTCTGCTACTTTTAGTGTTAGTATTCGTGCATTTCATTCTTTTCCTTATAGAATATCACTGCAATAAACAGGGAAAAAAAAAAACAAACATCTGCTTTAAAATTTGCATTTCTTCCCACAACTTTTACAGCAAAAACACTAAAACATCGCAATTTTTATCACAACTTTTTAAAAAAGCTCCCACGAATTCAGGCTTTTTGGGCTGCAGCAATCATAAAGCATCCCACAAAATCCTGGAGGGACTGGTTTGTTTTTGTTTCAAGTCGTCTTTAACTGTTCTGCTGCATCTGAACAGTACAGACTGCGCTGCTTCTGAAGTTTTGTGCCCATGCTGCAACATCACAGGCACGTTTTAAAGGGTCAGTACACACACACACACACACACACACACACACACACACACACACACACACACACACACACACAGAGTAGGAAAAAAAACCCTATATGAACAGATTACGTCAGTTCTACATCCCAAACATCGGTTGCAGTTTTATTTCGGTTAATCTCCCAGTCCTAATGAATGGGCACAAAAACATTATTGGTTTTGATATATTCTTCTCCCTTTGTCTGCTTCTCTCGTCTATTTCAGTCTTCCTTCCTCACTTCTTCTCTCCTTTCTTTTCACTTCATCTCCTCTTTCCTCATGTCCTTCACTCTTTAACTTTCTTCTTTCTCCGTCACTTTTTTGTTTCACCCCTAGACTCCCCTCTAAAAGTATTAGAACGGTGAGCTCTCAGTGGAAGTGAACCGGACCATCCTTAGGCTGAAAAAAAAGAAGAAATCCATCAGAAAGATAGTGGAAATGTTAGGAGGGGCCAAATCAACAGTTTGCTCTTTTTTTCCCCTCAGAATGTACCATACTGCTGAGCTAGGGAACTCGAGAAGGCCTAGACATCCACGGAAGACAGCAGTGGTGGATGATTGCAGGATCCTTTCCATGGTGAAGAACAACCCCTTCACAGCATCCACCCAAGTGAAGAACACTCAAATAGGTGTATCAGTATCTAAGGCTACCATAAAGAGAAGAATTCACAAGCGCAAATAGAGAGGGTTCACCACCAGGTGCAAACCATTAATCAGCCTCAAAGATAGAAAGGCCATATTAGACTTTGCCAAAAAAACATCTAAAGAAGCCAGCCCAATTCTAGAACAACTTTTTAGTTCCTTTCCCCATTGGCTCATTCCCCCTCTCCCCTTGATTTTGTTTTCTCTACTTTATCCTCACTTCTTCTCCTCTCTTTCCTCCTGTGTACATGTCTTTCCCAAATTTGTCTGACACACAATTACAGATCAGCGATGAAAATGGTAAATGGCATACACTTATAGCGTTTTTATTCTCATCTCTTGATGACCAAAGCGCTTTACAGATCCTGCTATCCACCCATTCACTCACACATTCACACACTGATGGCGGCATGCTGCCTAACATGGCGCTTCCAGACCCACCAGGAGCAATTGGGGGTGAAGTGTCTTGCCCAGGGACACAACAGCAGGATATCCGGGGAGAGTGGGATTCGAACCGCCAACCATGGGGTTATTGGATGACCTGCTCTACCTCCTGAGCCACTGACGCCCCCCCAAGCTTTTGTTGTCTTTGTGCTGAATTTGTAGCTAGTTTGAACTTTGTTTTGCAGTGTTATTTAGAGTCAGTGAAGCTATACTTTTTGCTGGTAATAAAGGCAACAACATGTTGGTGCTTAACCATAGTCAGCCTGTGTGCTTTTAATGCAGCATTTTGTTCCGTTTGTTCACTTCTGTACAGATTATAAAACACAGATGATTTACAACAACTGTTTGACTTCAAAAGACCAAACAGGAAAACACATAAGCATTGACGGATATTCAAAGCTAAACTCTCTCCGCCCCCCATGACTACCCCGGGAAAACTGAAAAAAGGAGGCACAGCTGCGCGGTGTCATTTTGTAGCGCAGCGGGATGCTGTGGTGTAGCAGCAGTGGATAAAGCTGTTACATGACGATGTGCAGCGAGGGCCGGTCAGTCCCCGCACTAACCATGCAGCATCTCCTCCTCTTTAGTTGCCATCTGAACAGGATGTCTGTTTGTTGTTTGATACTAAACAAGAGACCTGCAGCGAGGCGGACTGTGGCAGTTCCCACGTGTATGGTATATTGGCAGTATATGCTGGCGAGTTTCATGATGCCACATTCTTCCCCAGTCTTGAATAACTGCATCAATGAAAACAAAACCTTGACTTTTGGTCAAGCAGCAGAAAATAGATTTTGACTTCTCCCAGGACGTACTCACACTATGAAGTTTGTCCCAAGTTTAAGCCCCAAGCCAACCTATTTTTAAAACAGTTTGACACCATGCTTGAGTGGGCTTTGGTCTGCCTAGGAGAGGTAGACTTCAGCTGTATCTTGGTTTTTCACGGACTAGCACATGGGCAGTAATTTTAAAGAATAGTGGCATTTGTGAGAGAGCTTTACTGGGAATAGTGTTCAAATGCAAATTTGTAGATATTTAGATAAGTAACTGAAGCAAGGCAGAATACATGTGTGTGACTGAGAAGGAGGCAGGTGTAATGGTGAAGATGCAAGGAGCAGAGGTAGTGAAAGTAGATGAGTTTAAATACCTGGGGTCGACCATCCAAAGCAATGAACAGTGCACAAGAGAAGTGAAGAAGAGAGTGCAAGTAGGATGGAGTGGGTGATTTGTGACAAAAGGATAGCAGCAGAAGAGTTCTCTAATAGCTATTTAAAGTTGAGGGATAAGGACCTGTACTTGTATAACGTTTTTCTAGCCTCAAAGACGACTCAAAGCGCTTCACTAGTACTAACCCTCTATTCTAAGGGCCTATAGGAGACAGATACCTAGGGACAATTTAGAATGACCAATTAACCTAACATGCATGTCTTTGGATTGTGGGAGGAAACCAGAGCTCCCAGAGTAAACCCACGCAGCACAGGGAGAACATGCAAACTCCACACAGAAAGGTTCCTACCCCTGCCAGCCTGACACCATGTATATAAAAGTTGAACTGAATTGAAAATAGACTATAATTTTGCTCTGACCGCCTGTTGATTTTCCATTTTCAAATGCATTAAAGGGTATTGTCAAAGACTGTCGCTAAAGCATGTGCTTTTCACTATGGTTGCCGACTGTTAATAATGCATATTGTTATTTAAGTAAAGTTCTGCTGCAGTGTGCAACAGGCAGTGAATTGTGATAAATATGTGCATAAATTAACATTCTGTTGTCTTATTGTATGATTCATTATTAATAAACAGCAAAGAAAGTGCAGCAATGCACGTGGGTTGTGGCGAAATACTTTAAAGAAAGGGCAATTAGTCACATGCTCAGAGATGCTAATTACCATCTATTGCTGGGTGGGAGAGACTCCTGAACTGAGAGGTAGATTTTGGAGGCGAACATTTGCTCTGACCTGGATCTGTGAGCTCTTCTGCCTCCCACGCTGTGCTCCGTCACCTCCTGTAGCTGCTGCAAGGCTGAAGATAAGCGCCGAGAAAAGAGGAGATGCTTTACTGCACCGCTAACTTTGAGACATTGTGAAACAATCCATAAAAAAGACAAGAAAACAGTAGAAAACAAAGAGATTCAGGTCGCATTGCCTGAATTAGAGGGGGGATTACATCAGATAATTATATAATATTTGGAATAGGAGCAATCCTGTTTTAGAATAGGAATTGCCATACATGGAGAGCCAAACAGATTGTTGTGAAGTCGTTGTTTGGGGATTTAAAGATGGAGAGTGGGCGGGACTCCTACTCTCCTGCCTCTGAGTCCATCTGAGTGAAAAATGAAAAAAAAATACTGAGGGAGGAAAAAAAACAAGAGGTATCAAAAGGTCAGGGAATATTTAATGAGAGCTAATGAACAAGATGGAGGAAAAACTCAAGCAGTGTACTTGGACACTATTTATCTTTTTATTGAGTTCGTTTTGGCACTGGGTTGAATATATTGGAGACGTTATTGGCCTGTGTGCTGCTTGACTTTAAAGCACAATCCAGGCAGATGCTCCGAAAAGTTTTACACTCATCACAGGTAAAACAAAGTGATTAACAACCTCTAAAAGATAGAAGGGAATCTAGTAGAAAATAAGCTGTTTTTAATGGAAAATGTGGTCTTCTACAGGAGCTGTAGGAGGAGAGGACAGCCTGAATTTTCTTCACTTATATGGAGGGTAGACATTGATCTGGATAATGTAGTAGTTCAGTTAATGCACCTCACTCACAAGATGTCACACTCTGACAATTTGGTGGCCTGTTCAAGACAACAAGTGTCATAAACCTGGGTTTGGCAGTCCAAACCCAGTTCTGATCCATGGGTTCTGGCCCGCTTTCCTATTTATTTTCCATCTGGCGCTTCAGGGAGCCCTTGGGGTCCTTGCTCCCTGACAGCTCGGGCACACCCCCTCCTCCTGTCAGTATCGCCAGCTGATCCGCATTATGGGAGGTTTCACACACACACACACACACACACACACACACACACACACACACACACACACACACACACACTTCATTCATTCTCTCATACACTCACTCATACACACATGTTGTCAATTATTTCCAGCCCACTCATCTTCACACCTGCGGTCTCTTTCCTCATTAGTGTTACGATTACTTTAATGCTGGGAGAGTTGAGAGAGATTGCTGGAACATTCGATGTGTTTCATTTATGGTAGCGTGTTCCTCTGTGAAAATAAGTTGTCATTCCCTTCATTTATTTTCAGCCTGACTATGTTGCCTTGTCTTGCGCTTCATGACTGTGTCAGTTTGTTGGTGTAAGCGGCTGTTCCTGCCTTTTTTCCTCATCCGCCGGACTGCACGGACCGCCTCGGATCGTTCCAGCTCGGTAAGCCCATGTTTGCCTTTCCCCCTGTGCCGACAGCAGCCCTGCGGCACTAGGCATTCCTCTCCTCAGGCTGTAGAGCATCCAGGTGGTGTCCCTATGTGTCTGGTGGCCTCACTCATAATTTTTCATTACCCGTTCATTGTGGGACTGTTTGCTGGGCAAGGTTTGGGGATTTTTGCTAATAAAGTGCACAAACTATCTCTGCTCGTGGGCTTGTCATTCCTCCCTCCGTGCACTGCGTAATAGCGCACGGGGGACCATAACAACAAGTCCTCCAACTTATATGGGGAACATACTGTACATTTTTCCTATCATACAATTATCTGTATCTTTTCAAAGACAGTGATGCAAACTTCTTGAATTAGAATTGGACAGGGGAAAGGAGAACAACACTAAAAACTCGCATTTTCTTCTGGACTTTTGTGTTTGCATCCCTATCTTGTCTTTTTTTTTGCCATGTTTGTCTACTTCCTCATCTGTAAGGCTAGTATCTCATTTGCAATTTTTGAATCTGCCAATTTTTGTGACGAATGTTGCCGAAAATCAAGCTAGTATCTCATGGAGTGGCAAGTGCTTAGAAACCTTCACGAATGTTGTGATTGTTGGGTTTCGTCAGTTTGCAAAAAAGTTCACACACAGTTTTTAAGGGCGCAAACAGTTTTGTTGTAAAGGTTCTTAAACACTTTCTAGTGTTCACTACTTGGCAAACCAAAAACAACTGTAGTGCCACATGTTACAACCAGTTTCAGATCCTTACAACTATTTTGCAAATATTTGCAAAAAAATACATTTGTGACAAGAAAAGCTGTTCACAACTTTAAAATCTGTTTGCAAACTGTTTTGCAACCTTCTACAAACCCTGATGAAACCCAAAAATTGCTACATTCATGAACATTCCACAGCATTTGCCGCTCCATGAAATATGGGCTTAAGTTATTTCCAGCTTCTTTACTCATTAAATACATTTAGGTGATTAAGGTTAGAGTAATGGTGTGAATGGTAAAGTGCTTGTCGCTGTGCCATGGCTGTGTCATCTAGCTCACTGATTGCTCTTGAATTTCCCTCTTGAATTAATAAAGTATACCAAATAAAAATGGTAAGGTTAGGCACTGAAGATACTTACTCAAGCTTATTGAAATGGTTATTGATATTGTTAGTAAAAGGTGATTGCCTACTTTAAACACACTACAGCTGTAGCCCTCCACCATGTTCCTTCATGTCATTATGTATATAGCCACTAGAGGTCACTTTGTCAAAACATACATGTAGGTTGTAGTACCTGTTGGTCAAAACAATCATTTAGTTGGAGGAAAGTCTCAATAAAAAGAAGGATCATTTTAGCCATAGTTCCCTCTGAGTTGGTACATGTAGCCCAATGTAACTGTCTGCTCTGTCTACCCAAGCATTCACCCATAGACTCCATAGAGGAATGTAAGCATACCCTCCCACACACACACACACACACACACACACACTGCTGCGATAATTCATTTCAAAGTGAGAGCTTCTATTCATTTCAGCACTCCCTAAAAGACTGATAGCCCAAATCTTTACCAAAAGTTGGACAGAAAGATCCAATAACTGTACAGTTACATCTATACAGTATACATGAAGTTTTAGTCAGCAGCTAACTTAGCTTAATATTGATGATAGAATTGGCTAATCTGGCTTTGTCCCATGTTAACAAAAACTATATTCTTTTACCTGGTGTCAAACTATGTGACTTCATTTATTTTCTTTACCACTTATCCAATTCAAGCCTGGCCAATTTAGAATAAACAATTAAGCTAACATGCAGGTCTTTGGATTGTGAGGATAATTAAAAGAAAAAAATAGGAGTCATAATCTATATTGAAAATATAGATCTACTTTTTTTATTTATGTATGGGTTGGAGAAATTTTTCTGCCTTGGCAGACTTGAAAATATTACCAGAGGTGCAGTCAACTTGGATATGATAAAGCTTTGGAGCTTTACGTTTATGCAAAGAGCATATCTTTGAAAGTTAAACTGGAATAATAAAAAGCACCATCTTGTCATTCTGAAGAAAACATCACAAAAATATGTGATTTAATTGAATGTTTGCTCTTGGCAGGCGTACATAGCCTCAGACAGCTCTTGTTGATTTGTTGATATGTGAATGTTGATTGGTAGCAGCCCAAATGTTTGTAGCAATGACACCAAGGTGTTTACAACAACATTAAAGCTTTCTGCACTGCCACAATAAGGCATGTCTAAAAGAATTGAAATGAATAGTGTTAACCTAAAGAAGCATGACTTTAACCATAAAGTCAAAATGTAGGGTAAACCATTACAAAATGTACACATCAGCAGCTTTCAGACATCTAACCTGGTCGGGCTCAAACTAAACAACCTAAACAATAAGAAGTAAAAATTGCATCATTGGAGTTCTGATTATTAAAACTGCACTTTTTTCACATGTTGAAAGTTTCCACAGGTCTTATTGAAATGTTTGTGACATACTTTGGTCAAATTATCTTTAATTATTTAATTATTGCAGCATGATTGTGAATCATCTTTTGCAGCCTTCCTCAAAACAGCTTGTTTCAGTGTGCGTCTCTTCAAATGCTCATGAGCTGCAGTTAATCCTACCGTCCCTCTTTTACCACTATTGCCAATATTAGCTGGCTAACTTCTAGCTCAGATAGCGAGCCTCAGCTAACTAATGTGAATTCATCTTAATGAATACATGAAATAAAGCATCACCAGTGGACAGGGGTGTGTGGTTTCAGTGGGTGATAGGATATGACTGGTCCCTGGACTAGTAAGCACAGAAACATTTGCAAATTTGTGAATAGCTAAATTGTTAGAATCAGCTAGCTGCCTCCTGGGTCAGAGATAATGTCTAAGAATACGTGGTTAAGTATTGGTAGATGAACAGGGTTTCCATTGGGGGTGGATAGAATTTATTCGGACCAGATTAACAGTTAAGCTAATGCCAGGTAGCCTGTCGGTCACCCTCCCCCTGCTGAGGCAAGTTCTAATGCAGTTAGACAGACCAACTCTGACCTCCTAGCCAAGTTAATGCTAACGGTCTGATGTACCATCATGAAATTTAACAAAAAGCCAGAATGATGGCAGATATTTTATCAACTGTGGATTAGTGAACCAAGTTGAAACAGGGATACAATGGTGTGAAAAAGTTTTTGCCCCCTTCCCGATTTCTCATTTTTTTGTATGTTTGTCACACTTAAATGTTTCAGATCATCAAACAAATTTAAATATTACCCAAAGATAACACAAGTAAACACAAAATGCAGTTTTTAAATGAAGGTGTTTATTATTAAGGGGGAAAAAATTCCAAACCTATATGGCCCCGTGTGGAAAAAGTGATTGCCCCCTAAACCTAATAACTGGTTGGGCCACCCTTAGCAGCAACAACTGCAATCAAGTGTTTGTGATAACTGGCAATGAGTCTTTTAAAGCGCCGTGGAGGAATTTTGGCCCACTCATCTTTGCAGAATTGTTGTAATTCAGCCACATTGGAGGGTTTTCAAGCATGAACTGCCTTTCTAAGGTCATGCCACAGCATCTCAATTGGATTCAGGTCAGGACTTTGACTAGGCCACTCCAAAATCTTCATTTTGTTTTTCTTAAGCAATTCACAGGTGGAATTGCTGGTGTGTTTTGGATCACTGCCCTTCTGCAGAACCCAAGTGTGCTTCAGCTTGAGGTCATGAACAGATGGCTGGACATTCTCCTTCATGACTTTTTGGTAGACAGCAGAATGCATGGTTCCATTTACCACAGCAAGTCTTCCAGGTCCTGAAGCAGCAAAACAGCCCCAGACCATCACACTACCACCACCACCATATTTTACTGTTGGTATGATGTTCCTTTTCTGAAATGCTGTGTTATCTTTTACACCGGATGTAATGGGACACACACCTTCCAAAATGTTCAACTTTTGTCTCGTTCATCCACACAGTATTTTCCCAAAAGTCTTGGGGATCATCAAGATGTTTTCTTGCAAAACTGAGACGAGCCTTCATGTTCTTTTTGCTCAGCAGTGGCTTTTGTCTTGGAACTCTGCCATGCAGGCCATTTTTGCCCAGTCTCTTTCTTGTGGTGGAGTCATGAACACTGACCTTAACTGAGGCAAGTGAGGCCTGTAGTTCTTTGGATGCTGTTGTGGGGTCTTTTGTGACCTCTTGGATGAGTTGTCGTTGCACTCTTGGGGTAATTTTGGTTGGCCGGCCACTCCTGGTAAGGTTCACCACTGTTCCATGTTTTTGCCATTTGTGGATAATGGCTGTCACTGTGGTTTGCTGGAGTCCCAAAGCTTTAGAAACGACTTTATAGCCTTTTCCAGACTGATAGCTCTCAATAACTTTTTCTCATTTGTTCCTGAATTTCTTTGGATTGCAGCATGATGTCTAGCTTTTGAGGCTCTTTTGGTCTGCTTCACTTTGTCAGGCAGGTCCTATTTAAGTGATTTCTTGATTGAGAACAGGTGTGGCAGTAATCAGGCCTGGGTGTGGCTAGAGAAAATGAACTGAGCTTTCCAAAGATGTGATAAACCAGTTAATTTGTTTTAACAGGGGGGCAATCACTTTTCACACAGGGCCATGTAGGTTTAGATTTTTTTTTATCCTTAATAATAAACACCTTCATTTAAAAACTGCATTTTGTGTTTGCTTGTGTTATCTTTGTGTAATATTTAAATTTGTTTGATGAGCTGAAGCATTTAAGTGTGACAAACATACAAAAAAAAGAGAAATCAGGAAGGGGCAAACACTTTTTCACATCACTGTATCTATTAGGGTGACCGAAATATAAAGAAAATAACAATAATTAACTGTGCTTAATAAGCTAACTCCATAGTAGCAGGCCTACTGTTGGCTCTGAAGCCAACGCTTTGGCTCAGAAACTCTGGGCGGGGACTGGAATTTCACAGCCAATAACACAGTGATGAGTTGTAACAGATCAAAACTGGCTTCTGTCCATTCTGCTGAAGTGTTAAAATATAATTATTTCTAAGTGAAGAGATGTTAATATTTTTAATGCAGTCATGACCCAAAATTTTTTTTAAAAGGTTAAATGCCACAAGTGCATCATGTTCTAGTGAATGGGACCTTTAAGCCAAAAAAGCTGAGACCAGAATTGGCAATAAAACAAAGAGCCGATATGTGTGAAAATAGAAAACAAAAGGGTTGGAAAAGGGTGAGCAGTTACACAGTTTGAATATATTTTATGGAAAACAGTGGAGCACAGTCTGTTTCTTGATCCAGATCTCTGTCAAAGATTTTTGAACCACTATCCTGGTGGTTTGGTTGCCATGGTAAAATCCAAAGGCTTATCTCCATGCTTGAAGTCCAGCACAGTTGGCCAGGGCTGGATGTGTATGTGTGTGTTTGAAGGAGAAAGTGTGTCTGTTTTAATATGAGGAGCCAGAGACGGGGCAGAGATGCACCGCGCATGTCAGCCAGTCTATTGATCTTCTGGCCCATCACGATGCCATAGTGGAGAGTTCAGCATCCTCATATTGTTGACTTATCACAAATTTATGCTGTAAATGCAAGGTGGTTTCTGACACTTTTTTTTACGTTATCACAGATGTTTTCATTTTTTTATGAAAATCTGGCAAAATTATGTGTTTCCAGTGCCTGGCCAATTTTAAGATGGTCCGAATAATGCCGACAACAGACATTGTTTATTGTCCCATATATGGTGATTTATTAGTGATTGTTGTAACATATTGCTTTAATATTTCAACATAAACCATATTAATATTTTTAAGATACATTTTTGTAGTGATCTTTATCAGTTTTGAAATTTACAATATCAATTCATCATCAGTTCATTTTTGCAAACAAACTATTTTATATATACATTAGTGTAGATTTCACCAATACTGTATGTTGATGGAGAACTGTAGAGAGGGTCAGAAGGAGTTGCACCATTTCTTAGTTGATCTAGAGAAAGCATATGACAGGGTTCCAAGAGAGGAAGTGTGGTGCTCTATGAAGAAGTCAGGAGTTGCAGAGAAGTATGTGAAGGTGGTGCAGGACTTGAATGAAGACAGCAAGATGGTGGTGAGGTGTGCTATAGGATTGACGGATGGATTCAAGGTGGGTGTGGGATTACATCAGGGATGGGCACTGAGCCTGTTCATGTTTGCTGTGGTGATGGACAGACTCACAGACGAGGTCAAACAGGAATTTTCATGGACTATAATATTTGCAGATGACATTGTAATCTGTAGTGAGAGTAGGGAGCAGGTGGAAGGGAACCTGGAGAGGTCCAGGTATGCACCGGAGAGAAGAGGAATGAAGGTCAGTAGAAGCAAGACAGAATACATGTGTGCAAATGAGAATGAGACAGGTGTAAGGGTAAAGATGCAAGGAGTAGCAGTGGTGAGGGTAGATGAATTTAGATACCTGGGGTCAACCATCTAAAGCAATGGACAGTGCACAAGAGAGGTGAAAAAGAGAGTGTAGGCAGGGTGGAGTGGATGATTTGTGACAGAAGGATAGCAGCAGCAGATGTCTCTAATAACTATTTAAAGTTCTTCCGTCCATGAACTGTAACTTCTCTGGCACAATAATTTTCTTTGGAATTAATAACATAATAATAATTCTATCTCACCTGAATTTCACCACCCATAGCTTCAAAAGCTGTTTTCTGAAAATAATTATTAAACCAAAAATCCCCATCTTTCCCCTATTTGGATGCACAAAATTTCTTTATTATTTCCAGTGTAGTTGGACCATAAAAGCTGATTTATCAAACATTATTTTCCTCAAAACATGGAACCCCCCTTTTTTTTTCCTTTTCTGACTGTTTTTTCCTGACTATTTTTTTCATTATTTGTAAATGGCTTAAAAAACATACTTCTCAAATTCCTCAATAAAAGGTTAGTCTTTAATGTCAACACTGCAAAATGAAATGATTTCAGATCTCATTTTCATTCTGGGAAAGTTTGCACATTAACAAATATTTAATTACTAATTTGCATATGCAAACATTCAACACACACTTGCAAAAATTGATGCTCATGCATAAAATTCTCTTAGTATAAGCAGTCAACCATGTATGCATTAGTTACACTTCTTTTCTGAAAGTAAACATATTTGAATATTTTGCCAGCATCATTATGTGTTGGGGCTGTTATTCTGAAAGAGCTGTAGAGGTGATAACAGGCGATCATTGTTGGTCTCTGTAATACTGCAAAGCCTTTACCTGACAATGTAAAGGCCATGAGATGCCTTATGTTATGAATTGGTGCTATAAAAATAAATTAAACTGAATTTAGTGTGTGAGGTGGAAGAGGGGGTGGTTGTGTGGGGTTTCTGCCCTGTCGCTAGGTAACAGGCCTAGAGGCAAAGCCAAGCCTGGTTTCCATGGCAACGTCATTGGTGTGGAGGGTGAATGGAGTTTTCAGTGGTTGTGGTGTACACATTTCTGTGTTTTCCTTTGTGTGCGCGTGCGAACATCTTAAGAGGAGTACTCAGCTGGTTTAGTATCAGTGCAAGAGAAAACTGCAGGAAAATACCGGAAAAATAAAATAGATTTTATGTCTGTCAGTGCACAAGGACATTGAGCATTATCCAGCTTTTTGTTTGCCCAAGGTCTTCTGTGTTGCTTTCTGACACTGGCATTATATGTGTGTGTGAACTATCTTGGGAATGCATTCATATAACGCATGTATGTGACCGTCATTATGGGCATGCATGCTGTTACGTATTCATGAAACTCTAAGAGGAGTGAGGAAACAAAGGAAAAACATGAAGAGACAATAGGGTATAGGGGGAATAGTTGCCTGGATGGATAATGTAAAGCATATGGAAGTATAGGGAAGACAAAAATAGTAATGACTGTGAAAACCTATTTAGAACATCAACACTGAGAATGATGCAGTCATGACGAAGTGGATGTGTTGCTACCAAAATGCCCCATCAACTGTTGTCTTTTTATGCAGTGGTTTGGAAAATCAGCAAATATTAAAATCCATGAGAAGTTAAAAGATGGCTGAATGATCGAGTTTTATGTTGCTTCTCCATTGCAGATGAGTGCACAGGGCATTAAAAAAAAAAGCTGTGTCACTGGATGTGACTGCCTCCAGGGCTTTCTTTGCACAATGACTTCAAAGTTAAACAGTCTGGATGATTGCACACATAAACAGCCCGTCTGACAGTAGACTAATCTGCTCTGTCTACTGAATAATGTGCTCCCAAACTTAGTTATGTCTTAACTAATTCTTTCATGTGTATATAGATAAGTTTGCCTTCTAATTCAGTTTGCGAAAACTTAAATCTATGGCAGTGCGATATGATGATATACAGTATATCGGATGACGATATAAAAATGTCTGTCGTTTCATAGAATATTCTATCATTTACATGGTTATTTAAAATGCCCATACTCCCGTTTATTCAGTAACGCTCCTCACCACTGCTTGTCAGCTCCCCGTCTCTCCTCTGCGGTGCGCACAGCGGAACAGGTGTGTCGTAGGTAGCTACGCTTCAGTCCGGTGGATGCTAATTATTATTTATTTAGCGAATGCAAAGTCCTTAAGCCAAGCAGTTGCCTCCTGGTTTGCTGTATGGAGGGTGTGTAATCCTCCTTCCAGTCTTTGGAGCGGGCAAGCCTCTATGATGTGTTCCATTGTTTGCTCCTCTCCACATGCGCACAGTGGGCTAGGGCTACTGCCCCATCTGTAAAGGCTGGCCAAGCAGGGGCCATGTCCAGTCCTGAAGCGATTGAGTGTAGACCACTGTCTCCTTGGGAGGTTGGTGCCCGGGACCTGTTGGTTGGGGTTTATCACCAGCTGTTTGTTTGGGACCTCCTTGGTCTCCCATTCCTCTTGCCAAGCTGTCTGGATGGTAAAGTCAGCTGGGGGAGGGTTTTTCCAAATCGGCCGTCTGGATGAAAGTCGGGCAGTGGGTGGAGTGTAGATATCTGCATGGATTGGTAAGTGAGGAGAATCTTTAACTTTTTGGAGCATCCTTTGAGTTAATGCTGCTCGCCGGATGTGTGGAGGGGCTATGTTTGACAGTACAGAGAGCCAGGGGAGTGGTGTTGAGCGGATTGTTCCAGTTATAGTTCTCATGGTTGTGTTGAGCTGGGTGTCTACATGGTGTGTGTAAGATGACCTGGACCAGACAGGGGCACAATATTCTGCTACAGAGTATGAAAGGGCCAGTGCTGAGGTGCGCAGGGTGGAGACTGCCGCCCCCCATTTTGCACCAGCGAGCTTGCAGAGCAGGTTGTTTCGTACCTTCACCTTAGCAGCCGTCCCCTTTAGATGTTCCTTGAAGGATAAGGTCCTATCAAGGGTCACTCCAAGATAAGTTGGATTTGGGGCATGCTTAAGCTTGAGTCCGCTCAGGTGGATGTTTAGTTCTCTGGCAGCTTTTGCATTGTGGAGATGGAATACACTGGAGACGGTTTTTGCTGGGCTTGGTTTTAGGCGCCAGATTTTGCAGAACTGGTCCAGTTTGGCAAGATCTTCCGTGAGCACCCGTTCCAGTGGTTCAAAGTCTGGTGCTTGGAATGCCAAACAGATGTCGTCTGCATAGGTGAATTTGCGGGATTTTGTAGTAGGCAGGTCGTTTATGTAGAGGTTGAACAGAGTTGGAGCTAGAACTGAGCCTTGTGGGAGTCCGTTTTTCTGCATTCTCCATGCACTTGTCTTCTGACTGAGGTGGACTCTGAACCTTCGGTTGGTCAACAGGGTTTTTATAATTGCTGTTGCCCAAGCAGGGATCGCCTTTATAAGTTTCAGGAGGAGGCCTTTGTGCCAGACCGTATCATAGGCGGCTGTAAGGTCGAGAAACACAGCCCCTGTCTTCAGTCTGCTCTCGAAGCCATTTTCGATGAAGGTGGTTAGGGCCAGTACTTGTTCTCCTGTACTGCGGTCCTTGCGGAAACCTGCTTGATCCACACTTAGAATATCCTCTACCTCTGGGGAAATGCGTTGCAGAATTAGGCGCTCCATGATTTTGTAAGGAACGCTGAGTAGGGAGATTGGGCGGTAGCTTGCTGGTAATTTGTGGTCTTTGCCAGGTTTTGGGATGGCAATGACCTTTGCTGTCCGCCATTTCTTTGGGATCGAGTTTGTTTGTGTGATCCTTGTGTAGAATTGTGTCAACCAGGTTAGGGCTCGGGGGCCAAGATTTTTCATGAATTCTGGGAAGATGTTATCGTATCCTGCTGCCTTTCCACATTTCAGGCTCTGTAGGACTTTCTCCCGTTCAGCAGCCTCGAAGGGTTCAGGGTTCGTTTCCTCTACAGGCATTTTTTGGTGTTTTTTTAGCTCAGTTGTAACTGCTCTTTTGGTGTCTTTGTCTTGGGGTGCTTTGGCGATAGTCAGTAGGTGGGATGCAACTTGGTTGGGTGTGACGGATGCTCGGCTTTGGCTAGGGGGCTTCTGTGCAGCTCCTAGGCGACGGATGAGGCTCCAACATTTCCTGCTAGAGTGGGTAAAGCTCCGGTCAGCAACTGTCTCCTCCCATTTCTTTCGCCGAGCTGTATTTAGCGATTCAATGAGATGGTCTGCTATCTCTGGGTCCCCTGATGTTTGATAGGATTGTAGGAGGGCAGCACTTTCTCCGTCCAAACATGGGACATAGAGGGGTCGGTAGCCTCGTGGGATTGCAGTATGGGCAGCCTTGAAGATTGCGCTGCAGAAGCGGTTGTATGCTTCATCTACAGTGATGGTGTGGAGTGGGATGGTAACAACGCTCCGGTCCAGAGTTTCACTGAATTTCTTCCAGTTGGCTTTGCGGAAGTTCCAGCGCATCTTCCTTGGGCTGTATATGACTGGAAGTTGTAGGCCAATGTGTACAAGCAGGGGCCGGTGTTGGCTGTGTGGAAAATCATCAAGAATGAGGATCTGTGTAGGATATGGCTCCCCATTCAAAGAGCTGACCCAACACAGGTCAGGAGAATAGTCCTTCTTCCACCTAGCAGAGTGGAAGGTTCCTCTTTGTTTGGGGTCGTATATCAAAGCGAGGTCATTTCTGGATGCCCAGTCTGAAAGTGCCTTCCCATCACTGTCCACTGCTGGGTACCCCCAGTCAGGGTGATGGCTGTTAAAGTCCCCCACATAGATGGCAGGGTGGGGTAGGGTGGGTAAGACCTGCAGATCCCAGTTGGCATTAGGGGGCTTGTACACATTGACAATATGGAAGCCACCAATGATTATGGTGTCTGAGAAATGTGTTGTTATCAGGTGATTTGCTTCAACTATGTCAGAACGCACATAGGTGGCACGTCCATGTTTAGCATGTAGAACATAGCACAGGAGGTCAAAGCCTTTGATGGTGAAGCGGCCAGCTTCCTCTGTGCCAATATGAGTCTCTTGGAGGCAGATTACATCAATCGAATGTTGGAAGGCGAGGACTTCGATAAGGCTTCGCTTGGCTGCAGATAGGCCTTCAACGTTTAGTTGTAATATGCGAAGAGCCGATCCTACCACAAAGTGCTCTTGGGGCTGTTTGCTTTCGGCTTTAGGACTGTGACTAGGATTCTTCTTTGACTTGGCACAGAGGCGTCGTCTCTTCGAATTTAGTCTGCTGGTAGGATCATTAGCTTCCCCAGGCAAGCCCGGGTACTGGCGGAGGGCGCGACGAGAACGCTGATCCATTGCCCCCATGCTAATGGTGGATGCTAATGCTAACTCCAAACTGCCAGTTCAGATAGCTGCTACTCCTGTTTGCCAGGGATGTGGGACCGTTTTCCATCGTGCTGCGTCAGGGAGGATAGTTCGCTAACCTCTTTTTAATAGGAGGTAAGTAACGTTAACACCATGTCTAACTATAAAATGTAAATGGCAATGCTAAGTTGTGCTAACTGGAAACCGTAGCAGACCATCGTTTTTTTGTTTTTGTTTTTTTTGAGGGGAGGGGGGTTAAATTACTGCAGAGTTTTAGTTTTGTCTGAAAAAAAATTATTAAAGCTGCAAAAGTGCATGATGGTGGCACATACACGCAAAATAAATAATAAATACATTAAAATGGGTGGGGGGAGCAAGTTGGCCCTTAATGCAATTTATTTGATTTCTAATCATTTTAATTAGTCAAGTAGTGATAATGAATAAAGTTAAAATCATCACATGTATTTTATTACATTGTGGCCGACACACATTGTGGGCTCACGCTGCCACAGAGACAGGACTGAATGTGTATTGCGGGGTGTCACGTCTGCAAGGACTAAGGACTCGAATCTACAGGAGGTAACAAGGAAGTGTGAGATTTGTCTCTTTGTCCCACAGAAGACGCCCCGGAGGGTATTCCGGTTCATCAAGAAATGAGAGACAATGGTGAAGCTTCAAAGGGATGCTTTGTAACTGTATGTTGACTGAAGACACCATGTGGCTTGAATTCTGATGCTGGAAATGTATAAAAGGGGGTCGAAGTATGATTCTTTCTCTTTCCTGCTTTGAGAATGCTAGGAGCTTGTGTTCTGTCAAATAAAGCTGGTTTATGACTGAAACTCAGCCTCGTTATTTGAGCATGCTCCTACACTGGTGACCTACGACGGAGAATGAGCAATGAGAATTCTTCCGAACCGGGCTCGGTGGAAGCCAGCCTGATGGCCGCCTCCACGCTCCGGCTGCCCGATTTCTGGCAGCACAGCCCGCGCTCATGGTTTAGCGCAATCGAGGCGCAGTTCAACCTCCGGAGAATCTCCAACGACGACACAAGATTCTACCACGTGGTAGCGAAACTGGACAGCGACACGGTCCAGAGAGTGGAGGATTTGGTTAATCATCCACCAGACAGCGACAAGTACAGCGCATTGAAAGACGCGCTGATCAGCCATTTCACCCCCTCAGTCCAACAAAGAGCAGAGGGGCTCCTGGCGCTGACGGAGGCAGAAAACGATAGACCTGCGGACCTGATGGTGAAGATGCTGCAGCTCAAAGCCTCCGAGGATGGCGAATTCATTTTCGCCCACCTATTCCTTCGAACCCTGCCACCAGCAGTGAGAGTGGCCCTGGCAGAGTCACCCCGATTGGCCAAGCGAGACTACCATGGGTTGAGCAAGGAGGCGCAGAAGTTGGTCGACGCCCACAAGCAGAACGTGGTTTCGGCCGCGGCGGCTAGTTCGGGAACGGCGTCCGGAGGCAGCTTGGGTCCAGCGGCACCAGACGCACCAACAACGGCGGCGACCGGAGCCAGACGACGCGGAGCGGAGAACGGCTCGTGCTTCTACCACCGCCGTTTTGCAGAGAAAGCGCACAGGTGCGTCCCACCGTGCAATTTTAAACGCCAGGACCGAGGGCCGGTAGCAGCTGCGACTCTCGGCAATGAGAACAGGCTGCTTTACCTGACGGATGCACGCTCGGGGAAACAGTTCCTCGTGGACACGGGCTCGCAGCTGAGCTTCGTCACGCCCACCTACGCGGAACGGTTGTCGCCTTCTAAAGCCCCCTGGGTGTCAGTGTCAGCAGCGAACGGCTCCACAATTAAAACGTTTGGTGAGAGGACCATGCTTCTGTCCTTACAGGGTCGTTCATTTGAGTGGACATTTATTGTAGCAGCAGTCAGTTTCAACATGTTAGGGGCTGATTTTTTGTGCTCACATGGTTTATTGGTTGATCTTGCTAATAGACGTCTGATTAATGCACTGTCTTTTCATTCTATTCCATGCACAGCTCGGGTGGCCCCGCCAACTGCACATGCCAGCATCTCAGCCGCGGGTGGTAAGTTTCACACTCTGCTTGCTCAGTTTCCAGCACTCACAGTCCCCACTTTTTCAGCAACGGTGGCCAAACATGGGGTAGAACATTTCATAACAACCACAGGCCCTCCCGTTTTTGCAAAGGCTCGGCGTTTGGACCCAGCTAAACTGGCCATCGCGCGCGAGGAGTTCACTAATCTGGAAAAACTAGGCATCGTTAGACGCTCCAAGAGCGCTTGGGCTTCGCCGTTACACATGGTCCCAAAGGCTGACGGCTCGTGGCGGCCTTGCGGCGATTTCCGCAGGTTGAACAACGTTTCAGCTCATGACCGCTACCCGATTCCGCACATTCAGGATTTTTCTGTTCATTTGGCGGGGGCGCGCATTTTTTCTAAAATAGACTTGGTGCGCGGCTATCACCAGGTTCCAGTGCGCGCGCACGATGTACCCAAAACAGCGGTCATAACTCCTTTCGGCCTTTTTGAGTTCTTGCGCATGCCTTTTGGCCTCAAGGGGGCCGCGCAGACTTTCCAACGCATGATGGATGCAGTTTTACGCGACCTGCCTTTCGTGTTCGTTTATTTGGACGATATTTTGGTAGCCAGCACGTCCGAAGGCGAACATGAAAAACACCTCACAGCAGTTTTCCAGAGGTTGGCAGAGCACGGGTTAATAGTGAACCCAGCGAAATGCCAGTTTGGGGTGGCGCAGATTGATTTTTTGGGACATTGCGTTTCGGCAGAGGGAGCAGTTCCCCTTCCAAATAAAGTGCGTGCCATAACAGATTTTCCGCAACCTCAAACGGTTAAGGCGCTTCAGGAGTTTCTAGGGATGGTTAATTTATACAACCATTTCCTCCCAAGCGCAGCACGACTCATGCAGCCATTGTACACCGCGTTAAAAAAACAAAAGCCCGCAAATAAAGTCGAATGGTCTCCGGAGCGGGAGCGCGCTTTTGCCCAGGTCAAATCAGCCCTGGCAAATGCAGTTTTGTTAGCGCACCCAGTTCCAACGGCCCGCATGGCGCTCACCACTGACGCTTCCGATGTAGCGGTGGGGGCGGTAGTTGAACAGTTTGTGGCAGGTACCTGGCAACCCCTCGCGTTTTTCAGCAGGACCTTGCGCGATAGTGAACGGAAATACAGCGCATTTGACAGGGAGCTTTTGGCCCTACACTTGGCCATCCGTCATTTTCAGTTCTGGTTAGAGGGGCGACGTTTCACCGCTTTTGTGGATCATAAACCGCTAACGTTTGCGATGGCCAAAATTTCAGAACCCTGGTCAGGCCGGCAACAAAGGCAACTAGCCGCAATATCGGAGTTTACTACTGATATTCAGCATGTCGCGGGTAAACACAATGTTGTAGCAGACTGCCTCTCGCGTGCAATAGCACCACCAAGCCCTATAGGGGCAGACTCTGTAGCCATGGCCACGGGCCCGGGCAGCGACGCGGGAGCGCGCGCAGCCCCGGTCTGTGTTGGGTTAGATTATGCAGCCATGGCTGCGGAGCAGGTTAACGACGCGGACGTGCGCGCGCTCCAGTCTGGACCAACAGGGTTAAGGCTGGAGCACAGGGTGCAACAAAACGGTACGCCCCCGCTAATCTGCGATGTCTCCACGGGACGGCCCCGCCCTGTGGTGCCAACCGCGTGGCGTCGCCGTGTTTTTGACTTGGTCCATTCTCTCGCGCACCCGGGGGTGCGCGCGTCGATCAAATTGGTGGGGGAGAAATTTGTTTTGCCCGGGTTGCGCAAACAGGTCAAGGAATGGGCAGCAGCCTGCGTAGCGTGTCAGCGAGCTAAAATACACAGACACACTAAGGCCCCGTTAGAACCTTTCCACATCCCCGCTAAGCATTTTGATCACGTGCATGTTGACCTGGTCGGCCCGCTTCCGTTATCACACGGGCACACACATCTTTTGACAATGGTAGACCGCACCACGCGCTGGCCAGAGGCGATTCCTCTGACATCAACCACAGCGGAAGAAGTTGCGCGAGCATTTTTAGCAGCATGGGTTGCGCGTTTTGGTGTACCGTCGGACATAACGTCCGACAGGGGTCCCCAATTTATTTCCGAGCTATGGTCATCGATGGCCCGCAGCTTGGGGGTGAAGATTCATCGCACCACCGCGTATAACCCCCAGGCCAATGGTTTATGCGAACGCTTTCACAGGTCATTGAAAGCAGCCCTCAGAGCGTCGCTAACGGATACAAATTGGGTAGACAAACTTCCATGGGTGTTATTAGGGTTGCGTTCTGCACCTAAGGAAGATTTGCACGCTTCCCCGGCTGAATTAGTTTTCGCCCAACCGCTTCGTTTGCCCGGGGAATTTCTTCCTGATAATCCCGCACCTAGTGGCCCCCCCGCTCAGCCGTGGCAGAGCGGCTCAGGAGCAAACACACTTCCTGGCCCAATCCATCACAGTTTCCCACACGTTTTTGTGCCCAAAGCTTTAAAAAATGCAGAGTTTGTTTTTGTTAAACATGACGCCCAGCGTCCAAGTTTGCGGCCGTTTTACGACGGACCGTTTCGAGTGCTGGAGACCGGGCAGAAGCATTTTCTGCTAGATTTAGGGGGCAGACGGGAGCTGATTTGCATTAACAGACTCAAACCCGCTTTTGTTCTGGCTGACGAGGAGGTGCAGCTCGCGAGGCCCCCCCGCCGGGGCAGGCCACAGAGGGGACATTCTCCAAAGTCTTCACAGAGAGGTGCTAACAGCTTTAATCCACAGGTGCAGAGAGATGTTGCAGGTGCAGCCAAGCCAGGTTGCAGCAGATTCGGCAGAAGATTAAAACCTAGGCAGTTGGTGGATTGATTAGCGATGTATGGAGTGCTTTGTGTTTTTCTTTTTGTTATGCCATTTAGATTTTGCCTTACTAGACGTGTGGGGGGGGGTAGTGTGGCCGACACACATTGTGGGCTCACGCTGCCACAGAGACAGGACTGAATGTGTATTGCGGGGTGTCACGTCTGCAAGGACTAAGGACTCGAATCTACAGGAGGTAACAAGGAAGTGTGAGATTTGTCTCTTTGTCCCACAGAAGACGCCCCGGAGGGTATTCTGGTTCATCAAGAAATGAGAGACAATGGTGAAGCTTCAAAGGGATGCTTTGTAACTGTATGTTGACTGAAGACACCATGTGGCTTGAATTCTGATGCTGGAAATGTATAAAAGGGGGTTGAAGTATGATTCTTTCTCTTTCCTGCTTTGAGAATGCTAGGAGCTTGTGTTCTGTCAAATAAAGCTGGTTTATGACTGAAACTCAGCCTCGTTATTTGAGCATGCTCCTACAACATTACCTTTTGTGTCTTAGATTTTCAGATCATGACCAATCGAAAATATTTTTACTAAGAAGCAAACAGGTTAAATCAGGCCAGAATGGCAGTCTTTAGGCTGCTACACTTAAATTTTCACTGATTTAAACTAACAGCCAATTTATATCTGTAGGTGACAGCCATGGGGTATTTTCTCATTTTCATACATTTTTTATGTTATGTTTGTTTTTTTTTTTTTGTTTGTTTTTGCTTTTCTCCTCTGGCTCAGGAAATATTTAACTTATTGATGTTTACTTTTTATTCATATATGATTTAGAAGAAAAACTTGAAATTAATGAGAATCAAGTCTCAGATGCACATTAAAAAACTATTTTATAACAACACGACAAAATTATGAGGGAAAAGGGTACATGTAAAAAAAAAAAAAAAAAAAGATGGTCCTTTTTATGTGTTAATCTAAACTGTAGAATTGACAGAAAATGCATATCATGATATAAATCGTTACTGTGATACAAGATGACGTATATTGTGATATGAATTTGTCATATCGCACAGCCGTACTTAAATTCACTAATAAGTTTGTAAGATCTAAAAAAAAAAAAAAAACTAAAACAAGACTAGGTTAGCTAGGCTACTATTAGGCTAAAAACTAGAGTGCAGTATTTTTTATGTGTTTAATATTACCTGTAATAATAACTTGAACTGTAAAATATACACTGAATGTGTTTTGGAGAAATCTTAGATAATATAATTTTCAGCCAAAGAACAGAACCTCTAACACCTAAAAATAAATTACTCTGTTCAAAAGCATTGTTACTAATGGACTTCCATAATTTTGGATATCTTTATGGAGTTGAGCAAATAATTTAACGTTGTTTTTTTTTAAGCTGCTTTCTTGAGCAACTTGATATCTCAAAGCAGTATTAGAGGGAGTGCGGTATCAGTGACTATAACGCCTCAGTGATTTGGTCATAGACCCGATGCACCGAGGACCACAGATATCACTGAAATGCTATTCATGATATCTTACAACTTTGAGTACAATAATGCTTTTTGTACAACAGTTCCACAAACACAATTTGTATGGTGACAATAGTAAATAACCACAGATTATGATTTGTTTGTTTATTTAATATTAGAGCTCTGGAAAAAAATAAGAGACCACTGCAGAATCTTTCCTAATTAGCATCTCTACATGTGGGGCAACCATTCGGTTTGAGTATCTGTTGAATTCCAACACACAGACACCTCAATCTGCTTAAGGAGGTACTGATTAGGAGATCATCCAAGCATGGTAAGATGCATGAAAGCTGTGAATAAAAATCAATTATTCACACAAATACAGATTTCTGAGTTGTTCCTGAGTTAAAATTTTGTCATGTTTAAGAATGAACATGAGCTTGTTTTCTTTGCATTATTTGATCAAAGCATATGTCTAAAAGCAACATCTTTTTTTGTTGTTTTTACCATTTGTCATTTTCTGTAAATAAACGCTGTAAATGATGATATTTTGATTTGGAATTTGGGTGAGTTGTTTTCAATAGGGTAGACAAAACAAAATTGTTGATTTTACTCAAAGACGTACGTATAAATGGTAAAGCCAGATAAAGTAATAACTTTTGCAGTGGTCTCTTTGTCTCTTTTTTTTTTTCCTAGAGCTGTATATTGTTCCACCAAGACTAGTGTCATTATGTGCAAACACAAAAAAAGAGTAGAATAAAGAATATAGTTTTATTGTCATTTTCCATAAGTTCAATGAAAGTTGCTGTTATCCACCAATCAGTGTTTGTATACATACTCTTCCAGAGTCTATTGATCCAGTCTCTTTTAGTTGAGCATTGAGATAGCCTGCTAACTAGCTAGCTAGTTCTCTATTATTACTGTAGGCCTTATCATCCGCCGCCATGGTTTAAATTTTCATTGCTATGCTGATACCATCTACCCAGCTCCATCCACAATCTCTTCCAAACTGTTTGTACGATATCAAAACCTGGATGACCACCAACCTGCTCCAACTCAACAGCCAGAAATACTATTATTGCTGTTGCTCCAATAACTGTCCTTCACAAGATCAGGGATCTTGTCCTCAATGTTGATGGCTTCTCTACCTCGAGGTTCGCAACCTGGGTGTCATTATGGCCTCCATAATTATCTTCAGACTCTGACAATCACTCCCTAGTTCTGATGCAGAAACTCTCTTCGTAACCTCATGCCTGGACTACTGTAATGCCATCCTCCACGGGGTCACCAATAAAACTCTGGACAGACTCTCAACATGTTCAAAACTCAGCTCCCAGGGTTCTCACTCAGACCAAACCATGGCAGCACATCACCTCTGAAACAATTGCTCTGGCTCCTCGTTATATTCCGGATTATTTTCAAACTTCTCCTCACCTACAAGTTCCTTCATGCACTTGCTCCACAGTACCTGTCAGATCTCCTCCATGTTCACCACCCCTCTCGGAACCTTCGGTCTGCTGACCTAGGTCTCCTCTCCATTCCCCCTACTTGCAGGAGAACCTTTGGGAACAGGGCATTCAGTGTGGCATCTCCTACTCTGTGGAACTCACTCCCTGCAGCAGTTTGCCAGACACCAACCTTGGAGCTTTTTAAATCCAGGTTGAAAAGACACTTGTTCCTGCTAGTTTTTCCTGGCTAACTTGTTTTATGTTTGTCTGTGTCTATTATTTGTTTGTTTGTTTGGAAAGCAACCTTGGGGTTCTTGAAAGTCGCTATATACAGTAAAACAAAACTTATTATTATTATTATTATTATTATTATTATTATTATTATTACTGTTTTGTTTATGTTCTCTTCACTACTTTCTTATTGGCATCTTTCGATGAAGAAGAAGAAGTCAGAAACATTAAATTGCGAGACATTTTAAACAAAACTTTGGAGTAACTAATTTTAAAAGTAAAAAGCTAACTGGGCTAACTGTTCGCATGAACCTGGAGCACAACACAATTTCCAAGTTGTGAAGGCTGTCTCTTTTCAAACAGCACCTCACTATGGAAAATAATGTACATAATACAGCACTACAATCCTCACACATACTATTAAGCTGGATTCATGATATTTTTCCACACTGGTCTGCTGAGGTGCATGTCCACTTTGGACGAGGCTAGCGCACACGTGGTTGTGTATATGCTTCACTTTTTCCATCTACTAGGCCAAGCGGTTGATGCATGTGCACAACCGTTATTTGTAGTTTCACCCCAGTCCTATGGGTAGCGCAAATCCACTAACGCACCACTTTGTTCACCGGCTGTATAAAAGTGAAGAAACGCGAGATCAACAACCATTTTTTGTAGCAACAACAATGGCATTGTTTTGGGGAAAAGGAGCAATTACCGTGTTTCAGTGCTCTTCTCTGGCCAAGCTGCTGCTGCTGAAAAATGATTTGTGTATGTTTATTCTCATCTTCCGCTTCCTCTTTGTCTTCATCTACTTTGACTTTGTATGCTGTGTTGGTAGCGCCCCCCTCGTGAATGGGAGATTCAATCATGCACATGCACAGTCAACGTGATTAGGCTGTGCGGTAAGAAAATTTGGGCTGCACACGGACATCCGTGAAAGGGCTCTGTGGACGTCCGCAGACTGGAGACGATGACGTAATTTTTGACACACAAGCCTCGCGGTCGAGCGGACATGGACAGCGAAGGTGTAGCATGAATCCAGCTTCAGGCTCCTGTAATCACAATTATTAGAATAAAGATGATACGTTGTGATACACCGGAGTGTAGGGTTGGGAGTAAAATCAATACAGCATAATACTGTGATAGTCTGTGGTGGTGATACTGTATTGATTTTGAAACACCAATGTCATGACACTTTATTAAAAAGAATGACTAAATATTGCAAATACAAACTTATCCATTTAGGCACCAGAGTAATATAAAATAATTGAGTTTTCAGTCCACTAGATGGTGCAAAAGCATCACCGTCTGGTTAGGTCAATACAGCAAAGGAGTGACTCCTGAGATCAAGGTGAACAAGACAAAGATTGGCATGAGAAATCCCAATATAGCAATACTCAGCATCTCACAAGATCGTGAATATCGCATTGTGGCCCAAGTTTCATAATAACATTGTATCGTGCAACCTCTGGTGATTCCCACCCCTAGCGAAGTGGGACATCCTGAGGGTGGTTATCACAAAATATAGTAATACCCCCTTTACACAGGAGTGGAGATCATTGAGAGATCTGGCCAATTTCTGATCTATCAATGATTTTCAGTGATATCCAGTCACCACAGTCTCCTCAAAGTGTTGACCCAGCTGAAAACACACGATCTCCCAAACAATCCCAAAGATCAAAAATTAGCCTAATCTCTCAAAGATCTCCATGCTGTGTAAAGGGGTCCTAACTCTTCAAATGACTGTTGTCCAGTCAAACTGCTCAGTTGGAACCAACTGTTGTATAAAACAAAACAGATTACAGCTGAGATGGCCATTTGACTCTGCAGTTATAGTTTCAGTGACATCTCTTTCTTTTGCCCTCTTTCTCACTCACACATGCACACGATCTTGACTGCACACACACATTACAGGCTTGCGGACGATCGGACAAAAGCATGCTTGTGCTCATGAGAATGTGAAGCACAGTGGGTCTCTATGTCTGGAAGCAGTGTCAGGCTCGTCCCAGAGAGAACAGGGAGGGGGGGGAGATGGGATTTCGCAGACTCATTTTCCTTAGACCGTGGCTACAATACTGCAGTTAGATTAAGGTAATGTGCATCTTTCCTTGCACTTGAAGCAAAAATATTTAGTTTTTACATAAAACTTCATGAGGTCAAACATTCCAAAGATATATCACTAAAATTCTTCCCTCCATTTCCCTCCATTAACAATCAAGTAATAAACTGATTAGTTAATTTATCTGTATCCACTGCCAAGCAACAGTGTGTGTGAATGTTTTTTTTTTGTTTTGTTTTTTTATATAAATAAAATTATGATCAGAGAAAAAAAATACCTGAACACTGACAATGTATGTATGGAAGCTTGTTTCTGCCATAACTTTTTAAATTAACCTTATCTTATAACTGCAACATATTAAGTGCTAAAATATATTTTAAATTGTTAGATTTGGGCATATGAAGATTGTAGACTAATACAATTTTCAATTCATTTATTGAACAAAAGCACATTTGTTTATCCTTCTTTTGTTACAATAAAAAAAAAAATGTCTTTCCAGATAAAACATTTCAGTTTGTTCTTCATTGCACAAAGAGAATTATTGGAAAGATCTTTAAAATGAATTCTATTGGAAATCCTTTTTATTAAATCAAGTCAATGATTATAACTTTTTAAAAATGTATTATCTTGAGTTGAAAAAACTGACTCTATTGGATTTTTCCTTTACTTGTAAGAACCCAGACCCCTTTCTCCTTCAAGAACAATTATAGGGGTCTGGGTTCTTATGGGTTAATATTTGCTGACATTAGAACTTGTGGGATTGGATTTCTTAAAAGTATCAAAAAGAGTGGTGAAAGATTAGCATAAAAGCTAAAATCAGTGCTGCTTTCTTTGTGGTTTTGTTTCTTTTCTTTTTATTTGCATTTGTAAAAGTAGCTCTTTTTATGGCGGAGATGAGCTTCCATATTTGAATAATATGCTATAATGAAACAAAACTCAGGGATATAAAGCAAAAAAACAAAACAATATTTTCATTGAAGTCACATTTGAGTCATGCTTGCAGAACATTTAAAGGTAGAGTGTGTAAAATTTTGGGGTAATCTGAATTTTGACTTTTAATGCAGCATAAAATCTAAACTTTGTTTTCATTGTTATATAATCACTTTTAAGCAAAAATTGTGCATTTTCTACACCTTAAGACAAGTTTTTAACCACAGGAAGAGGGTCCTTCTCTTTGTCGGCTGCATTCTTGGACCACTATAATGTGAATTGGTTTCATTGGTTGATTACACTGAACGTCGGAGGAGACGGCGGGACCGAAACACTAAATGTAGCCACTCCATCTGTTGTTGTTTTTGCTTCAACCCTTCTTCTATAAAAGTACACAAAAGCAGCGCCAGTCCATTGTGGTGTAAAACAGGGAGCGGACAGGGCGACCTGAGTTGAGAGAGGAGGCTTGGGGACCAACACACGTGCACGTGCACACACACACACACAGTGCATCAGACCCTCATTGTGTCTGGCATAGTTAAGGTGCATATTGCTGCTCTCTCCCACGCAGGGCTTTGTGTTGATTGAGCAAGTTGCTCTGGTTAGAGAGGAGATGAATGTGACATTTAAGACTGAACTAACACACACACACACACACACCAGAAATGCTCTGTCATCATTGCACTCTGCCCCCCCCCATCCCCCCCGAGGCTGAGATTGTGGTTCAGACAAACTGAACCAAATGCCACCATTAGCCATTAGAGATCAGACAAACAAATCTGACCTGAAATCAGTCTCCGGGACATTGACATTAGCCACCGTATCACCTCGGCTTCTCTGCATTGTCTCACTCATCACATGCTGATTTGAGGACTCCCTCCTTTACAGTTCTGTTTTTAGCCTTTATCATAAAGTCACCCACTCATGCTTGGAAATGGAGATCATTTTAAAAATAGCATTTAACTATATTTTCAAATCTCTTTAGGGAGAATTTATTACAAGCTCAAGGTCTTCCACTCAGCCGCAAAGCATCACCTCCTATTAATGTGGCCCTTTGAGATGGTTAAGAAGATTAAGTAAAGACAGTGCTGCTGCTTTCATAGGCGAATGGTGGCCCTCTGGTGGCAGCAGCAGGTAATGAATGATGTTGTTATATAGGTCACACTGCTCATCACAGAGCTCTTCTGGGCTTTCTGCACGCCGTGTTTATCTGTGATGAGACTGAGGGGATCAGAGGCAGACGGAGCCGCATGCCAGTGCCCATGATGATGCATTGCACACAGCGGGCTGCCTCTTGCCAGCTGCATGAATGCCAGGGACTTATTGTGGGGGAGGGGGTGTTCCGTGCATGTGAAACAAGAGGAAAAGATAAAGTGATCACTTCTTTTAAGTGTTTACGTAGGATGAAAGTTGCCAAAATGTCCCAGAGCAATCCTATCCAGTTCAGAAACAGCTGTTTAAGGGTGACCTTAATCATCGTCACACAGCTAATCTGCTGCCTGAATAAAGTCGCTAAGGGCTGGGGCAATCTCTTCAGCAGTTTGATTGGTTGGGAAATGTTGGAGACGCTGGTATCAGCAACGCCATGTCTCAAAGAGAAACACACAAGTGCTGACATTTTATTCAAAGCACAGAACAAGGGCAGTATGTCTTTCAACTAAGTGGACATTTAAACTTTTTTTCAGTAGGCTGCATGGCCTCAGTGTTCACTGTAATACAAAATAGTCATCATCATAGCAGTCTGTCGGGGGCGACAATGACAGTTTCATTTAGGTCTGATCAGATTCCTCCACGCAGCTCTGTCCTTCGCCTTCCGCTGCCAGGAACTCCTGACCTTGTTAACCCGGGTGACATCCGAGCCGGTATGAGTTGCTCTCTGACTGACCATTTCATTAAACTGCTTGCAGAGTATTTGTGTACCGCTAGCTTTTGCTGGGCTAGTGGCACATTCTTGGCAAATAGAGGTATTATCAGTGGCAAGGACAGGTCAAGACAAACTGACTCCAGTATCTGTTGCAGTGACTGACCAGATGATAGGTTTGTTTATCTCTGCTCTTTGTGTAGTGCATGTCACAATGCACCGACTGGTTGAAGTCCACCACAGAGCTTGCAATAGATGTGCTTATCTGCCGGGATGTCCAGTCTCACCCCGTGTAACTGGGAGTGGTCCACCACAGACTTGTGACAGATATTGTTTTTAGTTCTGCCAGGATACCCAGTTCAACATCATCACTGTTTATTGCACTGTCCCTGTCAAATAAACTAATCTACTACTACTACTCTATATATAATTCAAGAAATCGCTGTCTGTCTGTCACAACCATAGGACTCGCTAAAAGATCATAGGATCGCCTATGATGTTCCTATGATGTCTATATGACGTCGTATAGATCATGGGACTTGCTATGAGATCAAAGGCAGGCATCACTCACTATCATAGGACTCACTAAAAGATCATAGGACTTGCTATGACTTCATCAAAGATCACAGGCAGGCATCATATGCATCATCAAAGATTACAGACAGGCATCACTCATGATCACAGGACTCGCTATAACATCAGTCATCACTGAACGAGTGGTGACATCAAAGATCAAAGGCAGGTTTCACCATGGTTACTGTTGCCATGGTAACAGTAACTTTCTATGGGCATGCAGAAATGCTTGCTTACATTTGCTTTCTATGGGCATGCACGGGTATGCACAGGTATGCATTAGTATTTAGGAATAAGAAATGTTTCTATTACTGTTTATCCATTTAGATAATTTCCTAAACAAAAATACTGACATGTGCTCCATATGCTTCTGCTTCTTCATGACAAGTCATCATAGTTTATCCCTTGAGAAAGACTGGACTGGTAATATCCCACTTTATGACTCCTCTGAAGCAAACAAGCTTACCAACTCCATGTCTTATTGGTAGGCTGTTCTCAATCCTACAGCAAGCCCAGCTCATTTGTTCAAACCACTTTTTTTCCTTTATTTTTGGATAATATTTGCATGACGTTTTGTAAACCATCACCAAACGGACATAGAAGTCGTAGTCAAATATTTATATTCTAAGAGACTATTATTAAAGCAATTAAAGAAATCTCTTAGAATGTAAAAAATACTTTTTATTATTTTCAAGGCAAGTACCTTGAAAGAAGCAGCAAAATTGGAACTTAAAAACAAGACCTCACGCTAATTTATAAAGCTTTTGGAAGCCTTATGGAATTTTTTGGGAAAATCTATTTTTAAAGGCACCTTGTGGTTTCTGAGTGAACTACAGGCCCAGTCACTCGAGCTTTAGAAAGTCAATGGGGCTGCAGTTTCCTGAGTGACCATAAGGTGTCACTAAATCTAGATTTTCCAAAAGTAAAGCAACAAGGTTTCCAAGTTTTGAAAAAAAAAAAGAAAATCACTTTCATTGTATTTAAAATGAATGACACTTATTAAATTCTAAATCAGTATATTAGTATGAAAACATTACTTCTAGCTTCTTCTGGGTTCCCTGACCCAAACCATAATATATTGTTTTTTTTCCTGATTTGAAGCCTCGAGTTGAACACGTTAGCTGTCTGAAAGTAATTAATTTTTTTCATATCTTATTTTTATGTTTGATGCAGTGCCTTGAACTTTTTTTTATTAGCAAGGATAGAGTTAAAACTGAGCTATAACTATAAAGGAAAGATATAAATGCAAAATCAGCATCAAGCAGAGTTAAGTCAAATCGAGATCCAATAATGGATTACTGTAGATAGTTTATCTCAAGGATAGAGTGAGAAGCTTTTCACTTTTTAAGTTGTGCTGTCCATGTTTTGAGTTGGTTTTTTTTGTTTTGTTTTTTTTGCGGGGGGGAGGGGAGGGGGTCCACATCTACTGTAATAAATCAAGATCAGAATATAAAAGTGTATGTAAATATCTTGACCCAAATATGCTGAAAAATGAGCCTAAACTTGAAAAGCCTCTTGATGTATTTTTCTTTGCGTCTGCTGCAGGCCTCGCTGAACAGAGCAGACGGCTTCACAACACGTCTGACTCACTGTTTTTTCTCTCGCTGGTTCACAGAGGGTTTTTAATCTCTCGTTTCCCCTCACAGCTGCCTGCTCCTAACCAGTAAATCTAACGCCAGCAGACACACAGTCCAGCATGCTCACACACAAACAAATACCCAGTGTTTCTGAGGATCCTTCCTTAATTCTAGCCTGATTTAAACCACTGCATACCAGTTTCATGAATATTTCAGGCACTGTTCCCATTTCAGGTCAAGATCTGAAAACAGATCCTGAAATGTTTGCATGGATAAAAAGCAGATAGGATTTCTTTTAGTGCTTAAACTGTTTCTCTTAGAATGAGTAATTGTAGTGGTTTCTTCAGCACAGATGTAAAATCTGGAGAGAATAAAGTTTGCTACCAAGAAAGTTTCTGAACTTCCAGAAATCTGACTTGGCAGGCAAAGGAGGTGAAAGCAACTTATTTGAATTGAGAGCTGCAAATGTAAATGGAATAGAAAATGTTATCGTATGAAATTTTTTAATTTATATGTAATGTAATATACTGAGAGGCATTAAAAATGGAACTTCCAAAGAAAACAAAATCCACTGTATCTTTGTAATTATTATTTGCTTTAAAACTGTTAAAGTTCTTCTGCGTGCACAAACCCCACAAAGCCTGCACACGTGTGTTATTGATTAGGACTGCTCACTGAAAAATAAGAAACCAGACTGTCAAAATCACCCCAGGACTGCTCATATCTCCTGATCGATGACCCTGACCTTAAGTAAGGGGCAGTGGTGACCTTATGGTTAGGGATGGTGACTAGAGGGTCGCCAGTTCAATCCCTGGACCAGCAGGCTCAGATCTGGGTGGGACAGATGACATAGCAGTGTTTGCCCCACCCTCCTTAACCCCACTGTGGTGCCCTTGAGCAAGGCCCTTAACCCCAGCTGCTCCAGTGGAGCTGCTCAGTGGCCACAGGTCAGTCTGTGGTTGTGCTGGGCAGCTTCCTGGTGTGAGTGTGAACAGGGTGTCCTTGAAAAGAGAGGCTGCCTCTCAATGGACCTCCCCTGTATAAATAAAGGTTAAAATAAAATGTAAAAAAGTACAGCCTGGATGCAGACCCATCGAAAGTCAAGGTCAATGGCCTAGGAGGAGGATTGTTTTTCATGAAATCATGAATGTCCAGATCTCCTGACCTTTGACCTGGAGTGCAACTTGGATGTAGACCCACCTGAGGATCATTGTGAGTGAGTTTGGTAAGCATCAGGGCAAATTCCTAGGAGGAGTAGTGATTCCCGTGAAATGTGGACGGACGGAGGTCATCGTATTGGCGGCTTTTGGCTTTGCTGAAATGAGCTAAAAAGGAAAGTTTCTGTCAGAGTGAGCGGGCAAAACACGCGCTGGAACTCTGAAAATCAGTTAAGAATCACTTCATTTGGTTGGACTTTTAAAGGTTGAGATAATTAGAAAAGTTGCCTTAAGCAGAAGCGCTGGCTTCCTCTTTGATGGTTTCAAAATAAAACAGGAAATGTGACAACAACAATAATAAAAGTGATAGTTCTGCAGAGAAATCAAATTCCTCCTCATAAGAATATTTCAAACTGCTATCATTAAAACAATTTTAATTGAATATACATTCATGGTTATTAAAAGTTTTAAAATGCCATTAAATGTTGCTTAAAAATACTTTTTGTCATTGTTTCTTCATTGTAATATTAGTGATTAATCACAGTTAATTATAGAAGATGTGCAATTAGTTAAAAATGTAATAAATTCCCAGCCCTAATATATGTATATGTATTTTAATATTTTTACAAACTTAACTTTGAAGGGAAACAGGCATGAGGTATATATTAAAAAATAAAAGATAAAATCATAAAAACTTCCTAATGAGGGTCCAGCACAGTGAGGGCAAAGTGTGCTTTGTGACAAAGAATTGTTTTTAGTTATTTATTTTTGAAAGAAGTCTTTCTTACTCATTTCAGTAGGAGGAAGACGGAGTGACCAAAAAAATTTCACTCGTGTGAGAAAACTACCCTGAAGCTTCATTTATTATTTTCACACCGCTTAACAAAAATGCAAATATTTTTATTTAAAAAAATGTTTTTTTTAATAATATTTAATAGTAATAATATTTTTTAACAATGTTTGTTTTTAGGGTAGAAGAAGTAGCTAAATGTCATTTTGAAGGAGTTTATTTTTTAAACACTTGGATGTTCCAAGCTTCCACACAAACCGATGTCACTTTTTTCTTTTGGTTGGGCTATTTTCAGCTCAGGATCGATCCCTACTTGCCACATTGAAGATAAAAGTAGCAGGATTTGCTTCAGTGCACTTTTTAAATCTTGTGAACTGTCACTTCATTCAGGAATATTACTCTTCTGTATTTGGCATGTTTGTGCATGTGATCAGAAAAAAATATTTATTTTTGGCTTTGGTGTTGTCATGGAAATTGCTGGCAAAACAGGTGGATCATTTACTGGAGAAAATAGATTGTCCCATTGGGACTCTCAGAAATGGTGTTGTCTCTTTGGTCAATGCTGGTTTTATCGAATGAAAACATTTTGGCAACAAATGATATTACAAAAACAGAATTCTGAGTATAACATGCTCCTCAGTCCCTCTCCAACTGTATGCTATTGTCATTAATCTTGATTTTCTAACTGTTTTCCACTGTTGAATCTGGGAAGTAGGTGGGCTGCTGCTCTCAGGGTACATTTGGATCCATTTCATCATTTTCTTTTTTCCCTGTGTGTCCTCATAGCTTTAGTTTTCATCACATTCATGTCACTATTTCTTTTCTCTTCTTTTTGTCTCTGATCAGACCATGGCGGAGTACAACTCTCTGCTCAGCGACCTGTCTGAAAACATCACCAACGAGGATTTGGAGCAGCTCAAGTCGGCCTGCAAGGAGGACATCCCTGAGGACCAGAGCAACAACATCACCTCGTCCAAGGAGTGGTTCAGCTACCTGGAGAAGAATGATAAACTCGCCCATGGTGAGACGCACTGACTTCTTCTCAAATGTCTCATTTGGTCTGAATTGTCTGGTCAGATGGTAGCTCATTAACACCCTCACAACCCCTCTCGTGCAGACAACCTATCCTACATTGAGCACATCTTCGAGATCTCAAGGCGGCCGGACCTGCTGACGAGGGTGATTGAGTACCGTACCACGGTGCTCAAGATTTCTGAGGATGACGAGATCGACACCAAGCTCACACGCATCCCCTCAGCCAAGAAATACAAAGGTAACACACCCTTGATAAAACATGGAGTAAACTTGAACAAAGAAATAAATGGAAAACTATATTTGCTGTTTGTGGGGGTAAAAAATAGGAAAGACACGACTTCTGCTGATGTTCTGGTCTATCAAATATGTTCAAGCTCTGCCCTCTAGTGGGCAAATAAAAACATTTCACGATCTGAAGTTTTCATTTCACACTCTGAAAAGTGTGAAATGAAAACTTTTATTTTTATTTGTTATTTTGTTTTTGTTCTTTTTGTTATTTTAGCTGTTTACCAAAACATATTCAAGATACAGTCATATAATCAATATGACCTTAAAGTGCAGACTCTTAGCTTTAATTTGAGGGTATTCACTTTCAAATTAGAGTTATGGTTTAGGAATTGCAACCATTTTTATACTAAAACACATCATACCAGGGGCTCAAAAGTAATTGGACAACTGACTCAGAAGCTATTTCATGGACTGCATGGGCTATTCCCTCATTATTCCATCATCAGTCAAGCAGGTAAAAGGTCTGGAGACAATTTTGGGTGTGGCATTTGCATTTGGAAGCTGTTGCTGTGAACCCACAACATGTGGTCAAAGGAGCTGTAAGTGGAAGTGAAACAGACCATGCTCAGGCTGGGGAAAAAAAAAGAAGAAATCCACCAAAGAGATGGCAGAAATGTTAAGAGTGGCCAAATCAACAGTTCGGCTCATTTTGAGAAAAAAAAAAGAGCTCACTGGTGAGTTTGGAAGCTCAAAAAGGCCTGGATGTCCACAGAAGACAACAGTGGTGATTTTCCATGGTGAAGAAAAACCCCTTCACAACATCCACCTAAGTGAAGAACACTCTCCAGGAAGTGTGTAGGGATATCCTGTCTGCTCAAATTCAGCCAAATGCAGCAAAGTTAATTGGATGGCACTTCACAGTACAGATGGACAATGACCCAAAACGTACTGCAAAGACAACCCAGGAGGTTTTTTTTTTTTTTTTTTTTTTTTAAGGCAAAGAAGTGGAATATTCTGCAATGGCCAAATCAATCACCATATCTGAATCCGACTGAGCATGCATGTCACTTGCTTAAGACAAAACTTAGGGCAGAAGACCTACAACAAGCAACAACTGAAGACAGCTGTAATAAAGGCCTGGCAAAGCATCACAAAGGAGGAAACCCAGCATTTGATGATGTTCAGGGTTCCAGACTTCAGGCAGTCATTGCCTGCAAAAGATTATCGACAAAGTATTAAAGACAAACATTCTATTTATGGTAATGTTAATTTGTCCAATTAGTTTTGAGCCCCTGAAATGAGGATTTTTTTTTTTTTTTTTTACATAAAATGGTTGCAATTCCTAAACTCCAATTCTATAACTCCAATTTGGATGTGAATACCCTCATATTAAAGCTGAGTCTGCACTTTATGCCCATATTGATGTAACTGTATCTTGAATATGTTTTGATGAACAGCTAAATAACACAGTTTTAAAGAACTAAAATAATTCCTGTGGTATTTTAAAACTTGTTAAAAATGGCTACTGTGTCCCTCCTTTTCAAACACTCCATGTTCTACTAGCTGATTAACATTCATGAGCCCTTATCTGATTAGACTATTTTTTATTCTGGTGAGGCACAGTAAAGTCTAATTAAACAGTACTGCACTACTAGGTTAATCGCTAACACTAATTGCTGTATTACACCTGGCCCATTGATGGGCCATGTCACCACAGCTGGCATTGTTGAAAAAGCAGGACAGCAGCAATTCCAACAATAAATAAAAAAGTGGAACTGCCACCACTACGATCATAGATACAAACATACACATTTTATACCTTATTTTAATAGCATATCAATGCTAGGCTAATAGCTTCACCACTAGCAACTGATAAAATACTTAAATAATTTACTTACAGGTTGTGAGTCAAAGACGAGCACAACATTGTGGATACAGCCACATCTCAAAGGCTACGTTCACACTGCAGGTCTTATTGCTGAATTCTGATTTTTTGCTGAGGTCCAATTTTTTTTTGTGTGGGCGTTCACATTATAATTTAAATGCGACCCCCATCAGATTGGAGTATGAATGGTCTCCAGTTATGAAGTGACTCGCATGCGTAGAAGAAAACGTAGCATCAGACACACAGTTGTGTTTGTGGAAGTAAATATGAGCCCCGAACGATTGGGAGGGAGACAGAACTTCTTCACCTTGATGCAGCACAGCAAAATAAATGTAAAAACATTCAGAAATGTTTATGCACAAAATAAATGAGACCAGCTTCTTTCCTCTACATGCCAGATGACCGCTGTGATCAGCTCTGCTTTAACAGAACTGATCGATTAAACAGCTCTTGTGGAATGTGTAAATGACGAGACAGATTTGTCTTAGGCAATTTATTACACATCTCCAACATGAGCATCGTAGCAAGAGGACATCTCAGAAAAAACTCGACCCTTAAATACTCAGGTCTTCCTACAGCTCAAAAGTCACATTGCATTCACATCAAAGGACACAATACATTCACTTCCTTAATCCCCTGACATCCCCCTCGCAGCCTCTGAACACAAAGGAGCCTCCTAGCAGTCTCCGACGCACAAAAGATCACACTTTCACAACTTCCTGTTATCTCCAAGGAAACTCTGCACTTTGTTCTTATCTAAGATGCTAGACATTATGTTCTCCCCACATGCGGCCCATGTGCGGCCACACGACCCCCCCCGAGCATGTTGGATAGAACAAAAGAATAATAGTCCGTATGTTGTGACAGAACCATTAAACATCAGTCCACATGCTGCTTGGGCTTCAGTCTTCTCCCGTATCTGCTGTAACCAGGGTTCACCGCCTCCGCGGCGCTGTCATGCTGGGGAGCTGATGTTTGGGGGTGAAAATCGTTTGACTGTCCCTGTGGGTGTTCTGGGGAAACTTTACTCTGGGAAGCTCCCCGTGGGGGTCTTCCACGCCGAGGGGCCCTCGCCAACAGCACTTGCTTGTCTGCCACCACAAAAGCGGGTTTGAGTCTGTATATGCCAATCTTTTCCCTCCTACCTCCCAAGTCTAGCAAAAAATGCTTGTCCCCTGTTTCCAGCACTCTGAACGGTCCAGCATAAGGTGGGCGCAGTGGGGGTCGGTGTGCATTGTGTCTAACAAAAACAAACTCCGCGTTTTTCAAAGTTTTAGGCACAAAAACGCGCGGAAAACTGTGGTGAACGGGGCCCGGCAGTGTGATTGTGTCTGTTACTCTGCAACAGCTGAGACGGGGAGCTGCCCGGCACAGGATTATCTGGGAGAAAAGCCAAAGCGGCTGCACAAAAACAAGTTCAGCCGGGGAAGCTTCCAGATCCTCTTTAGGTGCAGAACGTAACCCCAATAAAACCCACGGTAGCTTGTCTACCCAATTTGCATCCGTCAGTGACGCCCTGAGAGCCGCTTTCAATGACCTATGAAAACGTTCGCATAACCCATTAGCCTGTGGATTGTACGCGGTTGTGCGGTGAATTGTGACACCCAGGCTGCAGGCCATTGTTGACCAAAGTTCGGAAACAAATTGAGGGCCTCTGTCGGACGTAATGTCCGACGGGACTCCTAAACGCGCCACCCATGCTGTTAAAAAAGCGCGCGCCACCTCCTCGGCTTTGGTTGATGCCAGTGGAACCACTTCCGGCCAGCACGTGGTGCGGTCCACCATTGTCAGGAGGTGCGTGCACCCCTGTGATGGCGGGAGAGGGCCCACGAGGTCCACGTGAACATGGTTGAATCCTCTTAGCTGGGATCTGAAACTGCTCCAAAGGAGCTCTCGTGTGTCTGTGTACTTTGGCTCGTTGGCACGCCATGCAGGCTGCTGCCCACTCTTTCACTTGTTTGCGAAGGCTCGGCCACACAAATTTCTCTCCTACCATTTTGACCAACGCGCGCACTCCCGGGTGCGCCAAAGAATGAATCGAGTCAAAAACATGGCGGCGCCAAGCGGCCGGTACCACGGGACATGGTTGCCCCGTGGAGACATCGCAGATTAGGGGGGGCATACCGTCTTGCAGCACCCTGCTCTCCAGCCTTAACCCTGTTGGTCCAGACTGGAGCGCGCGCACCTCCGCGTCACTAACCTGCTCCGCGGCCATGGCTATGTAATCTATCCCCACGTGGACCGGGGCCGCCATGGCGCGCGAGAGACAGTCTGCCACTACATTCAATTTACCCGACACATGCTGAATATCGGTGGTAAACTCTGAGATGGCGGCCAGCTGTCTCTGCTGCCGGCCCGACCACGGTTCTGAAACCTTGGCCATTGCGAATGTTAGCGGCTTGTGGTCAACGAACGCGGTGAAACAGCGTCCTTCCAGCCAGATCTGGAAGTGGCGAATGGCCAAGTGGAGAGCCAGCAGCTCCCTGTCGAACGCGCTGTATTTACGTTCACTATCGTGCAAAGTCCTGCTGAAAAAGGCGAGCGGCTGCCAAGCCCCGGCTACATGTTGCTCTACGACCGCCCCTATGGCCACATCTGACGCGTCAGTAGTGAGCGCTATGCGGGCCGTTGGGTCTGGATGTGCCAACAACGCAGCGTTTGCCAGGGCTGCCTTGACTTCCGAGAACGCCCGCTCTCGCTCCGGGGACCATTCGATCTTATTCGCGGGTTTCTGTTTTTTGAGCGCGGCGTACAGCGGTTGCATGAGCTGCGCTGCGTGGGGGAGGAAACGGTTATAAAAATTCACCATTCCCAAAAACTCCTGTAACGCCCTGACCATTTGCGGCCGGGGAAAATCTGCTACCGCGCGAACTTTGTCAGGCAGCAGAACCGCTCCTTCGGGAGAGACGCGGTGCCCCAAAAAATCAATCTGCGTCACCCCGAACTGACACTTCGCTGGGTTGATTATTAGACCGTGCTCTCCCAACCTCCGGAAAACCGCCGTGAGGTGGGTTTCGTGTTCGTCTTCGGACGTGCTGGCTACCAAGATATCGTCCAGGTAGACGAATACGAAAGGGAGATCGCGCAGCACTGCATCCATCATGCGTTGGAACGTCTGTGCAGCCCCTTTAAGCCCGAATGGCATGCGCAAAAACTCGAATAGGCCAAACGGAGTTATCACCGCTGTTTTGGGTATGTCCTCAGCGCGCACTGGGACTTGGTGGTAACCGCGGACCAAGTCTATTTTAGAAAAAACGCGCGCTCCTGCCAAGTGAACGGAAAAATCCTGGATTTGGGGAATTGGGTAGCGGTCGTGCGCTGTGGCGTTGTTCATCCTGCGGAAATCTCCGCAAGGTCGCCACGAACCGTCAGCTTTAGGGACCATGTGTAGCGGGGAAGCCCATGGGCTGTTTGAACGCCTGATGATGCCCAACCTCTCCAGGTTGGCGAACTCCTCATGCGCTATGGCCAGTTTAGCTGCATCCAAGCGCCGAGGTTTTGCAAAAACGGGCGGCCCGGTGGTGGTAATAAAATGTTCCACCCTGTGTTTAGCGACGGCTGCCAAAAATGTCGGGACCGTGAGTGCTGGGAACTGAGTGAGCAGTGTGTGGAACTTACCGCTTGCAGCTGTGACGTTGGCTTGTGCTGCTGGCCGGGACGCTCGAGCTGTACAGGGGATAGAATCAAAAGAGAGTGCATTAACCAGGCGCCTGTTAGCGACATCAACCAACAAACCATGTGAGCACAAAAAATCAGCCCCCAATATATTGAAATTCAATGCTGCTATGACAAAAGTCCACTCAAATGCACGGCCGTGAAACAACAGAAGTAGAGTCCTCTCACCAAAGGTTTTAATGTCCGAGCCGTTTGCTGCTGCCGTCTGGGGGCCGCTGGAACCTGCCAGCCGGTCGGCGTAGGACGGCATGATGAAACTCAGCTGGGCGCCGGTGTCCACGAGGAAATGTCTCCCGGAGCGTGCGTCCGTCAAGTAGAGCAGCCTGTTCTCCTCCCCGAGGGTCGCAGCTGCTACCGACCCCCGGTCTTGGCGTTTTCCCAAGCGCTTGAACTGGCATGGTGGTATACATTTGCGTGCCTTCTCTGCAAAGCGGCGGTGATAGAAACAAAGGATGTCTCCTCCGCGTTCCTTGGCGCCCGCCGCCGCTGTCGTCCGTAGTTCTGCTACCGCCGTCAATGGCTCCTCGCCCTCTCTGGCCATCGCGCCGAGATCCGTCGCTGCCGCCGTGGTCGTGAGCTCTCTGCTGGCCATGATGATCCGGTGTGCTTCTCGGGCCAGCGCGCGGTAGTCCCGCTTGTCCAGCCACGGCGAATTGGGCAGGGCCGCTCTCGTCGCTGACGGAAGGTTCCGGAGGAAGAGGTGGGTAAAAATGAAGTGGTCGTCATCCGAGCCCTTCAATCTCAGCATCCTCTCCTTCAGGTCAATAGCCGTGCAATCTCCTAACCCGGTCCGCGTCAGGAGTCCCTCTGCTCTCTCCTCAACCGAGAGTGTGTAGTGCTGGATGAGTGCGGCTTTCAACGTGCCGTATTTATCGCTGGTTGGTGGCTGATCCAGCAGGCTCTCCACATGCTGAGCCGTGTGGGTGTCGAGCTTTGCGACCACATGGTAGAATTTCGTGTCATCCACCGAAATCCCCCGGAGGATGAACTGCGCCTCAACCAAGTGGAACCAGGAGCGCAGGTTGTGCTGCCAAAAATCCGGTAGCTGGATGGCAGCGGCATACGCTTGGCTGGGGGCTCCCAACAAGGCTGGCTCCGGTGAACTCCTTTCGTGTTGCACGCTTCGTCTTGGGTCACCAGTGTGGAATGTGTAAATGACGAGACAGATTTGTCTTAGGCAATTTATTACACATCTCCAACATGAGCATCATAGCAAGAGGACATCTCAGAAAAAACTCGACCCTTAAATACTCAGGTCTTCCTACAGCTCAAAAGTCACATTGCATTCACATCAAAGGACACAATACATTCACTTCCTTAATCCCCTGACATCCCCCTCGCAGCCTCTGAACACAAAGGAGCCTCCTAGCAGTCTCCGACGCACAAAAGATCACACTTTCACAACTTCCTGTTATCTCCAAGGAAACTCTGCACTTTGTTCTTATCTAAGATGCTAGACATTATGTTCTCCCCACGTGCGGCCCATGTGCGGCCACACTCTAATGAAAATGAAACCCCGTGTCTCAATGGGATTACCTGTATAAATAAGGTTAATAATAAATAATCCTAGCGATTACAATAGGGCTCTCGCCCTAATAAACAGCACGGATCGTACCAGCGGTGTAACACCGGTCCTGCACAGGAGCCGCCAGAGACTCCCCTGTCCTGGACTGTGTTTTCGTATGCCCCTATCTGGCCATTCCGCTCCACAGTCATTTACATACAGCAGCCAGGACTGTGCTGTTTACAGCGTCCAGTAAATGTGCCGTTACTTTTTTTTAAAAAATCTGCCATTACTGTGCCTGCAATTTCGAAGTTATTGTGCTGTGGGAGCCGACAAAATTATGATCCAGTGATAAAGGGAAGAAGATTGATTAAAAACGAGAGCATAAATCAGCTGTCTGCCATGCTTGCTGCATCCTCCATAGCAGAATTGTAGCGTCTGTCTCACTTCAGTGAGGAAAAAGTCGGATGACATGCGACATGACCATTCAGACTGAGGTCGCTTTGTAAAATGTCAGATACGTATCGGAATTAGGACCACATATAAAAGTGGCCTGGGTCTGGTGTGAAAATTGGATATGTGCCATTCAGACTGTCATTAAAAAATAAGATATGGGTCACATTTGTACAAAAAAAAATCAGAATTGAGCATTGAAACCTGCAGTGTGACCGTAGCCTAAGAAGTAGCTTTGCATAAAAAACAAACAGACTTAGCTTTAGTCAGGCCATTAGCTAATGTTAGCTCTGATGCTAACAGACCCTGCCTCAGAGGGAAGGTTCCCCTTGTTTTAATCAGTCAGTCAGTCTTGTTTAGTGATGTCATGCTCAAGCCACACCACTCGATACTGTGTCGAGCATTTGAAGCATATGTTGTGGAGATATAATTTGATACCTGCTTCAGGTCTCCCAGAAATCACATGACCATTCCAAAACGAGGCCTCGTGATGACATGCGCATATCAAAATTATATTATGAAGGACATATGCACATTTTCTTTATACATAAATGTTCTGCCGTCACAGAACAGGATAGGACATATGCACATTTTCCCCAATTTTCAGAGAATATCTTTTACTGCACACTTGATGAAACATGAATCTGTGAGCCCATGACATTTTTGAATCTTATTACAGGCTTCCTTCAACTCTCAGTTAGATGCAGTATTCAGGTACAGCCAGCAGATGTCACTTTACAAGACTGTACTGAATGGTTTGAAGCAGTGACTCCTATTCAGAGCAAACGGCTCAAAGTGGTTCAGTGCTTCAGAAAGCTTTGATTTATGCATCACTAGTATTATTATTCTTAGCTCTGAAGCTAACTGGCTTCAGTGGGCGTGAACTGGATCAGTCTCACAGCCACTAGCATGGTGAAGGGTTATAACCAAAGGCAGGGCTATGTATTAATGATACTGGGAAATGTAATCTAGAAGAACTATACCGGCTTGTGCCAGAGTGTATTAATACAAATATATCTAAGTGAAGAGAGATTTTAATATTTTACCATAATCATATGACCCAAGAAAGCATTTTAGGAGGTTAAAACCCACAAACGCCATGTTTTAGACAATGACACCTTAATATTTAAATATGGGGTGAGCTATCCTTTACGTGACTATAACTTGTCTCCCTATCTCTCTCTCTCTCTCTCGCTCTCTCTCTCTCTCTCTCTCTCTCCGTATTCTTCCACCTCTGAAACAAAGATATCATCCGCCAGCCCTCTGAAGATGAGATCATCAAGTTGGCTCCTCCCCCTAAAAAAGTGTGAGGTCACAGTCCCCAGCCCTGATTTTTGCACCTTGATTTCTTCACTTCCTGACACACCAATCGACCAACCAACCGACGTATCTGACCAAACCCCATCACTCCCCGCCTCACCTATCTCACATACACACCGACACTTCAAGCAGCGGCACCTACCCCCCACCCCCCCACCCTCACTTCCTTCTGCAGTACATCAATCCCCAGCACAGAACTCAATAACAAGCAAACCGATCGGATCATAGCTATGCGACCTCTTCTTGAGCTCAGAAGATGGGAAGCTGCTCGGATGAAAAAAAAAAAAGACATTTGAAGACGGAATCAGGAGAGGGACTGACAGATTATGTGTGAGGAGAGAAAAAGAGAGACAGCCGAAGTGTTTCTCTGATTCACATGCTGAGTAGGTCAGTTCAGAACGAGTGTAATTTTTGTTTTAACAACTGCCTGTCTGCGTGATTGCATGTTGGTTAAGATTGTTAAATTTATTGCAAAGACTACATCCACCACAAGAAAGCCAACATTACAAAATCGAACTCCAAACTATTCAACTTTTTCAGAAATTCCTAAAAAAAAAAAATCAATAGCTTGTGTTGTAGCGCTATGTGTGCATTTTATATGCAGTTATACATAACATGGCTAAACATTATTTTTAATTTACCTTAACTGTGCAAAACAGCCAAAATTTCAAAACTAATGTACTCAAAATTACTGACTTGCAGGGAGAAGATCATGCTAAAATGTAAAAACGGAGTTTACATGAGTGGAAACAAATTTACAAAATTACCGCTAACCTTAAGTAGTCAATGTAAAACAGTCTGAAATTAAAATATATTCCCATTGTTTATTTCTGTGACTGGTCATATTTTTGTTTTGAATTAAAAAGTGTTGACATCCTAACGCAAGTTTGTCTTTAATCAGAAGGTTAGCATTAGCATAAAGACAGTGCCTACTATTAGCAAGAAAACTGGAAGTTTAACAAAAAGCCTCAGTATACACTCCAGTTTTTTGTGTGAATCAGGTCAAATAAACCCATATAAATGGTGGAAATTGGATTTTGTAGCCTTTTGACAACTTACCAGTTTTCCTCTGTCATCCAGCTTTGTGATACGCTAAGCTAAGCTAGCTGTAGCTTAATGCATCGCATTGACATAAAAGTGGCAAACCAAAAACACATTTTCCCAAATCTGTGCACAAACTATCTTTTGAATCCAGAATATTTCATTAAACAAAAACTGTTGTTCGCAGTTACTGCCATATTAAAAACACTTTTTAAATTAATCGGGACAGGGCAGATTCTGTATGCATTCCCTTTACGAGAAGAAAATATGTTGAGCTGATTTTCATAGGAAAAGCCAATATTTGCCTTTAGCTCATATAATAATTGCATTTAGAGAAAATATTAAGATAGTTATCTATAGCAGTTATTTCCACACAATGGAAGATTCCATAGATACAAGATGGGACCAGTAAGTGTTAGCCTTTTGTATGAGCTGGTCAGAGATGTAAATATAATATATTACACAAAAATATACTAGAAATAATATATTAAAGATAACTGTGACTCTAGTAGCAGATTCGCCCTGATTTTATAATCTAAATCTTTTCAGTTACAGTAGATTAAAAAAAAACAAGCTTTGGACTACAATAGAGAATAGAAAAATATATTTTAAGAGCTCATAAACCGCCGTCATCAAGTGTATGGAAGTGTTGTTCTGTGATGTTCTCTTTTTTTTTTTTTTTGACCCCTTGCCACCATTTTTGTTTGTTGCACTGATATTTGCTGACCATTATGCGAAAGATAAACGGGCCTCTGGAACCGAAAGTGCAGATCACAGCGTGAAAAGGTGTACAATGTCAGAAAGATACTGGTACATGTCCGTTAACAAGACGTACATAAAGCAGACTGTGATATCGGTTTATAATCCACACGATGCTCCTAACCTAAGGTGACTATGCCTTTTCTGCCATGCACCAACACAAAAGCTAGCAAGACTGTTCAAACTAAAACTATAATAACTGCTCTTCTGATCACTGTGTATCTCTCTACCCACAGAGAAGCCTTAGCAAACTTTGTGTTTACCCTAGAAAACTAATTTCTGAACGGTGAGAGCTGATGTACGTATGAGGCAGAGGCACACGCCACCCCTCGCGTCAAGTCAGCCATAACGCCTCTCTTTTTTTTTTTTTTTAAAGGAGCAATGCTACTTTTATTCTGAACTTTGCTAAGGACTTCGGTGTTGGTGTGTACAGAATGTATGTGGTCTGTTTCTGCACCTGTCACCATCGTCCTTGAAGCTGTAGAATTAAAATGAAAAAAATGAAGCACCCGAATATACAGTAAATCTGTTAGTGTATGACTAGTTATTCATAACCTCCCCGCTTCCTCTTCCTCGCCACCACACTCCGCTCCACCCCAGTGCCAATGACCAAGACTTTCGTCTATCACGGTTTTTGTGATATATTTCTCTTTTTTTTTTCTTATATATTGCTTCATGTATGTTGTGGTGTTGGACTGATTTGTATCCTATGCATTTATGTAAGTATGTATGAAAACTGCACTGTTACATAACCTCCCAACGAACCATTTAAAGGACAGAGCTCCATGCTGAAAATGAAACTGTGTTTAAGTTGCATGTGTTTGGTGAAGCACTTTTGAGTGCTTCTAAGCTTATCATCCAAAGTTAAATGTCAAAAACTGGGGAACAAATTCTTGTTAGACCAACTATACTGTATAAGTCACGTTCTGATCTTTTGCAAGCCAAGTCAGCAGTGAATCCTTTAATGCCTTTGTTTGTATGGAGTGGTTGGTGAATACTAGATATGTTTTGTTTTTGAGGATTTTGGTTTTTTCGTGTGAAAAAAGCAGTACTGTTGAAGGAATAGTCCACCTTTAAATGCTTTAACACTGTAATAAGTATCAGGTTTTTTTCGTCGTCAAAAACTACTTGGTCAGTAATGGAAACATGGTTAACACATTTATAGTCAGATGGTGTAAAATGTAAGAGTCTTGGCTTACTCTAAAGCTTGTATCTCACGGAGCGGCAAATGTTGACGAACGTCGCAATTGATAGGGCTTCATCAGGATTCGTCAAAGGTTGTACAATAGTTTGCCAACGGTTTTTTATGGTCGCAACATGTTCAAAACTTATTTACAATAAGAAAAACTGGTCAGACCATAAAAGTTGTTGTGACAAACCCTGACAAAACCCCAAAAATTGCAACGTTGATGAATGATCCTCAGCATTCACCACTCCATGAGGTATGTACGTAAAGGAATTTAATACATTTTAACGGAGTGATTTTTCCTAGTAATATACAACAGGTTTTTTCCCCTCAAGTGCTTTACTTTGCATTTTAAAAACCTTTGCTGTCTGTGCTTTACAAAGACACGGCATTCTGATTTGATCATTTAAATCAGTGGTCCCCAACCTTTCTTGTCTCATAGATCGGTTGCACATAAAGTTTGTTTTTGCAGTTTGGCGGGGGCTGTTAAAATGAATGGAATACATTTGTGTTTAATGCATGCGCATAACCATCATCTGCAGTTTAATAATAGGTTTTGTAAATGCACCAGTTTGTTCACTGGATATATAAAAGAGGAAAAAAAGCAAGAGCCACACACATTTTAGCAACGACAATAGCGAGTGTACGAAAGTGAGAAAAAGAACTGTTTACTACTTTTACCACTAATCATATTTTCTTTTTCTTTCTCTGCTGTCGTCTTTTTTAATTCTTCTCTTCTTCCTCTTCGTCTCTGTACGCTGTGTCGGTGGCGCCACCTTCTGAACGGGAGGTTGGACTTTGTACATGACTGGACAGCGCGCACAGTCATCATGCTCACAAAATTTTGGCTGCACGCACACAGCCGCGGGGGGACTCCACTGAGCCTATCGGACTGGAGAGGACGATGAAATTTATGTCACACAAGCCTGGCGCTGGAGTAGCCGTGCAAAGCGTAAAGCCAGCTTGAGATAGGTGTGTGTCAAGACCGCGCAGAAGGACAGGAGAAGAGTGAGAATATCAGGTCATTTTTCCAAATAAAACACCCGGTACCGTTGATTTAAATCACTTCATTTAAAATAACTTTTTTGAGGTCATCTTCTGACAGAATGAACCCGTTTGAAATGAATAACAGAATTTCATGATTATCTTCATATAAACGCAAACAACATCATTCCAGCATCAGGCCAACGGATGAAAGTTGTCCTAATAGATGCATGGATATTTGCAGACAGATTGTATTTTAATACCAGTGTCACCGTGATTATGGGTGGATTTTTCCTGATCGTCCAGATCAGACCAGGCCCCACGTGAAGCAGTAGCTGCTCCCCTTTTCTTAGCCTAATAACCAAAACCTGGGACCACTGTATTTTATCATAGACATGAACCAAGAAGTAAAGGGAGGCAGTTCACTTACTGCTATGACCTGTGGGTAATGGTCCTTTCCCCGTGTCAAAATGGATGCTGTATTTACCGTTATTGTTGAAATTCTGCATCTTAACTACTTTGCATGGGTTTCTGCTATTGTAAAAAAAAAAAAAAATCAGCACGGGAGGATTAGGGTCACTGGTGTTTATTATTTTTGTTCCTTTTTTGTTATTTGAAGTGATTTTTCACTGACAACTTGTGAATTTAGATGTATGTGACCAAGTGAATTACATTACCCCCCCTATAAATTTCATTAGACGGACTCATATTAGCGATTTTGTGGTAGCTTGTTCATAGATGGAAAGTTGTTTGAATTCCTGTTGTTGTAGATTGTCCTGATTGAAGCTTAATTAAACCGTTTGAAATGAATCTCTGTCAGTATCAAACGTGGCTGTGTTCTACCCCTCTGCTTTTGTTGTCAGAGGTCATCGCCCACTCGTGTGGCACATCTTAGTGTTTTTCCTTCTGTAGCCGTTGGCACATAATATTTTAACATATCAGTCATTATGATGTCAAATTTGGATTTCCATGTACCAAGTACATATCAACTTATTAAATGCTGCAAAAGTTTTAACTGACACATAGATGTATTAATGGTGAATTCACACTAACCAGTCCATGCATACAAATGAAGTGGGTAAAGAGTGGGTAAATATTGTGAAGGTATTTGGCCTGTACTGCTAATGGTCAATTAAAATTCCTTTAAACTAACATTTTCCCTCAAGAATAAGACTGTATTTTCTTTGTATTTCATTTTATTTGGTTGTAAATATGTATTTCAATATATATCACTGTGTTTGATTAATTTATTTAATGCCTATATATTGTTTTACATATCCAGATTTTGTTTTAACTGGAAACAAGTCAAGGAGATTTAAAAAAAAAAAAAAATTGTAGTTAGTCAAGTCAAGAAAATCATGTATCAAAACTTGTTCTAATTCTTGTTTTCTTTTCATTTATGTTTGATTGTTTAAGCTTTGGGTGATTTTTTTTTTTTAACAAAAAAGGCGATATTCATTTAATTGTATTTACTGATGTGTATTATGTTCAACTGTGTTGTTTTATCGGATGTGTCGTGGTCACTGTTTATAAATTGATTTTTATTCAGAGAGTTTTCAAATCATGACAAATGATGAACTCGGTCTCGGCCGTAATCTGACATTTTGTTCGTCTGGGACATGTCACCTGCACGTTGCCCCAAGAGCATGACGCTCAAATGAATCGGTGTTCAAAAGCTGTTCTGGATGCATATACAAACTCAAGAAACACTGACGCCTAATTTTGCATTGCAGTCTTGTGAGAATAAGCGAAACAAAGTCAGGCTTTTTTTTGGTGTGTATCTAGCTGTTAGTATTACTCTAATCTCAGTTTGTCATGGTAAGCCATATAAGGTGAAATGTCATTTCTAATATCAGTCGTTGAAAACCACTAGGCTGCTTAACCACAGTGGTACTAATAATTTTTCTTGTTAATGGAGCCCCAAAGTGTTAAGTGATGTTGAATAATTTTACAATAACTTACTGGGAACAAGTTTTCGAGAACACTTTTGAAGAAATGTTTTTTTTTTTTTTTTTTTTTTAAAGACCACACCACACACACACACACACACACACACTAGTCAGTGGGCTCTAGTTTATTGGAGCCAACACAACATAAAAGTAATTAAAAATCTGCAAATGCATTTATTTGTTATGTTTTGAAATTACTAACATAGTTTGGCTTAACAGGGCTATAAATATTATCCAGGTAGCCAACTGTTAGCTTGCAGCTAGCAGGATATAAAAAAAAAAAAAATATATATATATATATATATATATATATATATATATATATATATATATATACAGTATATATATATATATATATAGTAGTGCATTTAACAAACATGGCTATGATAGCTTATAAATAGCATGAACAGTCTTGCAATCTAATAAAATGTGATTTATGATACCCTTTTTTTTGTTTTTAAGTCCACTTTAAGCTCAATTTGAATTCCATTTTGGCCATGCTAATGAATGCTAGCTTTGGCTAGCAAACCAGAAGCTGAAGCCGTGTTTGAAATGTCCACTCACTCCCGACCCCTACTCACTAGATAGTGAACTCAGACGTAGTGGACTATATAGTAAACTCAGTATGACAATAAAATGGTCAGCTTTTGGACACTGCTTGGCTTTTTCTGCACTATTAATGATGTCATCATCGTGAGACAGTAAAATGTAACAGATTAATGATGTTAAAAATTTAATCCCTGCATGTGTTTTGTAGTAAATGTATATTAAATCAGTTTTACTATAATGATACATATAAATACCTTGAGGCAGTTTATGTTGCGATGTGTAGCTGTCCTCTCACTGCGCCGTCGGCTGCGCATTGCATTATGCAATACATTGGCTAATGTAGTGACCATCAGTTGTACGCTGCTTTTCAAAATGCATTATGGGATGTTTTGAGTGCACTATATAGTGAGTGAAATTTTCAGTTAAGATTTCCAACAGTACCCCAAAATGGCTGATTAATTATAGAGTACACACATTTCAATTACTGCATAGCTTCTCTTTGGCTAGCTAAACATTTTAAAAAACAACCTAAACAATAATTTATATAAATATAAAAATAGGAAGGAAGAAATAACCTTGTGGTAATGTTTTGGGTTTTATTTTTCATAAAAATATAATAAAAAATAGAACTTGAGGCTCCTTTTTTAATTAGATACGCTGCAGTTTCAGAGTCAGAAGAGGTGAATAGTTATAGGGTGGATAGATGAAGTGACGGAGTGTTTGAGTGGTTAGTGTAAGTAGGAAGTTGCAGGTTGTAGATTTGTGGCTTTGCAAGAACAAGAAACAAGAGCTTTTAGCTGAGTAAAAAACTGCAGAGCTTGGTTTGTTCTTTGGGAGGCATTTGAAGTAAATCATAGATATTGATCACAGTGAATGCTGTATGGAGGTTAATCCTGAATGTCTGGTTAGTCTTGCCAGATGAAGTTGTGCAGCACCCCGCACCCCCCCCCCCCCATCTCTCACACGTTTAACTGTCACAAAAAGCCATTGTTGTATTGAATAATTTTGTTTTTGCTAAATATTCCTAAACTTCTTTGGCACTGCACAGCCTTTTTTTTTTTTTTTTTTAATTGTGACAATAAAGTTTACATTTCATGCACAAAAAGGGTTTCATTGTAGGTTAAAGTTCCAGTTGCAAACTGCTGGGTCGAACAGACTTGAAATTGTGACATGCTTTACATTAAGTGTTGTGGTGAGCAATCTTTTCTTTGGATGGTCTTGTTAATGGTTGTGGCTAGACGAGGCATTGTCTGAAACGTGTGGTTGTTTTTAAGTGATAATAGAGGCTATATTTTGAAGTGTTTTCATTGCTGATCTGATTCTTGTAACTGGAGCGTTGAGATGGAGGCTAGACTTAAACATGCCTGTAGCGTGGCTTGGGTTTTAAAGGCATCCAACAGTCCAAGACGCACGCATTTTTTTTGTAGGTTTTGGATTCGCTGAGGTGTCACGTAAAACTTGAAATGTCTGCAAAATATAAATGATCTTAACGCTCGGTTTTGTTAAGAACATTTGTAAGATGTAGACACATTTGGTAAATTGAATTTTAGATTTTTAATTGAAATTCATAATGTCCTGCTTAGCTGACTAATGGCAGTTTTGTTGCATCAGTTAAAATGTATTAAAAGCAGAACAACCCTAGGTTTAAACATCTTAAGTTGCTGAGATTTGTTCTTTCGTATTGACAGTAGCCCTGGGTCACTCTGATTTTCTAGAGTGCACACTGCATTTCTCACATGGTGCAGTGGGTGAAATGTGGTTGCTTCAGTCCAGTCCACCCTGTTGGTCAAAATATATTAGTCTTAATTAGATGTGATATAGTGCAGATACCTGAATTTGGTCTTAGAGGGTTTATAACGGTGTGCTTCATGGTGCAACCTGCACTGTCATTAACAGTTATATTTTTTCCACACACCATAACCCTGTTGGATGCTATGGCCTCACACGCTATTAGAAACGTCTGCTAAGTTTTCCCTTTCATGAGCCAAGTAGTACTTCATAGTTTATTTTTGCAGTGACTGCAACAATTAACCTATAAGGTATTCAAATGAATATGAAGGTGTGGCTTTTTTGTCATGATTTAAATGAAACTGAACTGAAATTATGCCATTTTGTCATTGTGCTAAAATGAATATAAATATTATATATTAAAATATATTTGCTAACCTACACTGTGTCGCGTGAAGTTTTCTGTAGGGCTGGCTGAAGTACAAAGCATGAAGTGAAGAAAATTTATTCAAAGTGGTAAAATTAAATTAACTAACACGTTTTGTCTAAGGTACAGTGGGTTTAAAAAATATGCACACCCCAGGCAAAATGCAAGGTTTTGGTGATGTAAACAAAACAGACTAATATAATAAATAACTTCAAAAGTTTTTACACATTTATTGTGGCCCAGAGCTTCACATGATCCTGAATGCTTCCTTCACCATGTTTGCATAAGGTTGTTATAGTTGTTAACACTCCCCAATACTGAAAGAAAACAGGCTTTGAAGGCCCTAAACACACTTCAGCAGTAGATTTAACTCGAGTGAAACCTGACTAACTGGTTTATTTACCAACAGGAATAAAATGTAAGAGAAGAGATGGGTTAGTTTTTCAGTGTGAGAATAAAATAGATGATTAAAAGTGTTATAATAATCATGCCTTTTTAATGGCAACATATGTAGTCTCTGATGATCATTTTCCTTTTTTCTGTCTAGTACAGCATTAACATTTGCATGGTTTGATGTTACTATTTTTCATTATCCCATAAATGCACTCAACCCCTCAACTTTTTTTGTAAAGACCACACACACACACTAGTCAGTGGGCTCTAGTTTATTGGAGCCAACACAACATAAAAGTAATTAAAAATCTGCAAATGCTTTTGTTTCTTATGTTTTGAAATTAATAACATAGTTTGACTTAACAGGGCTATAAGTATTATCCAGGTAGCCAACTGTTAGCTTGCAGCTAGCAGGATGTAAAAATATATATATATATATACACTACCGTTCAAAAGTTTGGGGTCACTTAGAAATTTCCTTATTTTTGAAAGAAAAGCACTTTTTTCAATGAAGATAACTTTAAACTAATAAGAAATACACTCTATACATTGCTAATGTGGTAAATGACTATTATAGCTGCAAATGTCTGGTTTTTGGTGCAATATCTACATAGGTGTATAGAGGCCCATTTCCAGCAACTATCACTCCAGTGTTCTAATGGTACAATGTGTACCATTGTACACATTGTACAACGGTACACATTGTACATTCACATTGTACACATTGTACATTCACATTGTACATTCACACATTCATTCATTGCGTCAGAAGGCTAATGGATGATTAGAAAACCCTTGTGCAATCATGTTAGGTCTGCAATGCTGTAATTGCTGCAAATGGAGGATTCTTTGACGAAAGCAAAGTTTGAAGGAAAAAATTATTATTTCAAATACAAATCATTATTTCTAACCTTGTCAATGTCTTGACTACATTTTCTATTCATTTTACAACTCATGGTGGTAAATAAGTGTGACTTTTCATGGAAAACACAAAATAATTGTCTGGGTGACCCCAAACTTTTGAACGATAGTGTGTGTGTGTGTGTGTATATATATATATATATATATATATATATATATATACTGTATATAGCCAGTTTAGAAAGCTTGGGATCAGTCCGCCAAGGTCTCCGCCTTTGACCGCCACCTAATCCACATAGCACCGGACCCCCATGATCCCTCCTGCAGGTGGTGGTCCAAAGCCCGGGCCAAGGCAAAGTCCCGTTCTTCTCGTGCAGGTCTGCAGTTTCCCGTGGGTCGTGTCCACAGGCTGCTCCGCAAAGGCAACTATGCGGAGCGTGTGGGAGCCGGCGCTCCGGTGTACCTGGCTGCCGTGCTGGAGTACCTGACCGCTGAGATCCTGGAGCTGGCCGGAAACGCGGCCCGCGACAAGAAGACCAGGATCATCCCCTGCCATCTGCAGCTGGCCATCAGGACCGACGAGGAGCTCAACAAGCTGCTGGGAGGAGTGACCATCGCTCAGGGTGGAGTTCTGCCCAACATCCAGGCTGTGCTGCTGCCCAAGAAGAGCGACAAGGCCGCGAAGGGCAAGTAAACATTTGCCCACAGCTGTGGGCAGATGTTGTGGACGCCTCCCACTTGAGGTGTTTCAGGCACGTCCCACTGGGAGGAGACCCCGGGGCAGACCCAGGACTCGGTGGAGAGACTATGTCTCCCAGCTGGTCTGGGAACGCCTTGGTATCCCCTCTGAAGAGCTGGAGCAGGTGGCTGGGGAGAGGGAAGTCTGGGCTTCTCTGCTTGAACTGCTGCCTCCGCGACCCGGACCTCCGGAAAAGCGGTAGAAGATGGATGGATAGATACATATATATATATATATATATATATATATATATATATATATACAGTGGGGCAAAAAAGTATTTAGTCAGCCACCAATTGTGCAAGTTCTCCCACTTAAAAGATGACGGAGGTCTCCAATTTTCATCATAGGTATACCTCAACTATGAGAGACAAAATGAGAAAAAAAAATCCAGAAAATCACATTGTCTGATTTTTAAAGAATTTATTTGCAAATTATGGTGGAAAATAAGTATTTGGTCACCTACAAACAAGCCAGATTTCTGGCTCTCACAGACCTGTAACAACTTCTTTAAGAGGCTCCTCTGTCCTCCACTCGTTACCTGTATTAATGGCACCTGTTTGAACTCATTATCAGTATAAAAGACACCTGTCCACAACCTCAAACAGTCAGACTCCAAGCTCCACTATGGCCAAGACCAAAGAGCTGTCAAAGGACACCAGAAACAAAATTATAGACCTGCACCAGGCTGGGAAGACTCAATCTGCAATAGGTAAGCAGCTTGGTGTGAAAAAATCAACTGTGGGTGCAATTATTAGAAAATGGAAGACATACAAGACCACTGATAATCTCCCTCGATCTGGGGCTCCACGCAAGATCTCACCCCGTGGGGTCAAAATGATCACAAGAACGGTGAGCAAAAATCCCCGAACCACACGGGGGGACCTAGTGAATGACCTGCAGAGAGCTGGGACCAAAGTAACAAAGGCTACCATCAGTAACACACTACGTCGCCAGGGACTCAAATCCTGCAGTGCCAGACTTGTCCCCCTGCTTAAGCCAGTACATGTCCAGGCCCGTCTGAAGTTTGCTAGAGAGCATTTGGATGATCCAGAAGAGGATTGGGAGAATGTCATATGGTCAGATGAAACCAAAATAGAACTTTTTGGTAAAAACTCAACTTGCCGTGTTTGGAGGAGAAAGAACACCATACCTACTGTAAAGCATGGGGGTGGAAACATCGTGCTTTGGGGCTGTTTTTCTGCAAAGGGACCAGGACGACTGATCCGTGTAAAGGAAAGAATGAAAGGGGCCATGTATCCTGAGATTTTGAGTGAAAACCTCCTTCCATCAGCAAGGGCATTGAAGATGAAACGTGGCTGGGTCTTTCAGCATGACAATGATCCCAAACATACTGCCTGGGCAACGAAAGAGTGGCTTCGTAAGAAGCATTTCAAGGTCCTGGAGTGGCCTAGCCAGTCTCCAGATCTCAACCCCATGGAAAATCTTTGGAGGGAGTTGAAAGTCCATGTTGCCCAGCGACAGCCCCAAAACATCACTGCTCTAGAGGAGATCTGCATGGAGGAATGGGCCAAAATACCAGCAACAGTGTGTGAAAACCTTGTGAAGACTTACAGAAAACGTTTGACCTCTGTCATTGCCAACAAAGGGTATATAACAAAGTATTGAGATGAACTTTTCTTATTGACCAAATACTTATTTTTCACCATAATTTGCAAACAAATTCTTTAAAAATCATTCAATGTGATTTTCTGGATTTTTTTTTCTCATTTTGTCTCTTAGTTGAGGTATACCTATGATGAAAATTGGAGACCTCATCTTTTAAGTGGGAGAACGTGCACAATTGGTGGCTGACTAAATACTTTTTTACCCCACTCTGTGTGTGTGCGTGTGTGTGTGTGTATATATACAGTATATATATATATATATAAGTACACTTAACAAACATGGCTATGATAGCTTATAAACCATATATAAGTAGCATGAACAGTCTTGCAATCTAACAAAATGTGATTTATGATACCCTTTTTTGGTTTTTAAGTCCACTTTAAGCTCAATTTGAATTCCATTTTGACCATGCTCATGAATGCTAGCTTTGGCTAGCAAACCAGAAGCTGAAGCCGTGTTTGAAATGTCCACTCACTCCCGACCCCTACTCACTAGATAGTGAACTGAGACGTAGTGGACTATATAGTAAACTCAGTATGACAATAAAATGGTCAGCTTTTGGACACTGCTTGGCTTTCTCTGCACTATTAATGATGTCATCATCGTGAGACAGTAAAATGTAACAGATTAATGATGTTAAAAATTTAATCCCTGCATGTGTTTTGTAGTAAATGTATATTAAATCAGTTTTACTATAATGATACATATAAATACCTTGAGGCAGTTTATGTTGCGATGTGTAGCTGTCCTCTCACTGCGCCGTTGGCTGCGCATTGCATTATGCAATACATTGGCTAATGTAGTGACCATCTGGGCTGCACGGTGGCGCAGTGGTTAGCACTGCGGCAGCACAGTTTACCCTTTGCCGGGGGATCGTGGGGATCATGGGTTCGATCCCAGCCCCCGACCAACAGTGATCTGTGTGGAGTTTGCATGTTCTCCCCGTGTATGCGTGGGTTTACACCGGGATTTCTCCGGTTTCCTCCCACATGCCAAAAACATGCAGGTTAGGTTAATTAGAGACTCTAAAGTGGCCCTAGGTGTGAATGTGTGTGTGAATGGTTAAGGGATAGCGCCGTATCGTGGCTGCTTCATCCATCCAGGTGGTGGATGACCCTCAATTAACCCTCTGGGGATCAATAAAGTATACTAAATCTAAATCTAAAAAAAAAAAATCAGTTGTACGCTGCTTTTCAAAATGCATTATGGGATGTTTTGAGTGCACTATATAGTGAGTGAAATTTTCAGTTAAGATTTCGAACAGTACCCCAAAATGGCTGATTAATTATAGAGTACACTATATGGGGAACGAGTGAACATTTCAATCACTGCATAGCTTCTCTTTGGCTAGCTAAACATTTTAAAAAAACAACCTAAGCAATAATTTATATAAATATGAAAATAGGAAGGAAGAAATAACCTTGTGGTAATGTTTTTTTTTTTTTCATAAAAATATAATAAAAAATAGAACTTGAGGCTCCTTTTTTAATTAGATACGCTGCAGATTCAGAATCAGAAGAGGTGAATAGTTATAGGGTGGATAGATGAAGTGACGGAGTGTTTGAGTGGTTAGTGTAAGTAGGAAGTTGCAGGTTGTAGATTTGTGGCTTTGCAAGAACAAGAAACAAGAGCTTTTAGCTGAGTAAAAAACTGCAGAGCTTGGTTTGTTCTTTGGGAGGCATTTGAAGTAAATCATAGATATTGATCACAGTGAATGCTGTATGGAGGTTAATCCTGAATGTCTGGTTAGTCTTGCCAGATGAAGTTGTGCAGCACCCCGCACCCCATCTCTCACACATTTAACTGTCACAAAAAGCCATTGTTGTATTGAATAATTTTGTTTTTGCTAAATATTCCTAAACTTCTTTGGCGCTGCACAGCCTTTTTTTTTTTTTTTTAATTGTGACAATAAAGTTTACATTTCATGCACAAAAAGGGTTTCATTGTAGGTTAAAGTTCCAGTTGCAAACTGCTGGGTCAAATGGACTTGAAATTGTGACATGAAATTGTGAATTGTGAAATATATTAAAATATATTTGCTAACCTACACTGTGTCGCATGAAGTTTTCTGTAGGGCTGGCTGAAGTACAAAGCATGAAGTGAAGAAAATTTATTCAAAGTGGTAAAATTAAATTAATTGACACGTTTTGTCTAAGGTACAGTGGGTTTAAAAAATATGCACACCCCAGGCAAAATGCAAGGTTTTGGTGATATAAAAAAACCAGACTAATATAATAAATAACTTCAAAAGTTTTTACACATTTATTGTGGCCCAGAGCTTCACATGATCCTGAATGCTTCCTTCACCATATTTTGCATAAGGTTGTCATAGAAACCACCTGTTGTTAACACTCCCCAATAGTGAAAGAAAACAGGCTTTGAAGTTCCCTAAACACACATCAGCAGTAGATTTAACTCGAGTGAAACCTGACTAACTGGTTTTTTTAACAACAGGAATAAAATGTAAGAGAAGAGATGGATTAGTTTTTCAGTATGAGAATAAAATAGATGATTAAAAGTGTTATAATAATCATGCCTTTTTTATGGCAACATATTTAGTCTCTGGTAATCATTTTCCTTTTTTCTGTCTAGTACAGCATTAACATTTGCATGGTTCAGGTTCAGGTTACTTTATTTGTACCCATAGGCAGATTTGTTTTGCAGTCTGGTGACATCCATATTTACAAGCCACTGATTACATTCAACATAGACATAAACACAGGCACACATGAAGCTGACTATAAACATGATAAAAATACTCAAGGTTCCATCAATCAGGGTATAAAAAGACAAAGAGATGAGGGAGAAACCAGAGGTAAGAGAGAAGGGTCATATTAAAAGTTAAAAACTAGTCAGAGGTTAAAAAACTCAAAGGTCTAAAACCCAATAAAATATTTAGAACCCAAGTGACATCCTACAAAAATAAGTAAATATAAAATGAAGTTAATAAATAGGTACCTAAATTATGTACAATATATTTTTACAGCTTGTTCAACTCTTTGACAGCAGCAGGGACAAAGCTGTTTTTGTAGCGCTGGGTTCTACTTTTTGGGACAGCAAACCTCCGTCTTGAGGGAAGAAGCTGAAAGTGGCAGTGCAAAGGGTGGGAGTCATCATTTAAAATGGAGGTAGCCATCCTCTGTACCTGTTTGGTACAGAGGATGGTTTGGCGTTACTAGTTTTTCATAATGCCATGAACGCACTCAACCCCTCATGAAAATGCAAATCATTTCTTATGAACAATACTGCTGAGAAAAAGCTTGCCATAAAAATGTGAAACATATAAATCCCCTATAAAAACAAATCTACATTTTCTAAAATTGTACCTTATGCCCTTTTTTCTACAAAAACCCCTTTCATTGTCTTACAGTTTGTGTCAGAATCTTTTCATTTTTCATCCTTCAAACACCAGGATCTTTGAATAGACCCACCTACACACCACAAGGCTAACAGTGGCTAGCGCTACATTAAACAGAATAAATCCTGTGGTCAAAAGACTTAACATTTGAAGGACATGCCCACTTGTAGGCATGGTGGCCCAGGATAATGGCTGAAACTGCATCGGTCCTTAAAAGCAGTTTAATGGTAAAACTCAACTTAATTTGGGTCAAGATTTCAAAGCAGCTGTCCAAAAATGTTAACTGGGCCTGGAGGCTAACTTCAGTTAGGCCAGAGAGTCCTGACTGGCTTAAGACTACAGATCTGTATAGTTACGTCACCAAAAGTGTGCCGTCTAAACTCATCTTTTTTCAGCAGGTGGGGCTTAACTGAAACTTTAAAGCAAAAAACAGAGACATGACATTTGAGTGATTTCACCCTTGCAAAGTCTTGGAAGTCATAAAAAACAAATAGATTTTTGGCAGTTACTTGAAGAATTTCTCCCTGGTTACATTACAAGACTTAAAATCAATAAACTTGCTCCGATATCCCTACTTTTCGCTTCCTATCTTTACTCTGAAGAAGCAGGAGTGGTAGTCTTGCCATTTTCTCCTAGTTATCTACAGTGATCTGTGCATGCCATTACGTGCAGTTGTCACGCCCAACAACTGCCCTCCTGCTACAACACCATATACAGTACATTTGCAAATGCTGCCATACAGGAACAGGACTTTTGAGATGCCTGGAAAGGTAAGTAAATCCTTTCAAAAAACATGTCTATGCTTCAGAACAGATGTTTTAAAACAAGTAGAAATTTCATCAGAAGTCAATGTTTGCTTTTTATGAGCACCAGCTTCTTATTAGTGCTGTCAATTAAAATTTTTAATCATAATAAATAACATGATGTCCAGAGTTCATCATAGCAACAATGACTGTTTCATTTAGGTCTGATCAGATGTCCAGAGTTAACTGGTGATTAATCACACTTTAATTGCAGCTTTTAACAATAATACTTTCCCATTCTCTCTTTCATTGTTTCTCACTCACTCTCTGTTGCTCCCCCCCCCCCCCCACACACAATCACTATATGACAGACAGTTTTACTCTCACATTTGCTCACCTGGGTCTCCTCTTTTTTTACACACGCTCTCTCATTCATGCACATCTGATTTAGAACCACTTTTATTTTAAAAAAAAAATGGAGTATCAATAAATTACCTGCAGAGCTCCAGCAAGGTCTCCAGCTTTCTCAGTTTATCCAACTTAGCTCTTGTTGGCATGGTGGTGTCGGTTTCGGTTGCACATCGGGCCAGTGTATCCCTCAGGGATCTTGATTCCACAGAACACATTTGATTGTCTCAAGCATGTGACTGTAGTTCCCACCAGGGGTCAAAAAATGTGCTGTGACCCTGAGGTAGTTGTGATTACTGAGAGAATTTCAGTCAGTACAACCATGTTTCTATATCCCACAACTTTCTCCGCTTTAGCTCTCTCTTCTTTATACAAGTTGTTTATCTTGGTTAACATGGTGGTTCTCAAAGGCAATTCATAAATAAAGGCACTGGATGCAATAAGAATTATTTCAAGCAGACTCTCATATTAATAGCAGTTTCTGAAACTTGGTAGAAGTCTCAGAAGAAGTGGACTTTGGTTTGGACGGTTATGAACTGTTATATGTGAAAAGGAAAAGCAAGACGGGGTGGTGTTGCTTTGTTTATAGACAACAGATTTCATTTTAAGGTGGTGGAGGAGATGTCAGTTGCAGTAGATAATATGTTTGTGTTACAATTGAAATTCTCCTTGAAAAAAAGATGAATGTAATTATACTGTATGTTGTGTATATATACTGTATAACACTTGGTTCTAGTATTGAAGCATTCAGTAATTGGATGGAAGAGAAATTGACATAAAGAATCCATAAGATATTGTTCATATGTGGTGATTTTAATATTGATCTGTTGAATCCAAATAAGCACAAATTTACAGATGACTTTATCAATACTATGTAGAGCCTGATTCTACTTCCCCAAATCATTAAGCCCACCCGAATTACTTCACACTGTTCACCCTTAATTAACATATTTTCCAATAATTTAGAGAACAAAATAGTGAGTGGAGTAGTGATAAACGATATCATTGACCATCTACCAGTATTTTTAATTTATAACGATTACAAACAGTATTTCTTGAATAAGGACCAAACATACAAATGAATTAAAACAGAATAAAATAATTCCAAAATAAGCCCTGCATTTCCACAGGATTACAAAATGCATGTAAAAAGAAAAATATAGTATACAGAGAATTTATAAGGTATCAAACAAAAAAAAAATGTGAAAATAGATACAAGAAGTACAAAAATAAACTAACCAGTATCATGAGAATTTGTAATACAGTGTGTGTGTGTGTGTGTGTGTATGTGTGTATATATATATATATATATATATATATATATATATATATAATATATTACTTATTTTGTACCCGTAGGTAGATTTGTTTTGCAGTCTGGTGACAAACCACCAGCTGCTGGTCGCTGCGTGCACAAGCACCCCTTAACTCCCTAACCTCCCTCCCTCCCTATATATATGTATAATATAGCCATCCATCTTCTTCCGCTTAATCATTTTCGGGTCACATAACACCTCCCCCCCTTAAGGAAGTAGTGCAGGTGTCCAATCCCAGATGAGCCCCCATTTGTTACGACCCACTTTCTGGGCCAAGGCCAGAATTGCCTACTTCAGCCTGGGATCACGAATCACAAAGTCCGTTTCGACCCACAGTCAAGGTGAACAGACCTAAGTCACTTTCACCCTCAGACAAGGTGGACATACACCTCTTGCTATCCCAGGCTGAGTCTTGACCCCGTGACACCGTGATCTCAAAACCTCTTACTCTACCACTGATCCAAAGAGGAATTCCTCACTAGCTCTCAGCTCGTAGCGGAGGTGGGCTCTGACAGTGTCCTGAACTGCACCACTGACCAGTTCCCCATGGAGGGGTGCGTAACAGTGGTTATTTCAGTCAAATATAAGTTTTATAAATCTTGAGTCCAGCCCGTTCTCTCCACAGCTGACCCTCGGTTCCTGCAGGTTCTCCACCGTGGACCTCAGAAATAAACCAGAAAAAAGGAAAAATATCAGAAAAATCTGATTATCACTTCAGAAGTGGACATTTTTAAGATTTACATAATCAAATTACAGATGTCATATCCCTCCTCAGCTTAAAAAAAATGCTCCATGTTCTTTAACCCCTTGCACTCTGGTCAATTTCCCTAAAAACGCCTAAAAATAACGTACCCAAAGTAAATCAAAAGCTGTTCTTCAACCCTTTGCAGCATCTTCATGGGGTTGGTCTCATTTAAAAGAAAACACTTTGAATTTTTTGGCAAAACAGTCATAATCTTTCTAAGTGCTCCTTCCACTGAGTAACAGTCATCTAAACATACTGAACTTGAAGAAAATAAAGTTCGCCTGGGTGTTTTTTTGGATACAAATGCTTGCAAATAACACAGAGCTGTCAGATCCGGGCTGGAAAATGCAACAGAAATATAGAACCAAATGTTATCCAGCTGAGGTCAAAATTTTGTAACAGTACCACAAAAAATGAATATATTACACAGCTTTTTTGTCAGGTTGTTCCCAGGCGTTTTTGAACTGTGCCAAATTGTGCCAAGGGGCACAGTTTGGAAAAACGTCTGTAACTTTTGAATGATTCAATGTAGAAGCTAGATCTTGGGCTCTAATGAAAGGTGACACTCAGGGCTATGTGTGTGTGGGTGTGGTGGGGGGGTTGTTTATTCATTCATGAATGAATGAATGAACAAATATGCCCCCACACACAAAGAAGCATGCCACGTAAAAAATGTGGCTTTTTTTTTTACAAGAAAAAAATAACCTACAGTGCAATAAAAATTATACTAAAATATCTGTAATGTAGAGGATAACAACTCCCCCCCCCCCCCGCTACAGAGGACGGACATCGTCCATTGCCACATGACGGACCGCGGCGCACGCTGTTGTACATATCTGCAATCCGCTACAGAGGAGTAGCGGGGGGAGAGGGGCGTTCATGGTCCGGACACGGTGCACGAACCTGTGTGCCGCGGTCCGTCATGTGGCGATGACACACAGTTGTAATTTACCGATCGGTCAAAAGTCATTTTGATTACAATTTTCAGGGATAAAGAATAATTTAGCTTATAACACTTACCTGTCCACAACAGCAGTGTCGCTGGTGCACATCTCTTCCTCATTGTCAGACGAACATGACGCTGGTCCGCTTGTTATGACTCGTGGTTCTGGTCACGCGACTCGGTCAAACCACGATTCCATTTTGGCGAACGATTTTTCAAAACAAATAAGAACAGTAGTAAGAAAAAAAGACTGGTGAACGCGTGTGTGTCACCCAGCGGCTTACACAAAACAGATTTTACGCACGGGACGCACGCTTTCAATCGTCGAACTGCTCTGCTTCAATTGGCTCGCTGTATTCGCAGCCGTTGGTAGGCGGGTCCTTCTTGCTAGGTTTTCAGTCATTGGTTCTTCAAGGTTTCAGAAACCCAATTCAAGGCTCTTATTAGTCGAATGAGAGGTCAATCAAATCTAAACCAATCAAAGCACTCCTTTGGCTTTCTGTTCGCGGCTGTGTCTGTAGTGGAAGAACGGAAATGCAGCTTCTTTTTTTTTCAGTGGGCTCTGAGACGCACAGTGTGCATCCTAGTGCGCACGAGGGCACGCTAGGACGCAGAGACGTGACCGCCCGCGGTATCCCGGAGTGCAAGAGGTTAAAAACAACCTTAGATTTTTTTTTTTTTAACTGCACCACATAAGCAAACATCAACTTCCTGATGTCTCTACAGGACTTTAAAAGTTATCTTAAAACAAGTTCTTTCAACCACGTCATATCGTATTTTTAGATTACTAGCTTAAGTTAATACACTGACATTAATGGGAAAAAAGGTTTGACTTCAGAAAAATTAAAAATTCAACATGTTTATTTAATACATTAACCCCTTGCACTCCCGTCAATTTTCCTAAAAACGCCAAAAAATAATGTGCCCAAAGTAAATCGAAAGCTATTCTTCAACCCTTTGCAGCATCTTCATGGGGTTGGTCTCATTTAAAAGAAAACACTTTGAATTTTTTGGCAAAAAAAAACATGATCTCTCTAAGTGCTCCGGCCACTGAGTTACAGTCATCTAAACATAGTGAACTTGAAGAAAATAAATTTGGCCTGGGTTTTTTTTGGATACAAATGCTTGCAAATAACACACAGCTTCAGATCCGGGCTGGAAAATGCAACAGAAATGTAGAACCAAGTGTTATCCAGCTGAGATCCAAATTTTGTAACAATACCACAAAAAATGAATATATTACACAGCTTTGTTCTCAGGTAGTTCCCAGGCATTTTGGAACTGTGCCAAATTGTGCCAAATGGCACAGTTTGGAAAAACATCTGTAACTTTTGAAAGATTTAATGTAGAAGCTTCATTTTGGGCTCTAATGAAAGGTCACACTCAGGGCTGTGTCTGTGTGTGTGTGTGTGTGGGGGGGGGTTTGTCCCCCCCCCCTCGCTACAGAGGACGGAGATCGGCCATCGCTACACGACAGATTACACTCGGATGTGGAAATGTGGCCACAGCAGCGCTGTCACCGCGGCTCCCCCCCCCCCGGGGCGTTGACGGTCCGGAGGCTGCGAACGAACCCTGTAACGCGGCGCATGCACTTCGGACATCGTGCGCTGCACAGCTGTAATTTACCAATCGGTCAAAAGTCATTTTTGATTACAATTTTCAGGGATAAAAAAATAATTTGGCTTATAACACCTTACCTCTTCACAGCCACATTGTCCTGGCCAACTTCTCTTCCTCATTGTCAGACGAACGCGACGCTGGTCCGCTCGTTCTGGTCTCGCGACCCGGTCAAAACATAATTCCATGATTGCGGTTTTGGCGAATGATTTACGACCTTCGTCGTCGGCCTCCGTCGGTCTATGATGACCATATAAGAGAATCCTAAACACTCTGCTGGAATTTAAAAAAAAAATACTAATACAAGCACTGCCTGTGGCTGCTGAAGCAGTCTCTCTTCACTCAGCCTTTGTAGACAAAACAGCTCAGCGAACTTCTGTGCTTCAATTGGCTCGCTGCGTTGGTAGGCGGGTCCTTCTTGCCAAGTTTTCAGTCATTGGTTCTTCAAGGTTTCAGAAACCCAATTCAAGGCTCTTATTTTTTTTTCACAATATTTTTATTGAACCTTTTTTTTTACAAACATAACACAAACAATCAGACACTAACACTAAAGTAATAAAAAAAAATACTAAAAAAACACCAACCACCACTAACAAGAACAGGTCTTCAACAATGCTCCTCTGTTTAGTCTAGGCAATCCATTACATAAGTATACATATTATACATTCACCAGTTTGGAATTTACAAGGTCCACACACATCATTCACCTTCTTCTTCAAAAGTTATGTTTAAATTCTTTACATAATCAATGAAAGTTCTCCATATATACTCAAACACAATTTCCTTTGATTTCAGTATATATGTTATTCTTTCTAGTGGAAGGTTTGTTAACATCTGTTTTAACCACTGAGTCACAACTGGTCTATGAGTCTTTTTCCACAATAGTGCAATACATTTTTTGGCGTTAAGCAAACTGAGGTCTATGAATGCTCTTTCACTTTTATTAAAATTATGCTTTTCTGGATACAGACCCAACAAAAACAATTTAGGATTCAATATGATTTGTTTTGAAATTATTTTTTCAATTGTTACCCTCACCTCTTCCCAAAACATTCTAATTTTCCTACATTCCCATACACAATGAAATAAGGTTCCTTTACTTTCCATACATTTTGTGCACATATCTGGTATGTTTTTGTTATATCTATTTAATTCCACCGGTGTAACATACATCCGCATTAACCATTTAAAATGTATCAATTTAAGACATACATTTATTGATTTGGTTTGGGCTTCTGTACAAGCCAATTCCCATTGTTCCTCTGAAATTTCAATTTGCAGGTCTTCTTTCCAATAATTCAATCTTTTCTGTGAGTTTTCACTTGAAAATAGTGTCAATGAATTATAAAACTCTGAAATAATACCCTTTCTCTTACTATCTTTCGTCAAAATTTTTTCCAAGGATGAATAAATAGGTCAAGTGAGAGCATTGTTTTGATTTGATCGAATAAAGTTCCTAAGCTGAAGATATTTAAAAAAATGTGTTCTATTAAGATTAAATTTGATCCTCAGCTCTTCAAAAGACATTGTTATCTGAACATGACAGATATAAATCTTGAATGTTTTGAATCCCTTTTAAATTCCATGCTTTAAATACAGCATCCGCTCTCCCTGGTTTAAAATATTGATTACCCCATATTGGGCTAAATTGTGACAGTAAATGTAGTTCTTTTAAATATCTTTTAGTTTCACACCATATTTTGATCATTTGCTTTACAAATGGATTTTTAACTTGTTTCTGTAATGTTTTTGCCAAGTCTGAGTACGTATATGAATATGGGAAGAGGTAAAGGTAAATTGTATGATTCCATTTCAGTCCAGTGAGGGAGATCATTTGATGAAAAATAATATGTCATAGACCTCAGTTGTGCTGACCAGTAATACAACATAAAGTTTGGACATTTCAGACCTCCACGATCAAATGGTAAATATAGTAAGGACAGACGTAATCTAGCCTTCCTGTTGTTCCATATAAATTCCACTAACTTTTTTTTAATTCTTGAGAATAGATCTGAAGGTGGTGGTAAAGGAACGTATTGAAATAAATAAAGTATTTTAGGTAAGATATTACTTTTAAGTATATTGATTCTCCCTATCATCGACATTGGTAGTGACATCCATCTCTGAATTAACTCATTAATGTCTGTCATTAAGGCTTCATAGTTGGCACTGGCGACTAATTCTAGCTTAGGCACAATTTGAATTCCTAAATATTTAAACTGATTTACAACATTGAATTGATTTACCTCAGGAGCTGAGTGATTTCTCTGGGTCTCATTTAGCATTAATATTGAAGATTTAGTTTTATTTATTTTATATCCTGATATTTCCCCCAAATTCTTTATTAAATTCAACAAGGTCGGAATTGATTTTTTTTAAGATTCGACATAAACAAAATTATGTCATCGGCATACAGGGATATTTTATGTTCTGTTGGTCCAACTTTAATTCCATATATTTGTGGATGTAAACGTACTGCCATCGCTAAAGGTTCAATTGCCATAGTAAACAATAAAGGTGAAAGTGGACAGCCTTGTCGACATCCTCTATTGATATTTATTGATTTTGAGATATTGTTGTTTGTTAGGATTTCTGCTGTAGCATTATTATATATTATCTGAACCCATTTTATGAAATTATTTCCAAGTCCAAACCTTTGTAGGACTTCAAAAAGAAAGGGCCATTCGACCCTATCAAAGGCCTTTTCGACGTCCAGTGATAGGAGAGCTGTATCCGGTGCTTCTTTATTAGAATAAATAATATTAAATAGTCTTCTTACATTATGGAAGCCTTGTCTTCCCTTTATAAAGCCATTCTGATCTTGGTTAATAATATTTGGTAATATTTCTTATATTCGTCTTGCTAAAATTTTACAGATTATCTTAAGGTCAGCATTTAATAGACTTATTGGTCTCATATTTTCACATTTATTAGAGGGTTTACCTGGTTTTGGCAACAGTATAATTAAGGCATTATTCATGTATGGTGGTAAATTACTATTTTGAAATGCTTCTAAAACCATTTCCAAAAAAGGTTTTATTAATTTATTCTTAAATTTTTTATAAAGGTCAACTGGAAGACCATCTGGTCCTGCACTTTTTCCTGATTTCATATTATCAATGGCTAGCCTAACTTCTTCTTGACTAATTTTAGACTCCAGTATCTCCCTGTTTTCATTTGGAATACACGGTATAGATAGTCCATCCAAAAACCCATTTAGTTTTTCAAGGCTCTTATTAGTCGAATGAGAGGTCAATCAGATGATCTAATCTGTTCGCGGCTGTGTCTGCAGTGGAAGAACGAATATGCAGCTCCCGCAGCTCCATCGTGCGTCCAAGAGCGCACGAGGGCGCACGAGAGTGCCCTCTGTGCGCTCTGGGACGCAGAGACTTGCCCGCCCGCGGTACAATGGAGCGCAAGAGGTTAAGCCAAGTATACAGTACATCAAAAAAAAAATTTCACGTAACATGAGCCTAAATAATCAGATGTTACTGTTTTCTGGATTATTTGTCATGTCCGCTGCATAATTGCGCAGCAAACACATATGAATAGATACGAGCCCCAAGTACAGTAATGTAACGTGTTTGACAGACAGGGAGTAACACAAAATTTTTATGTAGCAGTCACTGATAGATGATGAGACAACCGGCTACTAGCTTCATTGGAGAGAAAGAAATGCCAAGCGCGCTCCAGACTGAGCAGGAGCAGAGAGGAAGGCATAAATAAAAGAGGACATACATACGCGTTGGAGCAAAAAAGCTCTGGAGTAACAACACAGTACAGTCCGAAGAAGGGAGCCAACAATCTGCGATCCAGGAAGTCCAAAGTTGACTAAGCTGCCACACTGACTGATCACACTGCCTCCCATAAGTACACAAATCACTAATGAAGGCAAGTGGACACAGCAGTGTGGCAAGCAAGTGCATGACTGATTGAAAATGTGTGTGTGTGCATGCGTGCGTATGTGTGTATGTGGTGAAGAGATACAGCTGGTGAATGTCTGGCAAGGGAGAACAAGAGGAGGAGGCATGGCCGTAGGACTGGCAGAGCGCCAAGTTCAAATAATCTGCCAGCTGAAAACAATAAGCACAATCAAAGACCTACAGCCACAGATCATGGACAGGGTTGAAAACAATTCTGCACATGACAGAGCCCCCCCCCCTCCCCGAAGGGGTAGATACCAGACACCCACCGTACCATCAAAAACAGAAAACAAAACCCAAGAGAAAGCCTGCCCCCTCACCCCGAATGCCAACACAGCTAACCAGGGTGGGAGGTGGGGGAAACAAGTCAAGAGGGATTAACCATGGAGAAAAACACAACACAATACAACACAAAGAGCACAAGACTTCCCAACCCCAAAATTACAGTAACGCCTCCCCAAAACCCCAGAGTCCCCAAGTTCTGGGAACCGGCCAAAGTCATACAAACGGCCATAAGTTCAGGGGTTCTGGCCAAAGTCCCAGAGCCCACACACAGTCATGTGAACCAGGCCAAGAGGCCTAACAAAGTCCAACACCAGCCGGACCGCCAGGCAAGGTGAGTCAGGTGGCCTGCCTGGAAAACCTGGCCACCAACTCCAACAGTACAGTTTCTCAGGTGGCTGACTGGGGTTCTTCAGCCACCAGGCCAGGTGAAACGGGCCGGAAAGCGGCTCCTCTACTGGGAGACTCAGGACCTCAGGCGGCCGGCCCACAATTGAGCCACCAGGACCAGGGGGGAAAGCAAGGGGGCAGCCTGCCCAACGGGAGACTTGGAGGTGGGCGGGAGACCAGGGAAAGGAGACCCCTGCAGTCACTGGTGGCAGGACCCAGTAAACCATGACAGTGCCCTGCAGGAAGAAAAGGATCACCCACTAGGCCGCTGGAAGGCGGAAGGAGACCCTGGTGTCCTTGGACTGGCTGGTGGCACCCTCGGTAGTCCTGACATGATGCTGAAACTCTGTCACGCCTGCGGTGGACCCGGGCTGGACCATGGCTGCACCCGCGGTGGTCCCGGCCTGGGACAATGTTGCACCAGCGGTGACCCCCATCCGGGACCTCATTGCTCCCACAGTGAGCCCCAATTGGGCCAGTGTAGCACCCATGGTGGACCCCGACTGAGCCACGTTTGCACCTGCGGAGGACCCGGCTGGGCCACTGCTGACCTTTATGCCGTCTTGACCTTGAGCCAGCTGACCCGAACAAGAACCCAACCCAGGAGCCGGTCGATTACAGGCATCTCCGGAGACCTGGGCTGATGCGCAACCCAACCCATGACCTTCGGCAGACAGGGAACTGGCCCCATGGAGACCACAGCGGGGGTGGAAGCGGCCATAATAACTTCAAGTGGCGAGTCTGGATCCTCGATGTCATCCGGCGACTTGGACCTCTCTCCAGTGACCCTAGAAGAGGACTCAGATACAGAGGAGGAAGGGTCAGGGTCACCGGCAGCGGCAGAGCCCGGCGAGGCAAGCTCAGGTGCAGCGTACGGCTGCAGCTCACCCTCCTCACCTAGAGCTAGGCAAAAATGCTCTACTATGGAAAGAGGGAAGACAAAAGAGAGCACTTGCCTTATCTCGAGCTCTACCGTTGTCCAGGACTCCAATGATCCGGGCGATGTTTCCACGGGCTCGGCCTCCTGGAGGTTCAGCTCAGGCACTGACTCTGCTGCGGCAGCCTCCGCAGCAGGTGTGATAGTCTCTGCAGTCATCATAGTCCCAGCCATCGTGACCCACACTGGTTATTCCTCCAGCGTGGTGGCTGAGGTCCATTGCTGCGGGGGAAGAATCCTCCCGGACCTCTGGCTCCTCCCAGTCATGGCATTTGAGCTCCGGCGCCGGTGTATATTCAGGAGAGAGCATGGAGAGGGCTGGTGAGCAGTTCATGGCTGCAGCAGGTGAAGTCTCTGGGGACTGCACACCCAGAGACTCTCTACCAAGGATCAGGCAAGAATCTTCAACAATTTTAGGAACAAAAGGAGGGAAAACTTGTCTGTTCTCCTGGCTGATGGTGTTTTCTGGCCATGGGCCATGGAGAAGCCTCCCATAACGGCACTGGAGAGGGAAAGGTGGCTGCCAATTTCTCCTCCTCCAGACGGCGATCAATCTCCACCAGTAAAGCCAGTCGTTGTTTCTCCCATACACCTGAAGATGAATCGGAGCCGTCTTCAGGTTGGAGCTCCAGAGATTAGGGCAGGGCTGGAGCAGGAGAGCTGAGGGAGGAGGAAGGCTTCTTCCGACGTGGATGCCTCTTCCGTGTTGGGGGCAGCTCCAACACTGTCAATTCCCTCTCGGACTCCTCTCCACGCAGCGCGAGGATGAAGTTAAGGATGTCGGCTGATTCTGGGAAGAACAAGAGATCGGGAGATTCCTTCAACACCTATGCTGTGGTGTCCCAAGTAGCACGAGCAGCCTCGCGAGACATCAGCCCCTGCGTGGAAGCGAAGGCGTCCCCCAGACAGGCCAATCCATACAGCTCTGCATCGCTCCAGTAATCCAACATGGCTCTGGTAACAGGTAGAGGAAAAACACAACAAAACTTAAAAAAAACCCAAAACATGCTACTTCACTGCTTGGGCTCTTTGTGGTGGCAGCTTACTGTCATGTCCGCTGCGTAATTGCGCAGCGAACACATATGAATAGATACGAGTCCAAAGTGCAGTAATGTAATGTGTTTATTGACAGACAGGGAGTAACACAAAATGTCCATGTAACAGTCACTGATAGATGATGAGACAACCAGCTACTAGCTTCGTTTGTGAAGAAGAAATACCAAGCGTGCTCCAGACTGAGCAGGAGCGGAGAGGAAGGCATAAATAAAAGAGGACATACATACGCGTTGGAGCGAAAAAGCTCTGGAGTAACACAGTTCAGTCCAAGGAAGGGAGCCAACAATCCGCGAGCCAGGAAGCCCAAAGTTGACTAAGCTGCCACACTGACTGATCACACTGCCGCCCATAAGTACACAAATCACTAATGAAGGCAAGTGGCCACAGCAGTGTGTAAGTGCATGACTGATTGAAAATGTGTGTGTGTGTGTGTGTGTGCGTGCATGCGTATGTGTGCATGTGGTGATGAGATACAGCCGGTGAATGTCTGGCGAGGGAGAACGAGAGGAGGAGGCGTAGTCGTAGGACTGGCAGAGCACCAAGTTCAAATAATCTGCCAGCTGAAAATAATAAGCACAATCAAAGACCTACAGCCACAGATCATGGACGGGGTTGAAAACAACTCTGCACATGACATTATTGTTGTTTTTACGTTCAAACCGCTGCATAATTCAAGCAAAAGAAAACTTACTTTGAACTGTTTCTGACTTTGTTCTGCTTCTGCCTGAGCCAAGAAAAAAAAGCCAAGTGGAGCCACGTGCTGAATGCTGGGATATGTTAGGGCCACAAGGATCCTCTTCATGAATCCTCCATTTTCGGGGTTTTGAAGGCTGCATTTGTCAGCCACACGTGAAGGAGCCCATGGAATGGGACAGCCTTTGATGCGGCAGAATGACATATCTGGCTTAGAAATGCACACTTGGAGGACACAGAACCTGAATTAAGACACAGCCACGGAGTGAATCGGAGACCATGCCTTCTGTGCATGTCCGTGGGTCTGTCTGTCTATTTGTCATGATTATTGGTCCTTCTAGCAGAGTATTTTGTCAGTGTTGGACCTTCTTTGGCAGAATGAAGTTGTTCATATTGAAAGAAGTCTTCATTCCATTTTTATTAATACCATTAATGAAAAAGATATTATAGATATTGTTAAAAAATGTAAAAGCAAACCACCTACTGATTGTGATAGTAATATGAAGACTTTAAAATGGGTTATCGATGGCATTTTCAAACCTTTGACTTACATTTTCAATTTATCATTTCAAACTGAAACATTTCCCAATAAAATGAAGCTGACAAAAGTCATTCAATTATACAAAAATGGAAACAAAACACTACTTCACAAATTACAGACCTGTTTCTGTTTTATCACAGTTTTCAAAAATCTTGGAAAAACTCTTCATTGGTAGACTGGACAAATTCATTGACAAATATCCTCTTCTTTCTGACAGTCAGCATGGCTTTAGAGCAAACCAATCTACAACAACAGTAATGATGGATCTCATTGAGGAAATGACAAATTCCTTAGATAATAAAAAATGCAACTGTGATATCTCTGGATCTTGAAAAAGCATTTGACACAATTGATCATAATATTAAACAAACTGGAGAAATATGGAATACGGGGAGTTATGCTGGACTGGTTTAAAGGTTATTTGATAAACGGGCAACATTTTGTGAAGATGAGAGAGTTTGAATCAGAATGTTTGAACACTGTACGTGGTGTACCACAGGGGTCAGTGTTGGAACCAAAATTCTTCATCTTATACATCAATGATATATGCACACTGTCAGACGTCCTGAGCTGTATTCTATTTGCAGATGACACAAATATTTTATGCTCTGGGGAAAATGTACAGCAACTTTTGGAACTGTATCACTACAGAAATGAACAAAATAAAAAAATGGTTGGATACTAATAAACTGTCACTAAATCTGAGTAAAAAAAATTATAGAATTTGGTAACTGGAAAATGAAGAATCACATTCACATACAAACTGATGTTGTAACTATTGAAAGAGTGAATGAAATACAATTTCTGCAAATGATCATCGATGGCAAATATGCTAGAAATCTCAAACTTTGTACATTAAGAATAAACTGGCTAAAAGTGTTTTTATTTTATCCAAAGAAAAACATGTAAGATAAGATAAGCCTTTATTAGTCCCACAATGGGGAAATTCCAGGATTGCAACAGCACAGGGATAGCAACACTCAGAGCAACAATCAGAAGGCAAGAAAAAAAAAAAGTAATGTAATTACATGTAAAAAAAAAATGTAATTAATCAAATATCACTTTTCATTCTGTATTGTTCCTTGGTGTTACCATATTTAAGTTACTGTGTGGAAGTCTGGGGAAACAGTTATAAAACTAACTTACAACCCTTGTATTTACTGCAAAAAAGAGCTGTGAGGATCATACATCGGGTCAATTTTTTTTACTATACTAATGCACTTGGCGACAGTGTGGAGGAAAAACTCCCTTTTAACAGGAAGAAACCTCCAGCAGAACCAGGCTCAGGGAGGTGCAGTCATCTGCTGCGACTGGCTGGGGGGTGAGGGGATAGAGAAGATGAAAAGAGCAAACATGTACAGAGCAAACAGCACGATGGGGACTCAATCTATGGGAAAGAACAAACAGATGTTAATGACCAGCAAAAAATAAATATTTCATTGAGAGTGAAGAAAGGAGTGAAGCCCAGTGCATTATTGGAGGTCCCCTGGCTGTCTAAACCTATTAGCAGCATAACTAAAGGAGGGTTCAGAGACACATGATCCCTCCCTAATTGTAGACTATATCAAAAAAGGAAGGTTTTAACCCTATTCTTAAAAACAGAGATTGAGTCTGACTCCCGAATCCAGATTGACAGCTGGTTCCACAGGAGAGGAACTTGATAACTGAAGGCTCTGCCTCCCATTGTACTTTTGGAGATTCTAGATATTACAAGTAATCCTGCATTTTGGGAGTGTAGTGCTCTGTTAGGATAATACGGTAGGATCAGATCTTTTAAATAAAAAGGGGCCTGATTGTTTAGAGCTTTGTAAGTAAGAAGAAGGATTTTAAACTTAATTCTAAACTCTATGGGAAGCCAATGAAGGAAGGCCAGAACCGGAGAGAGATGTTCTCTCTTTCTAGTACCTGTTAAAACTCTTGCTGCAGCATTTTGGATCGAATGAAGACTTTTTAAAGATGTTTTAGGACAACCTGATAATAAAGAGTTACAATAATCTTATCTAGAGCTAACAAAAGCGTGGATCAGTTTCTCAGCATCACTCTGAGACAAGATGTTCCTAATCTTGGCAATATTACGCAAATGATAAAAGGCAGTCTTAGAAACAAATTTAATGTGTGAAATGAAAAACAGATCTTGATCAAAAATAACTCCAAGGTTCCTCACAGAACTATTAGGAGAAGGAGTAGCCACATCCGAACGAAGAGTTTGATTTGGAAAGGTATTTCTAAGGTTTTTTGGACCAACAAGAATGACTTCAGTCTTATCTGAATTTAATAGCAGGAAATTGCAAGTCATCCAAGCTTTGATTTCCTTAAGACAGGCATCTAACTTGGCTAATTGATTACTATCGTCTGGCTTCATTGACAGGAATAATTGTGTGTCATCTGCATAACAATGAAAATGTATACAGTGCTTTCTAATAATGTTGCCTAACGGAAGCATATATAAACTAAAAAGAGTAGGGCCTAACACAGATCCCTGTGGACCTCCATGACTGAGCTTTGAGTTGAAAGAAAACTCATTATTGACATGAACAAACTGGAACCTATCAGATAAATAAGATCTAAACCACTGCAATGAAGTTCCATTAAGTCCAACATAGTGTTCTAATCTATCAAGTAGAATATTATGATCAATAGTATCAAAAGCTGCACTAAGGTCTAAAAGGACAATAACAGAAACAAGTCCATTATCAGATGCCATAAGGAGGTCATTAGTGACCTACACTAAGGCTGTTTCAGTACTATGATGGATTCTAAACCCAGATTGAAACTCTTCAAGTAAACCATTTCCCTGCAGGTGGTCAAATGATTGCGTAGCAACAACCATTTCTAAGATTTTTGAAATGAAAGGGAGATTAGAGATTGGTCTATAGTTAGCTAAAACTCCTGGATCCAGGGTTGGCTTTTTGAGTAAGGGTTTAATTACAGCCATTTTAAAAGCCTGCGGTACATGGCCTAAAGTTAATGAATAATTGATTATTTGAAGAATAGGGCTACCAATAAGTGGGAAGACTTCTTTAAATATCCTGGTAGGAATAGAGGCTTAAAGACAAGTTGAAGGCTTGGATGAGGAAATTATTTTGTCTAACTCTAAAAGGCCAATTGGAGTAAACTCATCCAAACAAATATCAGTTGAAGGAGTTGTAGTAATTATTGTATTTAAATTAACAGTGGGAAGAATCTGATTGATTTTATCTCTGATAGATGAAATTTTATTATTGAAAAAGTTCATAAAGTCCTGACTAGCAAGCTCTAAGGGAATGCTAGGATTGACAGAGTCCTGACTCTTTGTCAGCCTGGCTACAGTGCTGAAAAGAAACCTAGGATTATTCTTGTTCTCTTCTATTAATGCAGAATAATAACTCTTTCTAGCTTGCTAGCAAGATATTTTTTTATAAACTAAAAGATGATTTCTCCAAGCTAAATAGATTTCATCTGAATTAGTGGAGTTCCATTTTCTTTCTAATTGATGAGTCTTCTGTTTTAAGCTACACGTTTCTGTGTTGAACCAAGGGGTTAGAAATCTCTGATTAGACTTTGTCTTTTTTAAAGGGGCCACCAAGTCTAGAGTCTGATGCAGAGAAGCTGTAACACTACCATGCTATTAATTACAGAAGGAGCAAGTTGTCTATAGCTTATTTTCGTTGTGTTGACACATGGCATAGAGGAAACAATCTGCATAAATTTGGTAACATCATCTGAGAGGCATCTACTGTAGTAATATTTTTCTTTAGGAGCCAAACAGTCAGAAATAGTAAAAACAAAGGTTAACAGACAATGGTCTGACAGTACAGGGTTATGAGGAGACACTACCTGATTTTCTATTTCTATGCCATATGTCAGAACAAGGCCAACGTATGGTGGAGATAATGGGTAGAATTTCCTACTTTCTGGGAAAACCCCATTGAGTCTAATATTGAATTAAATGCCATATTAAGGCAATCACTATCTACATCTACATGTTTATTAAAGTCCCCTACTATAATTATTCTATCTGATTTCAGCACTAAATCAGCTAAGAATTTGGCAAATTCGAATAAAAACTCTAAGTTGATGGAGGACGATAAACTATGGCAAATAAAATTGGGTTTAGCCTAAAATTGCTAAAATGCCCATTACTGAGGACCAGGCCCTCAAAGGAATGATAACGGGTTTTTTGCTCATCATTAACTAGTAATTTGGAATGGTAAATTGTTGCTACTCCTCCTCCATGACCAGAACTTCTGGGATTTTGACACTTTAAGTAACCAGAGGGAGTTGATTCATTTAAACCAACATAATCCTCTTGTCCTAACCAAGTCTCTGTAAGGGATATTAAATCAATCTGATGATCAATTAACAGATCATGAACTAGCAGAGACTTGGGAGTTAGAGACCTAATATTTAACAAACCACATTTAATTTTTAAATTATGAGGAGGAACAGAGGCCAAACCATTCAATTTAGAGGCTTCATGTTTAATTTGAGTTTTACCAACTTTTTGTTTAATCACTTTGGGATGCTTATACATAATATTTTTATTAACTTTGGAGGGAGCAGATAATGATTTTCTGATGGGGAAGACAGGGGCTAAGTTGGGGGTGGCGGATGAAGAGGAGCTGCAGAGAAGCGTTTAAGACTACGACTCTGCTTCCTGGTCCCAACTCTTGAGTTGTCAAGGTTTTGGAAATTTGGATAAAAATGATGCCAGATTGTTAGATAAAAGAGATGCACCATCCAAAGTGGGATGGACGCCGTCTTGTCTAATAAGACCAGGTTTTCCCCAAAATGAGCTCCAATTGTCAATGTAGCCCACGTTGTTTGCAGGACACCACACAAACAGCCAGCGGTTGAAGGATGACAAGTGGCTAAACATGTCATCACTGGTCAGACTGGGGAGGGGCCCAGAGAATACTACAGAGGCAGGCATTGTTTTGGCAAAGTCACACACCGATTCCACGTTAAGTTTTGAGATTTCCGACTGCCGGAGTCGGACGTCGTTCATGCCAGCGTGGATAACAATTGTGGAGTATTTACAATTACTTTTAGCCAGCATTTTCAAATTTGACTTGATGTCGCCTGCTCTGGCCCCAGGAATGCATTTGACTATGGCCGCTGGAGTCTCTAGGTTCACGTTTCTGACTACAGAGTTGCCAATGATCAGAGTTTTTTCCTCAGCGGGTGTGTCGCTGAGCGGGGAAAAGCAATTTGAAATATGAACAAGTTGGTGGTTAACCGGGGCTTTGTGGCTAGGCTTCCTTCTCACCGTCAACCACCCAGTCTCCTTGCTGCTGAGGAGGACCGGAGGACCGCTAGCAGGCCGCCCTATGCTAGGGAGCTCCGCTGCAGCTAAGGAACATCCGTCAAGATTAACTGGTGCAGACAGTGTTTCAATGCAGCAGAGCCGGGATTCCAAATCAGACAACCTCGCCTCGAGCGCCACAAAAACACAACATTTATTACATTTACCGTTATCACTAAAAGAGGCAAAGGTGTAGCTAAACATCTGACAGAGAGAGTGCACCAGAGGAGGAGGGGAAGGAGAGCTAGTAGCCATAGCTAGCGGCTAACCCGAAGCTAACACAAACACTGATGAAAGGTGACCAGAAGGCTAATGAGGGTGATTAGATGACACTGAGTGCGCACACAGGTGCAAGAGGCTTGATAAACAGAAGTGAGAGCTAATGTTGCGCCCTCTGCTCCACAGTTTGGGAGAGGTACATGGTACTTTTGAGCAAAAAATAATGAACAGAGTCGCGGTCTACGTCTTCACTCCATTCTGCTTTATTCAAAAGAACATGGAAACTTCTGCACAAGCACACAACACAGTTCTCTCTCTGGGCAAAAGCAATCAATCAAACTTTCAACAAATAAATAAATAATAATGTAAATAGTGTACACAGTATTTAAACTTTTTTAGTACTGTATTAATGTTTTTAAATGTAACAATCTTGTGCAAAAATAATAATGAAATATTAATCTTTTTAACTCTCATTTTTAACTGTATATATTGTCCACAATCAGCTTTTTAACTCACTTTTTAACCTGTAATCTGTGGTGTAATTGAGTTATTTGGAAAAGAACTACAAAGTTGCGCAGTAATGACGTCAGGAGGCGACTGGAGAGTGACAGACTAGCAGCGAGGTTGAAATGGTTCAATAAAAAAGTGACGTTAAAAACTACAGTTGGACTCACGCAGTGTTTTAATAACACGACATGGTGTCAGAAGTCCTGTAGTTAACGTAGAGAGGTAAGCCCAGAAAGAGAGAGGATTGTTTGTACACCGTGGAGGAAGAGAGGGGAGTTTGCTGACACGATGAGTGAAGACGGAGATGCAAATAGAGGTATAGCAACCGCTCCGGGAGCCGCTGTGGCAGCGGGTCCGTGCGCTACGTTTAACATCCAGCCGCCGGAGCCCTTCGACTTTTCTAAGCCGCAGGAGTGGGCCAAATGGATCCGGAGATTCGACAGATTTCGCCTGGCAAGTAATCTGAATGCAAGCTCTGAAGAGAATCAAGGTAATACTCTGATATATTGCATGGGAGATGAGGCGGATGATGTTTTACGTGGGCTGGCTCTGACTGATGCTCAACGCAGCTCGTATGAAGCGTGATGGCTTTCAAGGCTTCTTTGTGGTTAAAAAGAATGTAATTTATCAACGTGCCAAATTCAACCTGCAAAAACAGAGAGAAAGTGAGACAGTAGATTCTTTTGTCACTGCACTATATGCGCTGGCTGAACACTGCAATTACGGTGTGCTGCATGATGAGCTACTTCGGGACAGACTCGTCGTTGGTCTGTTAGACAAGAGGCTGTCTGAACGCATGCAGCTAGATGCAGAGCTGACTTTGGAGAAAGCAATCAGGATGGCATGGCAGAGTGAGGAGGTGAAAAAGCAGCAAGCTTCTCTGAGAGAAGACACCAGCACTCAGGCAAGTGAGGTAATGTCTGTTGATAGAGTGTTCAAGAGAAGTAGCAAGCCTGCTAAAAACAAACCTCAGCATGCTCACAAACTGTACAGTACTCAGAATAGCAAGGAAAAGGGGACACAGTCAAAATGTCATAAATGTGGCAGCTCTCTATCACATTCAAAACGGGAGTGTCCTGCAAATGAAGTGAACTGTCATGCTTGTGGGAGAAAGGGTCACTATAAACGTGTGTGCAAGACCTTAAAATCTGTACTTGAGGTGGAAGAGGATAAGGATGCCATCTTCCTCGGCAGTGTTACAACAGACGGTGATCCTTGGATGGTCAACATTGACATTCATGACAGCAGTGTGACGTTCAAAATTGACACGGGTGCTGATGTCACAGTTTTGCCACATGCTGTGTTCCAGAAAATATTCAGAGAAAACCCACCTGCGCTCCACAAAGCACCTAAGCCGCTCCTGGGACCGGGGAGGAGGCCACTTGATGTTGTGGGCGTTGCCAAGCTGTTGTTGAGAATTGGTGGGAAAGAGGAGATGGAGGAGGTGTATGTTGTCCGTTATGTGCACGCTGCCCTGCTAGGTAGGTCCGTGAGCTGCAGAGTAGGGCTTGTTGCACGCCTTGACAGTGTCACTATAGAGACATTAAAGGAGAACTATCCAAAACTATTCAGCGGACTAGGTGAGGTGCGCCAGGCATATGCCATCAAGCTCAAACCAGGTGCCAAACCATTTTCACTCAAGACACCAAGGAGGATCCCATTGCCACTAATGGACAAAGTCAAGCAAGAGCTGTCCCGCGTGGAAAGCCTCGGGGTGATATGCAGAATTGAGGAGCCTACAGACTGGTGTGCTGGCATTGTGGTAGTGCCCAGAAAGAACAAGATGGATCCTGTGCGAATATGTGTCGACCTCACTAACCTCAATGAGTCTGTGTGTAGAGAGAAGTTTGTTCTACCATCAGTAGAGGAAACACTTGGGAGGCTGGCTGGAGCCAAAATATTTAGTAAGCTGGATGCAAATATGGGGTTTTGGCAAATCCCATTGACAGAAGATTCAGCGAAACTGACAACGTTCATCACGCCCTTTGGACGCTATTATTTCAAACGGCTACCTTTTGGCATTGCGTCCGCCCCTGAACACTTTCAGAACAGAATGGTGACGGAGGTCACAGAAGGGCTCGAAGGCGTGGTTTGTCACATTGACGACGTGCTGGTGTGGGGTCGTACGCAAGAGGAGCATGATGCTCGCCTGCATACCGTGCTAAGAAAGATTCAGAAGGCAGGTATCACACTTAACATTGGCAAGTGTGATCTGTCAAAGTCTGAGGTGACCTTCCTAGGCCACGTGATCTCCGCCAGCGGCATCAGTCCGAGCAAGACGGAGGCTGTGAGGGAAATGCCTGAGCCAAAAACAGTGAGTGAACTAAGATCTTTCCTTGGAATGGTAAACCAGCTAGGCAAGTTTATCCCGCAGCTAGCTGAGAGGGATAAAGCCCTCAGAAATCTCCTTTCGAAGAAGAACTGCTGGGTGTGGGGCGCTGACCAGGCTAAATCCTTCCATGACTTAAAGGATGCCCTGACGTCGCCGCGATGCTAGCCGTATATGATCCTAACAGAGAATGCAAAGTTACAGCAGACGCGTCGTCTTACGGGCTTGGAGGAGTCCTGCTACAAAACTGGGGTGAGGAGTGGAGACCAGTAGCCTTCATGTCGCGGTCTCTCACACCCACCGAGCAGAGATATGCACAAGGTGGAAAAGGAGGCTTTGAGCCTGACCTGGGCTTGCGAGAGGCTCAGCAACTTCCTCATTGGAAAACACTTCCAGTTCGAGACAGATCACAAGCCTCTCCTGAGTCTCCTGGGGTCTCAAGCACTGGACGCTCTACCCCCGCGGATCCAACGCTTTCGAATGCGTCTTATGCGCTATTCCTACTCCATATCTCATGTGCCAGGGAAGTGCCTGTGGACAGCTGATACATTGTCGCGAGCGGCTGTCACAAGAAAAGGGACACCAGCTGACAAAGAGCTGTTCGAGGACACAAATATCTACGTGGATATGGTGATGGAGAACCTACCCGCAAGCACTGCCTATCTGGAGGAGCTGAGAGAGCAGCTGCAGAGGGACAGTGAGTGTGCTCGAGTGATGCAGCTGTTTGCAGAAGGCTGGCCAGCTCATGGCATAAATGAACCTGCATTCAAGCTATACTGGACTGACAGGGCATTCCTTACTGTCCAGGATGGTCTACTGCTAAAGGGAGATAGGCTTGTCATACCCTCAACCATGAGAAATGATGTTCTCGCTAAGCTGCACGAAGGACACCAGGGTGTGGTTAAGTGTAGAGAACGGGCACAACAGTCAGTATGGTGGCCGGGGTTGAGTCAGCAGCTGAATGAGTTGGTTCTCAACTGCAGAGCATGCTGTCAGGAGAGACAGAACCACAGGGAGCCACTGATGCCGACACCATACCCAGACAGACCATGGCAAAAGTTGGGAGCAGACTTGTTCATGTTAGGGAGCAAGACCTACCTGCTAGTAGTGGACTACATGTCAAGATATGTGGAGATTGCCCTGCTAACTGCCACAAGATCTAATGATGTGATCCACCACCTTAAGTCAATCTTTGCACATCATGGAATCTGTGAGACCCTGGTGACAGACAATGGGCCACAATTCTCTGGAGCAGCTTTTGCAGCATTTGCAAAGTTGTACGGGTTCCAGCATGTAACCAGCAGCCCAAAATATCTCCAGGGCAATGCTGAAGCGGAACGTGCAGTGCAGACAGTGAAGGGGCTTTTGAAGAAGTCAGATGACCCCTATCTTGCTTTACTGGCCTACAGGGCTACCCCTCTCCAAAATGGGTATAGCCCAGCTCAGCTGCTCATGGGAAGGCGGCTTCGTACAACTGTGCCTATTTTTCCTGCGTTGTTGAGTCCTGCTCTTCCGGATAGAAATGCTGTTATGCTGAACGAAGGGAAGAGGAAAACAAAGGATGCGCAACACTACAACCTGAGACACCGTGCAAAGCATCTCAATAGACTCACTCCAGGACAGGACGTGTGGGTCACCGATCAAGGAGCAGCAGGTGCTGTCATCGGAAATCACACCACACCGCGCTCTTATCTGGTGGAGGGACCCCATGGGACCATCAGGCGAAACCGTCGTCATCTCATCCCCTGGAACTCCTCATCGGAGCAGAGCAACAGTGCTGCAGCTGAGCAGTTCCCGGAAGGTGTTCCAGAACAACCTCCAGCAGAACAACCTGCAGCAACATCATCACAGCAGAATGTTCCTGAACCACCATTTACTCCTACTCCTAGAACCAGGTCTGGGAGAGCGGTTGTAAAACCAACCCGGTTGGACTTATAAACAATTATGAAGATTGAACATTTGAAAATAATAGGAAAAAAAAGGTTGCAAATGTATTGCACTATTTTTCTGATTTTGCACGCTTTTCTATGTAAATGTTCAAGTTTAGAGTGAAGACAGAACAGTACAGGGTTTAGGATGGAAGTATTGTACTTGATTTTGCACATATTGTTCAGTACTAAGGGTAAACTGCAGTGTGTCTGTTGTGTGTGTGAATGGTATTAGGTAGGACCGGATCTTCCAGCCACAGAGGCAGAATAATCCTCTAAGGTCTGTTGAATCAATGACAGTCTACCCATTGATACTAGAAAGGGGAGATGTGGTGTAATTGAGTTATTTGGAAAAGAACTACAAAGTCGCGCAATAATGACGTCAGGACGCGACTGGCGGGAGAGTGACAGACTAGCAGCGAGGCTGACATGGTTCAATAAAAAAGTGACGTTAAAAACTACAGTTGGACTCACGCAGTGTTTTATTAGCACGACATAATCTGCTTTTTAACTTGTGTATGATACGCTTTTAATTAATTTATTAATTTTTATTTTTAACCTGTCACATTTGCATTCAGTTCTATGATTCACCAGCCATGTCTGTTCCCGTCCTTTCTGACCACAAACTTCACACCCGGACAGTTTTGTGGTGGTTGCGGGGGATTTTAACCACACCAGCCTAAAGACTGTGCTCCCCAAGTTTAAACAATGTGTAGACTTTAAGACCAGAGGAGAGAATATGTTGGACTTAGTGTACACAAACACAGATGCATATAAAGCGATACCCCGCCCCCATCTCGGCCGTTCTGATCACATATCCGTGATGCTGGTGCCTGCCTACAAACCTTTATTGAAGCTAGGGATGGGCATAATTTACCGATTAACCGATAATTGATCATTAAGAATTTCACCGAGGAAGTTCATTTTCGTCGACAAACCGTTTTTTTTTTTAAACAATCCGAGGTTATTAGGCCTACTGCACGGCCGTCCTCAAACAATGCAATGGCAAAATTTGGGCACCAGGGGGCAACATTACACCATCGCCGTACCCTGGCGTGCCTCAGTTGATACATGCGGGCTTCCGTAGGGCAATCGCCAAATCATGAAGCGGTTACGGCGAAGTGTTGCGTGGGACCATTTCAATTTAAAAAATGACCAGGTGTACTGCAATCACTGCAATGCAGCATACAAATATACCTCATCGACAGGGTCCATGGAACACCCTTATTACGCGAAGAAACCGCCAACAGTGGTTGCGCGCTGAGTAATGGCGGTCGTGAAGATTCTTTTTTTTTTTTTCAGAAACTTTATTGAGAAGGTCATGAAGATTCGGTGTACACACGTCGAGGGAAGCTGCAGGAGGCGGCGTAGTGGATCGACGGGAAGACTATTTCGCACAAAATGGCACAAGAGAACAGCAAAAAGTTCTGCGCGGCTAGACTAAGTAACACAAGCGATAGAGCAATGAATGCGGTCTTCGTTTGTTGGGTGGCCGCTCGGCAGGGACAGAAGCTGGGTAAAACGTCTCGGCCAATCAGCTTGCGGGGTGAAACGTCTCGGCCAATCAGCTTGCGAGATTCCCGAGGGCTCTCCGTGCTGATTCCTGATGTTCTAATGTAGTCTACCTGCCTTGTTACGTACCTAAAAATGTTAATGATTAACCGATTATTAATCATTAATTCTCCCGATGATCGGTGAAGAAAATTTCACCGAATGCCCATCCCTAATTGAAGCGCAGCAGGCCAGCAGTGAAACAAATCAGGATTTGGCCAGAGAGTGCAACCCCTGCACTGAAAGACTGTTTTCAGCACACAGACTGGAAGGTCTTCAAAATAGCAGCCTCCCAGGAAGACAGGACAGATGTGGAGGAGTATGCTGATTCGGTCACCAGCTACATCGCGAAGTGCACAGAGGATTTCACTACAGTGAAGACCATCACTATGCGGGGTAATCATAAGCCCTGGATGACTGCAGAGGTGCGCTCGCTGCTCACAGCCAGAGATGCAGCCTTCAGAGCGAAGGACAGGATCGCCCTCCGCTCAGCCAGGTCTGCGCTTTCAAAGGGAATTAAGGCGGCAAAGCGCGCCTATGCGGAGAAAATCCAGGGACACCTCTGTGACACTAGGAACACCAAGCAGATGTGGCAGGGAGTTCAGACACTGATGGTCTTTAAGCCTAGGCAGGGGGTCGATGATGACGATGCTTCGCTTCCAGACAGGCTTAACGACTTCTTTGCACGTTTTGAAGCATCAAACTCGACAATCAGAGGGAGGGCCAGCTTTTACCATCAACACAGCGGACACACAGAGGACCCTAACCAGAGTCAACCCACGCAAAGCTGCAGGTCCAGACAACATTCCGGGACGTGTGCTCCGAGACTGCTCGAGCAAGTTGGCGGATGTCCTGACTGACATTTATAACATCTCCCTGAGTCAGGCCATCGTTCCCAGATGCTTCAAGACCTCTATCATTGTACCGGTGGCAAAGAAACCAGTGGTGTCCTGTTTGAATGACTATCGTCCTGTTGCACTGACACCAATTGTGATGAAGTGTTTTGAGTGGCTTGTCAAACCACACATTACAGCCTGCCTCCCTGCATCACACGACCCGCTCCAGTTTGCATATCGTTCAAACCGCTCCATGGAGGATGCTATAGTCACCACCCTACACTCTGTCATCACCCACCTGGACCAGAAAGACACCTACGCCAGACTCCTGTACATTGATTTCAGTTCAGCATTCAACACCATTATTCCCCAGAGACTGATGGAGAAATTACTCCTTCTCAGTCTGAACACCGCCACATGTCTCTGGATCCTGGATTTTCTGACTGAGAGACCTCAGTCTGTCCGGGTTGGAAACAACATCTCCAAGTCTGTCACGCTGAGTACCGGATCCCCTCAAGGCTGTGTACTCAGTCCACTGTTGTTTACACTTCTAACACATGACTGTGTATCCAGACACGAGGGGAACCAGATTATTAAGTTTGCAGATGACACCACGGTGGTGGGACTTATCCAGAGGGATGAGGAATCAATGTACAGGGAAGAAGTGAGAGACCTGGAGGGCTGGTGCAGGGAGAACAATCTGGTGCTCAACGTGGACAAAACGAAGGAGATGATTATCGACTTCGGCGGTCACAGCCTGAGCACGCCCCCCTCAGCATCGGCGGCCGTTTAGTGGAGAGAGTAGAGAACATCAAGTTCCTCGGAGTGCAGATCTCGCAGGACCTGACCTGGAGCAAGAATTCCTTGGAGATCAGGAAGCGGGCTCAGCAGAGACTGCACTTCTTGAGGAAACTCAAACAGGCCTCTCTCCCCATCTGCATCCTCAGGACCTTCTACAGAGGTGTGGTGGAGAGTGTTCTGATGTACTGCATTGCTACATGGTACTCCAGCTGCAGTATGTCAGACAAAAAAGCCCTGCAGAGGATAGTCAAGGGGGCGGAGAGGGTAATTGGAGTCTCCCTCCCCTCTGTCCAAGAACTTTTTCAGAACCGTTGTAGGAGCAGGGCACTAAACATTGTCAAGGACCGTTCTCACCCTCTGCATAAACACTTTGAACTTCTTCCATCTGGTAAACGATTCCGGAGCATCAGAGGCAGAACCACCAGACTGATCAACAGCTTCCTTCCACAAGCTGTCAGGATGCTGAACAGTTGACCCGGAATCTCTCATACACACTACTGCACCTACGGACATTTTGTATATTGTAGTTAGTTATTCTTTTTTTTCCCCAAGTATGTCTCAGGGATGTGTGACTGGATGGGGGGTGGGGGTGGGGGGGGGAGCTATGTGGGAATGTGTCTTAAATCATGCTGCTTCTTATATGGATGCCGAGAGAAACGCAATTTCATCTTGCCTGCACTACAGTTGTATGTACAGCAATATGACAATAAAGTTTGATTTGATTTTGAGTATGTGCTCTCTGATGATTTTTGTGACCCTGGCTGACCTCCCTGTGATGTTTTCTGTATTCTTGACACATTTGAAGCAGGATCACCCATTTTCTTTTCATAGGGGGTAAATTGGTGTGATTGGGAGGGCCTGCTGCTTCCAGCCTTTTTTGTGTTTGCTGGGGTTATGTCGTGGGGGTACCCGAACAACTGTTATCAAGTGGCATCTCTATATTGAGCAGTCAAGCTGCTTTTTCGGGCTTGTTTCCATGGAGCTGGTTGCTTCTTTTTCTCGCTAGATCTGGCAACACTGATGGATGGCACCAGGCAGTTCAGTTCAGATACAGCGCATGGTTTGAATTAGCTCTCAGTGTGGTTTATATTAATCATATATCCATACCTACATATGTATAAGCATTTTAGAATGTTTAGTGATTACTTATGTGCAATGACCTCACGCCTCAGAACAGGACAAGAGGTCTCGACCGCCAGCGAAGATCAAAGAGCATACGGAGTCGCAGCGGTGGAGACCAGATCGATCTCCCTGACTTCCCAGGGTCAAGTGGAGGAGACAGAGGACAATGGAGGAGATCGATCGCCCTGACCTCCTGGGTCAGGTGGAGGAGACGGAAGACAAAGGAGGGGGGATTAAGTTAATGCGGGATGTCAGCTTTGATATGCAATGTCTTTTGTTGTGTGTAAGTATAAGTATGAAGGTCTGAATGTGTTCGACCTCTTATTCTGCTTCTGCACTGAGATGAGATTTGTTAGAGGAGCGAAGCTGATATTAAACTTTGGTTTATAAATCACATCGCCTCGTTATTCCAAGCTCTTCTACACTGGTGACCCTGACGCGAGGATGGAACAGAGACGTTCTCCCGCGATTGACTCATCGGAGGCGACCCAGGCAAGCGCCGGCGCCCATCCATACAGGGGAACAGTTTGGACGACGTTCCCCCACGGCAGAAGCTACAGAGAGGGCTCAACCGGGCACCAACCCCGCCGTGAGAGCGGAAGAAGGGCGCTCTCACCCGGCGGACACATCAGGGACGGCCCACACAAGCGCCGTCACCGTCAAGCTGCCAGACTTCTGGCAGGAAGACCCGAGCTCGTGGTTCCAGCAAGCTGAGGCTCAGTTTGCACTGGCAGGCATAACGGCAGACGACACAAAATTTTATCACATCGTCTCCAAACTCGACGCTGCCATGTCAAGATGTGCGCGGAGCATAATCCAACGGCCGCCCGCCCATGACAAATACAGAGAGCTTAAGGCGACCATCGTGGAGAATTTCGTCCCCTCAGCCGAGGAGAGAGCAGAGAAAATCCTGCGATCTACAGCCACAGAGGATGCAGACCCAAGGCCCTCATGGAGGACATGCTGCAGCTTAAGGAAGAGGACAACGACAACTTCCTTTAACGATATATCTTCCTCAGCACTCCTGCCGCCACACATGAGAGGGACGCTGGTCAACATGCGGTGCAACACCCAGCAGGACTTCCGCGCGCTGGCCCGAGAGGCGCAGCGGCTCATCAACGCCTGCGGCGAACAGATGGCCACGGCAGCATCCGCAGATCTCAGCGCGAAGCCCAGAGCAGCAGAGAACCACAGACAACCGAGCAGAGCCCGCCCACCATGGCGGCAACACGACCAAGACGCAGCAGGCGGACCGACCTCTGCTATTACCACCACCGTTTCGCTGGGAGAGCGTACAAATGCGTGCCCCCCTGCAAATTCTAAAGTTCAGGAAACGCCAAAGCCGAGAGGCCGTTAACAGCTGCGGCTCTCGGCGAGAAAAATAAACTACTGTATGTGACTGACGGACACACCGGGAGACAGTTCCTGATCGACACCGGAGCTCAGCTGAGTTTTATCACCCCTTCCCATGCAGACCGGGCCATGGTCCCCGGAGAAATGGAGCGATGGTAGCCAACGCTCGATCATCGACACCTTCGGTGAAAGGAACCTGCCTCTTTGCATCCACGGCCGCAACTATAGAGGACATTTATTGTAGCGGCGGTGAGCTTTAACAGTGTTGGGCGCTGATTTTTTGTGTGCTCATTTTCTTCTATCCCCTGCTCAGCTCGAGTTTCTCCACCACCCGTGCAGGCCAACGTCACAACAGCAGGAGGTAAGTTTGACCCAACTCCTCACCCAATTTCCAGCACTCACAGTTCAAAATTTTCAGCAACAGTTAGCGAAACACGGGGTTGAACACTTCATTCCCACAACGGGCCCACCCGTGTTCGCCAAGGCTCGGCGCTTAGACGTGACCAAGCTCGCCATAGCACGGGACGAGTTTGCCACCCTTGAAAAATTAGGCATTATTAGACCGCTCGAAAAGCCCCTGGGCATCGCCACTCCACATGGTCCCGAAAACCGACGGTTCTTGGAGACCTTGCGGCAATTACCGCAGATTAAACAATGCGACAGCGCATGACCGCTACCCAATTCCTCACATCCAAGATTTTCTCACTACATCTGGCGGGTGCGCGCATTTTTTCTAAAATAGACTTGGTCCGCGGCTATCACCAAGTCCCGTTCGAGCGGAAGACATTCCTAAAACGGCTGTAATAACCCCTTTCGGTCTTTTTGAATTTTTGCGGATGCCGTTTGGCCTCAAAGGCGCTGTCAAACCTTTCAGCGCATGATGGACGCGTATTACGCGACCTCCCCTTCGTGTTCGTCTACCTCGACGATATGCTGGTAGCCAGCCCGTCAGAGGAAGAACACGAACAACACCTCACTACAGTTTTTCAGAGACTAGAAGAGCACGGGTTAATAATCAACCCAGCCAAATGCAAATTCGGCGTGTCACAAATTGATTTTTTGGGGCACAGAGTTTCACCGAAGGGGGCAGTCCATTGCCAGACAAAGTCCCAGCGGTAAGAAATTTTCCACGACCACAAACGGTCAAATCGCTGCAAGAATTTTTGGGAATGGTGAATTTTTACAACCGTTTCCTCCCCCGCGCAGCCTCAACTCATGCAGCCCCTTGTATGCCGCGCTCAGAAAACAAAAGCCTTCCAACGCGGTCGAATGGACCCCAGAGCGCGAACGCGCCTTCGCGGAAGTAAAAAAAGTGCTCTAGCGAACGCCACATTGTTGGTTCACCCCGATCCTCGGCCCGCATAGCGCTAACCACAGACGCTTCAGACATGGCCATAGGGGCAGTTGATGGAACAACACGTTGGCGGACCTGGCAACCTTTAGCATTTTTTAGCAAATTGTTAAACCAAACCGAGCGTAATTACAGCACTTTTGACAGGGAGCTGCTAGCGCTTCATTTATCCATCCGCCAACTTCCAGTTCTGGTTAGAAGGGCGGTGTTTCAGGCTTTTGTAGACCACAAACCCGCTCACCCTTTGCGATGGCTAAAATTTCAGAACCATGGTCAGGCAGGCAACAAAGACAGCTGGCTGCAATTTCAGAGTTCACCACAGACATTCGACATGTGGCAGGCAAACTTAACGGGTAGCAAACTGCCTCTCTAGCGCTGTGACATCGCCAGAGCACGAGGAGACAGATTATACTACCTCAGCCACAGAACTCTTCGCCAACCGCGGACATGTACGCGGCCCCAATTCACGTAGGGATAGATTACGCAGCCATGGCAGAGGAACAAAGCAGTGACGCGGACGGTGCGCGCACTCCTGTCTTGGACCAACAGGTGTTAAGACTGGAGGAAAGGGGTTTACGTGACGGTGTACCCCCCCTAATCTGCGACATCTCAACCGGCCGACCTCGCCCGGTAGTCCCAGCTGCATGGCACCGCCGTATTTTCGACTCAATTCACTCCTCACGCACCCAGGTGTGCGCGCCTCGGTTAAAAATGGTCGCCGAAAAGTTTGGTTTGGCCGGGCCTGCGCAAAAATGTAAAGCAATGGGCAAAAACTTGCATGTCTTGTCAGCGCCACAATACACAAACACACAAAAGCCCCTTTGAGAGCCTTTTCGAATCCCAGCTAGAAGGTTTGACACGTTCATGTCGATCCTCGTGGGACCACTACCTTCTGTCTCAAGGCTTCACACACCTGCTAACAATGATAGACCGTACTACGCGCTGGCCTGGAGGCGGTCCCTCTGCGTCAACCACAGCGGCGGAAGTCGCTCGCGTTTTTTTGGACAAACTGGGTGGCACGTTTCGGCGTCCCATCGGACATCACGTCCGATAGGGGGCCTCAATTTGTCTCAGAGCTCTGGTCAGCCATGGCCAGCAACTTAGGGGCGACAATTCACCGCACCACCGCTTATCACCCTCAGGCTAATGGGTTATGCGAGCGCTTTCACAGATCTTTAAAGGCCGCCCTCAGGGCCTCGCTAACGGATACAAATTGGGGTAAATAAACTTCCCTGGGTTTTATTGGGGTTGCGTGCTGCACTAAAGAGGATCTACACTCCACGGCCACTTTATTAGGTACACCTGTCCAACTGCTCGTTAACACTTAATTTCTAATCAGCCAATCACATGGCGGCAACTCAGTGCATTTAGGCATGTAGACATGGTCAAGACAATCTCCTGCAGTTCAAACCGAGCATCAGTATGGGGAAGAAAGGTGATTTTTTTTTTTTTTTTTTTTTTTCGTTACTTACTTTGTACCCGTAGGTAGATTTGGTTTGCAGTCTGGTGACAAGCCACCGGCTGCTGGTCTCTGCGTGCGCGAGCGCCCTAAACCTACATGTTTTTGGTATGCGGGAGGAAACCGGAGAAATCCGGAGTAAACCCACGCAACACCGGGGAGAACATGCAAACTCCACACAGCTCACTGTTGGTCGGGGGCTGGGATCGACCCACGATCTCATGATCCCCGCGATCCCCCGGCCGAGGGTAAACTGTGCTGCCACAGTGCTAAACCACCGAGTGACTTTGAACGTGGCATGGTTGTTGTTGCCAGAAGGGCTGGTCTGAGTATTTCAGAAACTGCTGATCTACTGGGATATTTCACGCACAACCATCTCTAGGGTTTACAGAGAATGGTCCGAAAAAGAAAAAAATATCCAGTGAGCGGCAGTTCTGTGGGCGGAAAATGCCTTGTTGATGCCAGAGGTCAGAGGAGAATGGCCAGACTGGTTCGAGCTGATAGAAAGGCAACAGTGACTCAAATAACCACCCGTTACAACCAAGGTAGGCATAAGAGCATCTCTGAACGCCAGTACGTCGAACTTTGAGGCAGATGGGCTTCAGCAGCAGAAGACCACGCCGGGTGCCACTCCTTTCAGCTAAGAACAGGAAACTGAGGCTACAATTTGCACAAGCTCATCGAAATTGGACAATAGAAGATTGGAAAAACGTTGCCTGGTCTGATGAGTCTCGATTTCTGCTGCGACATTCGGATGGTAGGGTCAGAATTTGGCGTCAACAACATGAAAGCATGGATCCATCCTGCCTTGTATCAATGGTTCAGGCTGGTGGTGGTGGTGTAATGGTGTGGGGAATATTTTCTTGGCACTCTTTGGGCCCCTTGGTACCAATTGAGCATCGTTGCAACGCTACAGCCTACCTGAGTATTGTTGCTGACCATGTCCATCCCTTTATGACCACAATGTACCCAACTTCTGATGGCTACTTTCAGCAGGATAATGCGCCATGTCATAAAGCTGGAATCATCTCAGACTGGTTTCTTGAACATGACAATGAGTTCACTGTACTCAAATGGCCTCCACAGTCACCAGATCTCAATCCAATAGAGCATCTTTGGGATGTGGTGGAACGGGAGATTCGCATCATGGATGTGCAGCCGACAAATCTGTGCCAACTGTGTGATGCCATCATGTCAATATGGACCAAACTGTCTGAGGAATGCTTCCAGCACCTTGTTGAATCTATGCCACAAAGGGGGTCCAACCCGTTACTAGCATGGTGTACCTAATAAAGTGGCCGGTGAGTTAGATGCCTCCCCAGCAGAGTTAGTGTTTGCACAACCTCTCAGACTCCCAGGTGAGTTTTTACCAGAGAACCCGGAGTCTGGCCATCTTCCAACCCTGAGGCCGTTAGACAGTAACAGACCAGACACTCTCCCCGGACCGGCACATCACTCTTTCCCACGGGTTTTTGTCCCCCAAGCTTTAAAAAAACGCCGAGTTTGTTTTTGTTAGGCATGAAGCTTTAAAGTCAACCCTCCGTCCACCATACGACGGACCATTCAGAGTGCTGGAACCTGGTGATAAGCATTTTGTGCTTGATTTAGGGGACAGAAAAGAAACAGTCAGCATTGACAGACTTAAACCTGCCTTCTTGTTGAGAGACGAACCTGCACGGGTGGCGAGGGCACCTCGGCGGGGTAGACCCCCCAAGAAAAAAGACTCAACCCCCCTGCAGGGAACAAATAACCACTCTCCTCCCCAAGCTGCAGATTCCTTACAGGAAGGTCCCGCCAGGACGCCAAAGCAGACCTGCAGCAGATTCGGGAGAAGATTAAAACCCAGACGGCACAGGGACTGATGCAAATTAACCAAGAGTTGTTAACTATTTTATCAGATTGTGCCGTGACAGTTTTAAGGCTGATTTGTGATATTACTACACTGTTATGGTTACCACTGAATTCTCTACAGGAGCATGATTGCTGGAAAGATTCTTCCTTGTTTTCCCTGTCAAGAGGTTTAACAGTATAGTATGTCATAGAAATTATCTTAAACTGTAGACTTACTTTGATTGTCCTTTTCTTAGTCGTTTGGGGGGGGGGGCTGTGGTTTATATTAATCATATATCCCATACCTACATATGTATAAGCATATTAGAATGTTTAGTGATTACATATGTGCAATGACCTCACGCCTCAGAACAGGACAAGAGGTCTCGACCGCCAGCGAAGATCAAAGAGCATACGGAGTCGCAGCGGTGGAGACCAGATCGATCTCCCTGACTTCCCAGGGTCAGGTGGAGGAGACAGAGGACAATGGAGGAGATCGATCGCCTGACCTCCCTGGGTCAGGTGGAGGAGACGGAAGACAAAGGAGGGGGGATTAAGTTAATGCGGGATGTCAGCTTTGATATGCAATGTCTTTTGTTGTGTGTAAGTATAAGTATGAAGGTCTGAATGTGTTCGACCTCTTATTTTGCTTCTGCACTGAGATGAGATTTGTTAGAGGAGCGAAGCTGATATTAAACTTTGGTTTATAAATCACATTGCCTCGTTATTCCAAGCTCTTCTACACTCAGCAGGAAAGTAAAGGAATTGACAAAAAGACAGGCAACTTTATTGAATTTCTTTGAACCAGTACAACAGTCAGATTCTAAGGGGGGCAATCCTTTCAGTGGATATGGACAGCACCATGGAGACAGGAGGACAGGTAGAAGTGCAGTAGAAGTTAGCCTAGCTGCACCTGTTACTAGAGAGAATAGTGTTGGACAGTGGCTGGCTATATATGCTGTTGTTTAGTGTGTGTGTCTGTGTGCATGTACATATTTCAGTGCACAGTAAACCCCACGCTTAGCATGTGTCTTAGTAGGTGTTGTGGTGTCGGTCCATGATGCTGAAACTGGATGGAGGGCTCATTTAGCATGCTTGTTTTTTAACAGCTAAGATAAAATGTTGTTGTTTAGAAAATGGTTTATTTAGTTATTTATCACTTAGGTAGCCTGATTGATTTTTATTTGTTGCATGTTTTTCTTAGTGTGCTTAATCATTTTTGTATCAGTATTCTGTTGTTTTTACATATTTTGATATATATAAATAAAACATTTGATATGTTTTTGATGATTGGTGTGTGAGTTTTGTGAGTGGACCGGCTTCCTGTGGTAACTTATCGTCACTTCCTGTGTTGCTGGCTGTCTGTGGTTTGCTCTCCTCATTCTCCTGAGGATTTTGCCTTTAATTGTATTTTAATCACTTTTTTCTATCTACCGTTAGTGTGACAGGCTAAAATTAAAAATTAATTAATTAAAAGCGTATCATACACAAGTTAAAAAGCAGATTACAGGTTAAAAAGTAAGTTAAAAAGCTGATTGTAGACAATATATACAGTTAAAAATGAGAGTTAAAAAGATTAATATTTCATTATTATTTTTGCACATGATTGTCACATTTAAAAACATTAATACAGTGCTAAAAAGGTTTGAATACTGTGTGCACTGTTTGCAGTTTGTTGAGAGTTCAGTGATTCACAGGTTGATTGCTTTTGCCCAGGGAGAGAGCTGTGTTGTGCGCTTGTGCAGAAGTTTTCCATGTTCTTTTGAATAAAGGAGAATGGAGTGAAGACGTAGACTGCGACTCTGTTCATTATTTTTTGCTCAAAAGTACCACGTACCTCTCCCAAACTGTGGAGCAGAGGGCACAACATTTTTGAGGCACGGCTGGAATGTTTGGTGAGAGAAAAATCCACCAGCCGAAGTGGAAACTCGAGCCGAATATCCCTCCATGAACCCCATCATCAGAGACGTAAGGCACCGCGGACATTCACATTGGCTCTGGCACCACGTACAAAGGTTGTAACTCTAGCGCCACAATCACCACTAGAGGGCACCACTACACCACAAAGGTAAGAGGCCTACATTTTTTTTTTTTTTTTGTTACTTATTTGTACCCGTAGGTAGACTTGGTTTGCAGTCTGGTGACAAGCCACTGGCTACTGGTCGCTGTGTGCGCGAGCGCCCTAAACCTACATGTTTTTGGTGTGCGGGAGGAAACCGGAGAAATCCCGAAGTAAACCCACGCAACACGGGGAGAACATGCAAACTCCACACAGCGCACTGTTGGTCGGGGCTGGGATTGAACCCACGATCTCATGATCCCCGCGATCCCCCAGCCGAGGGTAAAACTGTGCTGCCACAGTGCTAAACCACTGCGCCACCATGCAGCCCATTGAACTGTTTTATGCCCACTTCTCTGATGAAAATGGAGCTGGAGTTGATGAAAGTGCAGTTAGAAGTTAAAGGTGCATTATACGAACTGAATGTTGAACAACTGCTTAATGTATGCAATGGACTACAAATATCTGGAATGGGAAAAGAGCAATTTGCAGACAAAACTTGAGGCCAGCTAATCACATTTGTCACAAGTTACAGTGGGGCAAAAAAGTATTTAGTCAGCCACCAATTGTGCAAGTTCTCCAACTTAAAAGATGAGAGAGGTCTCCAATTTTCATCATAGGTATACCTCAACTATGAGAGACAAAATGAGGAAAAAAAATCCAGAAAATCACATTGAAGGATTTTTTATGAATTAATTGGTAAATTCCTCGGTAAAATAAGTATTTGGTCACCTACAAACAAGCAAGATTTCTGGCCCTCACAGACCTGTAACTTCTTCTTTAAGAGGCTCCTCTGTCCTCCACTCGTTACCTGTATTAATGGCACCTGTTTGAACTCGTTATCAGTATAAAAGACACCTGTCCACAACCTCAAACAGTCAGACTCCAAACTCCACTATGGCCAAGACCAAAGAGCTGTCAAAGGACACCAGAAACAAAATTGTAGACCTGCCCCAGGCTGGGAAGACTGAATCTGCAATAGGTAAGCAGCTTGGTGTGAAAAAATCAACTGTGGGAGCAATTATTAGAAAATGGAAGACATACAAGACCACTGATAATCTCCCTCGATCTGGGGCTCCACTCAAGATCTCACCCCGTGGGGTCAAAATGATCACGAGAACGGTGAGCAAAAATCCCAGAACCACACGGGGGGACCTAGTGAATGACCTGCAGAGAGCTGGGACCAAAGTAACAAAGGCTACATCAGTAACACACTACGTCGCCAGGGACTCAAATCCTGCAGTGCCAGACGTGTCCCCCTGCTTAAGCCAGTACATGTCCAGGCCCGTCTGAAGTTTGCTAGAGAGCATTTGGATGATCCAGAAGAGGACTGGGAGAATGTCATATGGTCAGATGAAACCAAAATAGAACTTTATTGTAAAAACTCAACTTGTCGTGTTTGGAGGAGAAAGAACACCACACCTACTGTGAAGCATGGGGGTAGAAACATCATGCTTTGGGGCTGTTTTTCTGCAAAGGGACCAGGACGACTGATCCGTGTAAAGGAAAGAATGAATGGGGCCATGTATCGTGAGATTTTGAGTGAAAACCTTCCATCAGCAAGGGCATTGAAGATGAAACGTGGCTGGGTCTTTCAGCATGACAATGATCCCAAACACACCACCCAGGCAACGAAGGAGTGGCTTCGAAAGAAGCATTTCAAGGTCCTGGAGTGGCCTAGCCAGTCTCCAGATCTCAACCCCATAGAAAATCTTCGGAGGGAGTTGAAAGTCTGTGTTGCCCAGCGACAGCCCCCAAAACATCACTGCTCTAGAGGAGATCTGCATGGAGGAATGGGCCAAAATACCAGCAACAGTGTGTGAAAACCTTGTGAAGACTTACAGAAAACGTTTGACCTCTGTCATTGCCAACAAAAGGTATATAACAAAGTATTGAGATGACCTTTTGTTATTGACCAAATACTTATTTTACCGAGGAATTTACCAATTAATTCATAAAAAATCCTTCAATGTGATTTTCTGGATTTTTTTTTCCTCATTTTGTCTCTCATAGTTGAGGTATACCTATGATGAAAATTGGAGACCTCTCTCATCTTTTAAGTGGGAGAACTTGCACAATTGGTGGCTGACTAAATACTTTTTTGCCCCACTGTATGTTGAAAGAGCTGAGTTAGCTGAGCTAGAAGATGAGGGAATGTCTCATTTGCTAAATATAAAGGACTTGACTGAAAATGCAAAGATGCCAGAGTTAGAGATAGCGGGTGAAGATTAACAGAAGATCTGCAGAAAGAGGTACATGCTTTACGGGCCACACTTCAAGCCAAAGAAGAGGCTATGCATCAGCTAATGAGTAACCTTGGTTCCAATGTTGTCATAGCCAGGAGCGGCACTGGGGTTAAGCTCCCAGTGCTCATAAAATGCTCCTTATGGTGTGCATCTCGAAAAGCCTCTGACAACTAAGTCCAACTCCTGGCCTGCCCGTGTGGTTTAGTCTCTAAGCCCGGCGGAACTGCTTTTACTAATAGGAGAAGGGGCGAGGGCGGATCTCTGGTGCCTTAAAACCAGATGCTTCGGGTAGATGGTGGCTCGTCAACCTGGGAAGGTAGCCCATCTAGGGGAAGGTAAACCCTGATTTCAAACCTCCGCTGCCTTGCGGCACACCTGGTCATGGGAAAGGCTTCGGGAGTCAACCCTGAGGAAAAATCCGGAGTCGGACTCCCTAAGGCAGTTCTCTGTTGTGCTCAACATCGTTCTGGCAGCTCCTGCGACGGCGCTGGTGCCAAACTGTAGCAGCCCTGCTGTTCCTTTGGATTCATCAGTAACGTGGAGAGGGGGGGACATGCTGCATGGGCAACATCTTGTCCTCCATATCTTCCTGCCCAGGCTTGAATCCTACCAACGCCCAACGCTGGAAGGTAGAACACCGGATCACTGGAGAGGACACTCCAGCTTCGCCTTTGGCGTAGACAAAACACGGGGAATGACAGTTACCAGTTATAAGCCACCGCTCAATTGGCGTAGAGCGCGGTGCCAGGGGTTGTTCCCGACGGTGGGAGGGATCATCGGATCTCACTGGACAGCTACCGGCCTCCTCAAGCTGGGCAGCCCCCAGCCAATAAGGTGTTGTCCCGCCACAGCTTGCTTTCCTCTTTGGGTGCATGGGGATGAGGAGAAGTCCGAACGGCAGGCTGAGAACCTTCGCACCAGGCAAGACAAAAAAACAAAAGAGACCAACTCTAAAACTGGGAACTTGGAACGTCCGCACTATGATGACAAGACTCGCTGCTAATCTCAAGGACATCAACAACACCAGGAAGACTGCCATCATCAGTAATGAGCTGAAGAGACTGGAAGTGGATATCGCCACTCTCCAGGAAACATGGTTGGCTGACGCAGGCACACTGAGAGAGAAGGACTACACGTTCTACTGGCAGGGAAAGGGCAGTGACGAACACAGGGAACACAGAGTGGGCTTCGCAGTGAAGAACACCTTGCTGAAGATGGTGGAACCGGGCAGCAATGGCTCTGCATGACTCCTCACCCTCCGCCTGAACACCACTCGAGGCCCAGTCACCCTCGTCAGTGTGTATGCCCCAACACTGACAGCCACACCAGAGGCAAAAGATGAGTTCTACGAGAATCTCGCAACAACTGTCAGGATCATCCCCAACTCTGAACAACTCATTCTCCTTGGAGACTTCAATGCCAGAGTGGGTGCTGACCACGACTCCTGGCCCTCCTGTCTTGGACCATTTGGTGTGGGCAGAATGAACGACAACGGACAGCAGCTGCTTGAGTTCTGCACATATCACGATCTGTGCATCACAAACTCGTTCTTCAAGACCAAGCCCCAACACAAGGTTTCCTGGCGACATCCATGCTCAAAGCACTGGCACCAGCTGGACTTGATCCTGACCAGGTGCACCTCACTGAAGAAACGTGCTAATCACCCGTTCGTTCCAGAGTGCAGATTGCGACACAGACCATTCATTGGTGTGTTGCAAGGTCAAGCTGCAGCTGAAGAAATTCCATCGTGCTAGACAGCCTGGAAAGGCACGGATTGACACCAGCAAGATGGCCCAACCAGAACTTGTTGAGCAGTTTGCCTCCACCTTTGAGAAGGAACTTGGTGTACCACAAGAAGGAGAATCAGCAAAGCAGAAGTGGGAAGAGCTGCAAAACACCATCCACCGCACAGCCTTGGCTACCTTTGGGAGGAAGACCTCGAGGTCACAGGACTGGTTTGATGCCAAGTTGACCGAGATGACTCCCGTCATTGAAGCCAAGCGCTCAGCACTTGCTGAGTACAAGAAGTACCCAAACGAGTAGAATCTCCAGATTCTCAGGGCTACAAGAAACAAAGTTCAGCAGACTGCTTGGCGCTGTGCCAACGAGTACTGGACTCAGCTCAGCCAAGACATTCAAACTGCTGCCATAACAGGGAACATCCATGGTATGTACGATGGCATCAAGAAAGCACTTGGTCCTGCTCAGAGCAAGACGGCCCCCCTCAAATCCTCCACTGGGGAGATGATCACAGAAAAGAACAAGCAGATGGAGAGATGGGTGGAACACTACTCTGACCTCTACTCCAGACAGAACACCGTGACACCGTCAGCCCTTGATGCCATTGACTGCCTGCATCCATGGACGAACTTGACGCTGAGCCAACCATCGACGAACTCAACAAGGCCATTGATAGCTTGGCCGCTGGCAAGGCACCCGGCAACGACGGCGTACCCCCTGACCTGATCAAGCACTGCAAGACCACCCTACTGCTGCCATTGCATGACGTCCTCTGCCAGTGCTGGAAGGAAGGTGCCATACCACAGGACATGAGGGTTGCCAAGATCATCACCCTCTACAAAAACAAAGGGGAGAGAAGCGACTGCAACAACTACAGGGGCATCTCCCTCCTCAGCGTTGTTGGCAAAGTCTACGCATGAGTTGTTCTCGTTCGTCTACAGAAGCTTGCCGAACGTGTCTACCCCGAGTCTCAGTGTGGCTTCCGCGCTGAGCGATCGATGGTAGACATGATATTCTCCATCCGCCAACTCCAGGAGAAATGCAGAGAACAGAACATGCCCCTGTACATCGCCTTCATCGACCTCACCAAAGCGTTCGATCTGGTCAGCAGAGAGGGCCTTTTCAAGATCCTGCCAAAGATAGGATGCCCACCAAAGTTGCAAAGCCTCATTGAATCGTTTCACACCAACATGCAGGGGATAGTGCAGCATGACGGCAACGTCTCAGAGCCATTCAACATACGCAGCGGAGTGAAACAGGGCTGTGTACTTGCGCCAACCCTCTTTGGGATTTTCTTTGCTATGCTCCTGAGCATGCCTTCAGCACAGCAACAGAGGGAATCTACCTGCACACAAGATCTGACGGCAGGCTTTTCAATCTCACCCGCCTGAAAGCCAGAACCAAAGTACGCGAGGCTTTAATCAGAGACATGCTGTTCGCAGACGACGCTGCAGTCACAACCCACACACAGCAGGAGCTTCAGACCCTGATGGACCGCTTCTCCAGGCATGCAAGGACTTTGGGCTTACCATCAGCCTGAAGAATAACGTCTTGGTGCAAGGCACGGAAGCACCACCAAACATCACCATCGACGACTACGAGCTGGAGGTCGTGAATCAGTTCACGTACCTGGGGTCCACAATCAGCAACAACCTCTCCCTTGATACAGAGATCGACAAGAGGATTGGAAAATCAGCCTTCACAGCTCGCTTGCCTCACCACACGAGTGTGGGAGAATCCCAAACTCTCTGTCAAGACAAAGATGGCAGTGTACAACGCCTGCGTCATCAGCACACTGCTCTATGGGAGTGAGACGTGGACAACATACGCCTGGCAGGAAAAGAGACTGAACTCCTTCCACTTGCGCTGCATTCGCCACATCCTGGACATATCCTGGCAGGACAAAGTGCCCAACACAGAAGTTCTGTCCCGCACCGGCCTTCCCTCCATGTTCTCTCTACTCAGGCAGTGCAGGCTCCGCTGGCTAGGCCACGTTCACCGTATGGAGGGTGGTAGAATCCCCAAAGACGTCCTCTACGGAGAACTGGTGATTGGCAGGAGAGACATTGGATACCCACAGCTGCGCTTTAGAGACGTCTGCAAGAGAGACATGAAGGCCCTGGAGATCAACACATAGCGCTGGGAGGACCTTGCAACGGACCGCTCCAAATGGAGAGGCACCCTGACCAGACAGCTCAAGGCGGGTGAAGAGAGACTGACTGCTGCAGCAGATGAAAAAAGGACCTGCAGGAAGAACCGCCACAGACCCAGCAGCACGGAGACCACCCACAAGTGTGACCTGTTTGAGAGGGACTGCCATTCGCGCATCAGCCTGTTCAGCCACAGGCGGTGCTGTCCCAGCAGAGTAGATGTTTAGGATTCTCTTTCATGGTCATCATAGAACGACGGAGCGCCGGCGACGAATACAGAGCACACCAATGCACAGACGAGCTTCAGCGCCTTCAGATAACTCCATGTTGCGTAAAGACTTTAAGATATCAGGCCAAATAGGGGAGCCGGGACAAAAGACAAGCTCACATTTTCCAGTTTGGCCAGGCAGATTGAAAGTGGGCTCAGTAAAGGCTACCCATGAAGATGAGATCATCAACGCAGTGATTCACGCCATCACACCAGGCCTGCAGCTGAGAAGCTACCTAGAAGGCAAAGGTAATCTTACTCTTCCCACCCTGCGGAGGATCCTAAGGTCTCACTATCAGGAGAGAGGGGCTGCTGAACTGTACAAACAGCTTTTCTTCAGAAGCTCAGAGCAGTCAAGAGACTCCTCAAAACTTCCTTCTAAGAGCCATGGACCTTCACCAGAAGATTCTCTTCGTGTCCAGGAAGATGAGTCAGGTCTAAAATATGATCCCGCCTTGGTCCAAAGTTTATTCATGCACACCATCCTAACAGGTTTGCAGAGTGACAATGTTAAGAGTGACAAACAGCCGTACCTTCTTCAGCCCACGACACCTGATGAAGTTTTATTGGAAAAGGTGAATATTGCATGTGCAAAGGAAAAGGAAAGACAAGACAAGAAGAAACATGCTGTCCCCCAGCAAGCGGCCGCCGTGAATACTGTTCAGCCCAGTGACACTCCTACACCTGCAGAACACCGCACAACTGTTCCGTCACCTTATCTGCTGGGAGAGATTAAAGAGGTACGGTCTGAGATGGTACTTTTAAAGGACTTGCGAGCTGAAGTGTCCCAAATCAGGAAACCATGCAGAAGTCTTCAGCCACAGCACAACCACCACCAGCGGGGGACCTGAAAACCACTCCCAGTGCCGACTTTCACGCCATACCCACAATACCAGCTGGATCCATTTGCTCAGCACTACTTTCTTCAACAGTGGCCCCAAGCAGCTCTCAGCAGTACTATCCACCGCAAGGCCTGGCACCGATGAGAGGCACTGCACAATTCCAGCAGCACTTCGCCCCTCAGCGGTACCACATGCCCCGCCACAACCAAGGTGTTATTATTGCATTCAGACAGGTGAAGAGTTTTGCCAGCACTGTTTTAGCTGTGGGAGCATTGAGCATTTTAGAGCAGGCTGTAAAGCACAGAAGCCAGAGAAACCAGCCAGAGGTAACTCTTTAAACTAGAAGGGGTCACTCCCCAATGGGACATGGTGTGACCAGTGACATAAAAAGGTCCCAGTGTTATAGCGTGCTACACAGGGTGAAAACCAGAGTTTGAAATGTTGTTCAGTGTGTAAAAGTGCCTTGTATTGCTCCAAAAAGTGTCAAGGAGAGCACTGGCCCATACACAAAGCCAAATGTAAGCCCTACACCTGTGGGTAGCATTCGTAAAGAGGGTAGAAGTTCCCTGAGAAACAGGTCAAAGGAAATTCTGTGAAAAAGACAAAATACCGTCTGCAGACAGTGGGGAGAAAATGTCTCATTCGGTGCTTTTTAGGCAACAAAAAGGTTGAAGCACTTTGGGACTCTGGCTCACAAGTTTGTGCTATTGATGAGTCATGGAAAAACACTAATTTTACCTGAGTTACTGCTGAGAAATGTGAGTGAGCTTTCAATCCGAATGAACCCCTCCATCTTGAAGGCAGCCATATGGTACAGACATGTCATACGTGGGGTGGTTGAGGTACCATTTAAACTTACAGCCATGACTCTGAGTTATTCATACCTGTTCTAGTGCTTAAAGGTAACCAGCAACAATGTCCAATTATTGGGTTTAATGTTATTGAGCACTTGATTTCAGAAAGTATGAAAGGTGAAAATAATTCAGGGGAAAAAGAGAAACTTCTGAGAGCAGTGAAAGTAGCTTTTCCACATCTTAAGAAAAACAAAGCTACAACTTTCATAAAAGCAGTTAGTGTTGGACAAACACACGAGTACAATGTGAGGACAACAAAAGAGAGAGTGACTGTACCCAGCCAGAGTTCAGTGTTTATTGAATGTAGGGTGAGGCCAAGACATTTAAAGAGGACATTACACTGATTTTTGAGCCTTGTGAAAACCCACAGTGGCCAGACAGTTTAGAGTTTTGTGACACATTAGTTTCAGTGAAAGCAGGGTCTATTCCAAAGATTACTGTTAGTGTCCAAAACCCTACCAACCATGACATCACTCTATCAGGAAGAACCACTATTGGTACTGTGCAGTCAGTGGGGTCAGTCTATCCTGCTAACATCTTCACCAGAGACCTCCCGTCTGCAACCGTCAACGAGATCCACATACAGGAACCCACAGGATGCACCCCCACCAGTGAGCAATGGGACCCTCCTGTTGACTTGTCCCATCTGGATGAAATAAAAGGAAGACTATTCAGCAGATGTTAAGAGAGGAATCAGCATCATTTTCAAAGACAGACGATGACATAGGGTGTGTGAAAAATCTGCAAATGAAATTTTGTTAAAGGACACTGAGCCAGTTTCAAAAACTTATCTGTCTGTACCAAGGCCACTGTACAGGGAGATGAAGGACTACTTACAGGACTTGATAGCACAGGGATGGGTGGAAAAGTCTACTTCCTCCTACTCGTCTCCTGTTGTTTGTAAGAAAAAAGGATTCGCTGCGCTTATGTATCGATTACAGAGAGCTGAACCGCAACACACCCAGATCGACACCCCATACCCAGGGTACAGGATATTATGGACAGCCTGGGGGGAACACCATCTTCTCACTACTGGACCAGGGTAAAGCGTATCACCAGGGGTTCATGTCCAATGAGAGCAGACACTGACCGCTTTGTGACCCCCTGGGGCCTTTACGAATGGATTAGGATTCCTTTTGGCCTTATGAACGCACCAGCAGCGTTCCAGCAACGTATGAGCAATGCCTGGAAGGGCTACGGGTCGAGATATGTGTTCCCTTACCTGGACAATATTCTAGTGTTCAGCAGGACTTTTTGAAAGACCACGTTGAGGATGTCAGGAGAGTACTGCGGCGTCTTCAGAGACAATGGGATAAAATCATCAAGGCCCGAAAATTTGACTTTTCAAACCAGAGGTGAGGTACCTTGGCAGAATTGTCTGCTGGAAGGAAGCAAAATGGACCCGGCAGATACAGCTGCAGTGCGAGCACTGAAAAAGTAAGCAGCCAGGTACTGTTGGTGAGCTCCGAGCAATTACTAGGACTGTTAAGCTACTATAGGCAGTACATCAAAGATTTCTCTCGTATTGCTAGCCCTTTGTATGACTTGCTTAAAGCCCCTTTGGAAGCAAAGACACAGAACTATACAAGAAAAAGAACAATGAAACAGAACAACAGTGTCCCCTCGAGTACTCCTATTCAGTGGAGTGATGTACATCAGTCAGTTTTGGAGCAGTTGATAGACTGTTTGGTTCAGCCTCCTGTTCTTGGTTTCCCGGACTTTTCACAACCCTTTATCTTACATACAGATGCCTCTAACCAGGGGTTAGGAGCTGTATTGTATCAAAGACAAAATGGTAAACTCCGTGTAATAGCTTATGGCTCTAGAACCCTAACTGCGGCTGAGAAAAATTACAACTTACACTCAGGCAAGTTAGAATTTCTAGCTCTTAAATGGGCGGTCACTGACAAGTTTTGGATTACTTGTACTATGCACCTTTCTTTACTGTGTTCAGCGACAATAACCGCTTACTTATGTTTTGTACAGCAAAGTTGAATGCTACAGGGTGTAGATGGGTTGCAGAACTTGCCGATTTCCATTTTACTGTGAAGTATCGCCCTGGCAGAGAGAACATAGATGCAGACAGTCTGTCTAGAATGCTTTAGATATGGAGACTTACATGAAGGAATGTTCAAAAGAAATGTCATACGATGTTGTGAGTGCAGCCACACAGGCAGTTGACCATCAATGAGTCTAGTGCAGCCTGGTCTATGGGTATTTCAGCTAAGAGTGCCACAGTGTCAGTGAGTATGCCTATCGCTCCACTTACTGTAGGACAGATCAAACAAGACCAAGAAACTGATCCCATTATTGGACAGGTTGTTAAATACAAACTGGCAGAGATAAAACCCTCAGGTTCAGAACTCAAACAGCTTAGTCCACAAGTTGTATGTCTTTTAAGAGAGTGGGACAAGTTACAGTTCAATGACAGAGGTGTTTTATATAGACAAACGACAAACAGAAAGCAACTTGTGCTACCAGAAAAACACAGGCCAACAGTGTTAAGAGAACTGCATGATGAAATGGGTCACCATGGTGTAGAAAGAACTACTTCTTTGATACGGGATCGTTTTTACTGGCCCTTCATGCAAAAGCAGATAGAGGACTATGTATTGAGACAGTGTGTGTGCCTTAAAACAAGAGACCAAGCCACGAGACTAGAGCTCCGCTCACTAACATAGTTACTACTCAGCCTTTTGAACTTGTCTCAGTTGACTTTTTACACTTAGACAAATGTAAGGGTGGTTATGAGTATGTACTTGTTCTTGTTGACCATTTTACGCATTTTGCCCAGGCTTACGCCACCACAAACAAGTCTGGAAAAACAGCGGCAGACAAAATCTTTAATGACTATGCTTTAAAGTTTGGGTTTCCCCTGAGACTTCACCATGACCAAGGTGGTGAATTCGAGAACCAGCTTTTTGCCCAACTCAAAGAGTATTGTGGAGTTGCAGGCTCGCGAACCAGTCCCTATCACCCACAAGGAAACGGGCAAGTTGAACGCTTTAACCGGACTTTGATTCAGATGTTGAAGACACTCACGGAGAAACAAAAGAGTAACTGGAAGGACTCACTAAACAAACTGGTGTATGCCTACAATGCTACTAAAAGTGAAGTGACAGGGTTTTCCCTTTTTACTTACTTTATGGACGGTCACCAAGGTTACCAGTGGACATGTTGTTCAGTTTATCCCCAAACATAGATCAGGGTGACAGTAAACATCAGAGCTACATGCAGAAGTGGAAACAGGGATGAAGACGCTTACGAGATCACACGAGAAAATGCAAACAAAGCCGCTGCTCGGAGTAAGAGACTGTATGATGTAAGATGAGGTATTCTACTCTGTTGCCCGGTGATGTGTTTTAGTCAGGAACTTGACTCACGTGGGGGTCCAGGCAAACTGAGGAGCCACTGGGAGGATGTTATACATACAGTGGTTCGTCAAGTGAGCAAGGACATTCCAGTTTATGAACTGAAACCTGAGAGAGGCAAGGGTAGATCTAGAACTTTGCATCGCAATCTTCTTCTGCCATGTGATCATTTGCCTTGGAGACTTCTTTGCAGCCTCGTTCAAAGAAATACGCCACTACCAGATCAGCAGAGACACCGGGATTCACTCAGAAGAGGACGACGATGATGAGGACGAGTATTTCCAGTGCCACTTCACTTGAGCACTCGCCCTGATTTGCCACCGCCTGAGAGGACCGCAGCCCAGCTCAGCAGGAGGACAACATACCTGAAGAGGCAGCAGGAGACAGAGCTTGAAGCTGCAGCAGCTGACCAGCCACCAGAGGACGACATTGGTCAGGTAGAGGACTCACCTCCTTCCCTACCTACAGTGATCCTGGTGAGGAAGTGAATCAGAGACCTAGACGTAACGCTAGAAAACAAAGTATTCACTTATGATACATTGGGTACACCAGCATGTTATAACATACAGACGTTGCCTTATTATCCTGAACAGACCATGTCATGGGTATACAGTGTACATCCTTTCTACTTCCAAGAGTTTTGTGGTCAGTGTTAATGGGTTGGTGGTCATTTTGTATACTTGAAGTAGAGTAAAAGCAGTTACATTGGACTCACACTGAAAGATTGAGTTTTAAGGTCGTTTGACTCATTGGGACTGACTTAACAAAAAAGGGACTATGTTGGTGTTTATCCCAGTATGCACAGGATATGCACTTAAAGTGTAATGGACACTTGAGACTGTGAATGAGTTCATCTCAAAGCCAGAATGTATGAAAAGAGTTCCAGTCTGTAAACTTTTTCTGAATTAGTTGACTATGCACTTTTTGAGAATTTTGCACTGTGACAGTGGTTATTATACATTTCACTATCCTGATGTTGGGGACAACATCTATTCTGAGGGGGAGTATGTGACAGGTTAAAAATACAAATTAATAAATTAATTAAAAGCGTATCATACGCAAGTTAAAAAGCAGATTACAGGTTAAAAAGTAAGTTAAAAAGCTGATTGTAGACAATATATACAGTTAAAAATGAGAGTTAAAAAGATTAATATTTCATTATTATTTTTGCACATGATTGTCACCTTTAAAAACATTAATACAGTGCTAAAAAGGTTTGAATACTGTGTGCACTGTTTGCAGTTTGTTGAGAGTTCAGTGATTCACAGGTTGATTGCTTTTGCCCAGGGAGAGAGCTGTGTTGTGCGCTTGTGCAGAAGTTTTCCATGCTCTTTTGAATAAAGGAGAATGGAGTGAAGACGTAGACCGCAACTCTGTTCATTATTTTTTGCTCAAAAGTACCACGTACCTCTCCCAAACTATGGAGCAGAGGGCGCAACACAAAGCAATATTGAAAGCATATGCCATGAAATGTAATATCTTGTGTAATCAGTAAAGCAAATGTATACTCATTGATTAAGAAGTATGTAATCAACAAAAATAATGAGTGTAATCAAACTGTGTGATCACATGTACACTACCGTTCAAAAGTTTGGGGTCACCCAGACAATTATTTTGTGTTTTCCATGAAAAGTCACACTTATTTACCACCATGAGTTGTAAAATGAATAGAAAATATAGTCAAGACATTGACAAGGTTAGAAATAATGATTTGTATTTGAAATAATAATTTTTTCCTTCAAACTTTGCTTTCGTCAAAGAATCCTCCATTTGCAGCAACTACAGCATTGCAGACCTAACATGATTGCACAAGGGTTTTCTAATCATCCATTAGCCTTCTGACACAATGAGCAAACACATTGTACCATTAGAACACTGGAGTGATAGTTGCTGGAAATGGGCCTCTATACACCTATGTAGATATTGCACCAAAAACCAGACATTTGCAGCTATAATAGTCATTTACCACATTAGCAATGTATAGAGTGTATTTCTGATTAGTTTAAAGTTATCTTCATTGGAAAAAAAAGTGCTTTTCTTTCAAAAATAAGGAAATTTCTAAGTGACCCCAAACTTTTGAACGGTAGTGTACATTTCAACTGCACAAAGAGAGGTATATGTGGGGTCAGATTGTGAAATGTTTTGCAAGCCCTATTGACTGGTAAGCATGTGACAAAATGAGGAACTGAAAGTAACGGAGACAGTGAGTTGATTTATTTTGGTAATGGAAAATGATGAGATAAGCAGGACTTGGGAGACAGAGTGCTGAGATAAGCAGAACCAGACGGCCACGAGGGCAAGAAGTGAGCGGTGCATGAGCAGCACATGGCCGATTCCTGGGAGTGGGGGGGAGGGGGGGTTGCATGGCACATGGCTTTACTGGAACTCGGGGGGGGGGGGGGACGTGCAGAATGAGGTAATGTTGTATAAGAGTTATCATTAAGCCAATCACAGAAGCCAAAAAGCCTATGGGGATGGCTAGCCAATCACAGTTGAGTGTAAAAAAGGTATAAAAACTCTGTTCAAAAGCCCCAAAATGTTCATTTTCGGCGGACTCCAAGACCCCCATCATCCCATGGCAGAAGGATTGAAGATAGGGAGACCGCTGCAGGAAAATGAATCAAACACCATCTCAACTCTTCAATTTTTAACAACTATAAATCTTCTGCTGCAAGAAGGGAGAAAATAACACTTGGGCGAAGACAGAAGAGGAAGTGGAGGCACCCCTTCCCCTCCCCGGCTGACGGTTTCCACCCCCGTCTGCGGCTACACAGAGCATGGGGCCCCGCTGATGGAAGAACAGAAGATGGAGCCTCAAGAGTCAGCTTCCCTACCACGCATTTTCTTCCCCTTCCCCCCGCAGAAAACGGAGCATCAAAGGAGAAGACCAGCAATTAATCATCTTTATTTTTTATCACTATCCCCAGGAAGGCTTTTTAGACATTTATCCACACATTGATTAGATGTTTTTTACCAGGGTTTTATGATTCAAAGGGTTTCTTTTATTTGGGACTCTTTCCAGATTTTTTCATATTTAGGGTTGATTTTTAAATTTTGATTTTCTGGATTGATCCTGGTGATTTTTGAATTTTTATATTTTTGAATGATTTCACTTTTTGATCAAATGACTGATTTTACAACTCCAACTTTTTGAATCAAGGTTTTTTCAATCAGTTTTTGGTTTAATTTTGAATTTCATCATTTTGATTAATTGTCTGGTTTCTTGCAAGTATATCCTGTTTTGGCTGAGCTTTGCAGACCTTCTCATAAATCTAGAAAGCATATTATGACAGTATGGGGAGTGGGTGAGATACTGATTCAGTGTCCATCTTTCTGGTTGTTTTTCAAGAAGGTATTTTTCTAACAAGAGGTGTTACATTTTTATGAGTTTTAAAGGTTACTCTTTAAGGTGTCTTTAAAACCGACCTCCTATAGATCAATTTTCTGATCTTAAACATTTACCAGATTGTACCAAGAGCAATGTAAGACCACGAGGGGCTGTCGTTAATACCAAGGGGGTATTCCAGGTGTCTGACTGGACAGGTCACTCAGTCAGAGGTCTGGTATACAAGTAGCGGAGGTCTCCTGGTAGATAGAAGACTGTGGAGCTGGGTTAACCCTCAGTCACCCAGCACACACACATACGTGACAGAATTTCCCATGAGGAAAAATTCCTCTAGGAACTGCAAGCTGGTGAGCCTAACTCCAGTCTTGAGGTACAAGGTCAAAGGGTCTTCGACACAAGTATACAGTACACTCCCTGCAAAAGTAATGGAACAGTGAAACAAGTTTTGTTATTTTAGATGATTTCTAGGGGTGGGAATCGATTCGGATGTGATACTTGGGTCATGATACAATCTTACCATGATTCAAATGATAATTGCGATATCGCGATGTCAAGTATCACAATCGCATCTTCTTCTACTTCTTCTTCTTCTTCTTCTTCTTTCAGCTGCTCCCTTTAGGGGTCACCACAGTGGATCATCTGTCTTCATCTCACCCTATCCCTTGCATCTTCCTCTGTTATGCCTACCCTGTCCTCCTTCACTACATCCATGAATCTTTTCTGTGGTCTTCCTCTTTTCCTCCTGCCTGGCAGCTCCATCTTCAACATCCTTTGTCCAGTGTATCCACTATCCCTCCTCTGCACATGTCCAAACCATCTCAGCCTTGCCTCTCTTACTTTGCCCCCAAACTGCTCAATGTGAGCAGTCCCTCTGATATACTCATTTCTAATCTTGTCCCTCCTAGTCACTCCCAATGAAAATCTTAGCATCTTCAATGCTGCCACCTCCAGTGCCACCTCCTGTCTTTTTGTCAGCACCATCATATCCAAACCATACATCATAGCGGGTCTGACTACTGTCTTGTAAATCTTCCCTTTCACTCTTGCTGCTACCTTTCTGTCACAAATCACCCCTGACACTTGTCTCCACCCACTCCACCCTGCCTCCATTCTCTTCTTCACCTCTCTTGTGCATTTTGAATTGCTTTGGATAGTTGACTCCAGGTATTTAAACTCATCTACTTTCACGACCACTACTCCTTCCATCTTCACCGTTGCACCTGCCTCCCTGTCATTCATAGTCATGTATTCTGTCTTGCTTCTACTGACTTTCATTTCTCTACTCTCCAGAGCATACCTTTATCTCTTCAGGTTCTCTTCCACTTGCTCTCTACTCTCACTGCAGATCATAATATCGTCTGCAAACATCATGGTCCATGGAGACTCCTGCCTGACCTCATCTGTTAGCCTGTCCATCACCATGGCAAACAAGAAGGGCTTTGAGCAAGCCTGCTTCATGCTACATTTCCCTCTAGTCCGCTGTTGGTCTGCATACACTTTGGACGAGCCCAGCACGCATGCAGTGCTGCTCATGCTCACTTTTTTCATCTACCAGGCCAAGCGGTTGATGCATGCACACCAACCATCATTTGTAGTTTCACTCCCATCCGATAGTTAGCGACAAGGCACTGACGCACCAGGATTTTTCACAACGAAGAAACATGAGAGCAACGCACTTCAACCAACATGGCATCGTACTGTCACCGAGAGAAAAAGGGAGCGCTGTACCGTCACCGAGAGGAAAAAGGAGCTGCTGTTATTATATTCTGCAGCAGAATCTACACCAAAAAAAGAAGAAGGCATAGCATGTCACCACTGAACTTGCATCTTCTTCTTCTTCTCGTTGCAATGGTTTAGATCCTATTTGGCTGTCTTATTTGTCTATTTCCCAGTTTGCTATATGTCAATAATGAGTTTTTCTTCCAACTCAAAGCTCAGTCGTGGAGTTCCACAGGAATCTGTGCTAGGCCCTTACTCTTTTTAGTTTATATATGCTTCGTTAGGCAACATTATTAGAAAGCACTGTATACATTTTCACTGTTATGCAGATGGACACACATTATACCTGTCAATGAAGCCAGATTGATAGTAATCAATTAGCCAAGTTAGAAGCCTGTCTTAGGAAATCAAAGCTTGGATGACTTGCAATTTCGTGCTATTAAATTCAGATAAGACTGAAGTCATTCTTGTTGGTCCAAAAACCCTTAGAAATACCTTTCCAAATCAAACTTTTAGTTTGGATGCTGTTACTCTTTCTCTTAATAGCTCTGTGAGGAACCTTGGAGTTATTTTGATCAAGATCTGTTTTTCAATTCACATATTAAATTTGTTTCTAAAACTGCTTTCCATCATTTGCGTAATATTGCAAGATTAGAAGCATCTTGTCTCAGAGTGATGCTGAGAAACTGATCCATGCTTTTGTTAGCTGTAGATTAGACTACTGTAACTCTTTATTATCAGGTTGTCCTAAAACATCTTAAAAAGTCTTTAGTTGATCCAAATGCTGCAGCAAGAGTTTTAACAGGTACTAGAAAGAGAGATCATATCTCTCTGGTTCTGGCCTCCCTTCATTGGCTTCCCATAGAGTTTAGAATTAAGTTTAAAATCCTTCTTCTCACTTTCAAAGCTCTAAACAATCAGGCCCCTTTTTATTTAAAAGATCTGAAATTACCCTATTATCCTAACAGAGCACTACGCTTTCAAAATGCTGGATTACTTGTAATACCTAGAATCTCCAAAAGTACAATGGGAGGCAGAGCCTTCAGTTATCAAGCTCCTCTCCTGTGGAACCAGCTGTCAATCTGGATTCGGGAGTCAGACTCAATCTCTGTTTTTAAGAATAGGGTTAAAACCTTCCTTTTTTGATATAGCCTACAATTAGGGAGGGATCATGTGTCTCTGAACCCTCCCTTAGTTGTGCTGCTAATAGGTTTAGACAGCCGGGGGACCTCCAGTAACGCACTGCGCGTCACTCCTTTCTTTACTCTAAATGATTTTTTTTTTTTTTTTTGCTGGTCTTTAACATCTGTTTGTACTCTCCCATAGATTGAGTCCCCATCGTGCTGTTTGCTCTCTACATGTCTGTTCTTTTCATCTTCTCTATCCCCTCACCCCCCAGCCTGTCGCAGCAGATGACTGCTCCTGCCTGAGCCTGGTTCTGCTGGAGGTTTCTTGAGTGGTTAAAAACCACTCCCACTCTGTGATTCCGCGGCCAGTCACATCTCTGCGTCTTAGTGCGTCTCAGTGTGACAATGAAAAATTAAAAGCTGTATTTCCGGTCTTCCAGTACAGACACAGCCATAAACAGAAAGCCAAAGGAGTGTTTGATTGGTTTAGAATGAGACTGACATTTCATTCGACCAACAAGAGCCTTGATTTGGGTTTTTAAACCTTGAATAAACCAATGATCGAAAACCTAGCAAGATGGACCTGGCCTTCAACGACCGCGAATACAACGAGCCAATTGAAGCTGAGTAATCTGATGATGGACATGTCGTTTAGTCAATCAATTTCTGACTGGGAGTGGAGTGGGAGTGGGCAAACAACCTGAATCTGTTTTTCAATAAGTTTGACCAACCCGCCCTCCCCCCTGACTGCACAACAACCACTGCTGCTTCTGAAGACATCAAGTCCTGCTGCCCACTACCACTCCACCAACACCCCCCCACTCCCGACACACAGCCCCCCCAACTGACCCTCACTAAGTCCCAGGTGAGGACGGAGCTGAGGAAGATCAAGGCGAGGAAGGCGTCGGGACCGGACGGCATCAGTGCAAAGCTCCTCAAGTCCTGTGCAGACCAGCTGTGTGGGATTGTGGAGTACATCTTCAATCTGAGCCTGAAGCTGGGGAGGGTACCACAGCTGTGGAAAAACATCTTGTGTGGTACCTGTACCAAAGACTTCCCACCCCAAAGATCTGAACAGCTACAGACCAGTGGCCCTGACGTCCCACATGATGAAGACCCTGGAGAGACTGCTCCTTACTCACCTCCGACCCCCTGGTGGGACCAGCGATGGATCCACTCCAGTTCGCCTACCAGCATGGCATTGGGGTGGAGGATGTGGTGATCTTCCTTCTTCACTGTTCTCTGTCCCACCTGGAGAAGCCTGGGATGCGGTGAGGATCATGATCTTTGACTTCTCCAGTGCTTTCAACACCATCCAACCGATGATCCTGAAGGACAAGCTGCTGTCCGCAGGGCGGTGGACAGCAGCTTGTCCTTCAGGATAAGGACAAGCTGGTCCAGGGTGGACCAGCACCTGTCCGCAGGGGACCAGCACCTGTCCGCCAGCACCTGTCCGCAGGGGTGGACCAGCACCTGTCATCATGGATCCTGAACTACCTCACATACCGGCCTCAGTTTGTGAGATCCGGGACTGTGTGTCCGACACAATCATCAGTAGCACGGGGGCCCACCAGGGAACGGTTTTGGCTCCCTTCCTGTTCACACTTTTATACTGCGGACTTCTCACACAACACAACACACTGCCATCTACAGAAGTTCTCTGACGACTCTGCGATCGTCTGCCTCATCTCCAACGGAGATGAAGCTGAGTACAGAGGGCTTATCCAGGACTTTGTGGACTGGTGCCATTGGAACTGGCTCCAGATCAACGCGAGGAAAACTAAGGAGCTGGTGGTGGACTGCCACAGGCAAGGACAACCCCTCACAGCACCAGTAAATATACAGGGAACAGACATCAAGGTGGTGACATCCTACAAGTACCTGAGTGTTCATCTGAACAATAAACTAGACTGGTCACACAATACCGACGCACTCTACAAGAAGGGACAGTGCAGGCTGTTCCTACTGAGGAGACTCAGGTCTTTTGGTGTACAAGGGGCACTGCTGAAGTCATTCTATGACACGGTGGTGGCATCAGCCATCACTTTTGGAGTGGTCTGCTGGGGCAGTGGCATTACAGGAGCTGTAGGAAGAAACTGAACAAACTGATCAAGAAAGCTAGCTCTGTCCTGGGGCAGCACCTTGACCCAGTGGAGGAGATGGGAGAGAGAAGGATGGTGGCTAAACTGTCATCTCTGCTGGAGTCCGAGTTCCACCCTATGCAGGACATACTGAATGCACTGAGGAGCTCATTTAGCAGCAGACTACATCATCCTAGGTGCACAACCGAGAGGTTTTGCAGGTCCTTCCTACCTACGGCTGTCAGACTGTACAACCTAAGTAGGGCTGCTCGCAGAGATGGCAAAAAGACGTGCAACCTAATAGTATTGAATGCAAAAGATGCAATAGACTTACACAATGGTCCCCTCCGGTTTACAACTAGGAAAATACCGGTCGCTATGGAGGGTGAGAATATGTATGGGTACATAATCATACCATGTAGGATAACTAAGTAGACGGCTGTGCTGTTTCATTCATCTAGCTACAATGCTCTGCACTGTGGTGTTTATATATTTACATATTTATTCCATCTAGCTACAATGCCCCACATTGTGTGTTTATATATTTATATATTTATTCCATCTAGCAACAATGCTCCACACTGTGTGTGTTTATATATTTACATATTTATTCCATCTAGCTACAATGCTCCACACTGTGTGTCTATATAATATATTTATATTTATATGTACATATGTATACTCGCTGCTCTTGTTTTTCTCTTGCCTTCTGATTGTTGCTCTGAGTGTTGCTATCCCTGTGCTGTTGCAATCCTGGAATTTCCCCATTGTGGGATTAATAAAGGCTTGTCTTATCTTATCTTATCTACTTCAATGACACCCTACATGCACTGGTTCCGTGTTTATATTTCTGGTAAAATGCCATGCGTTCCCGTGCGTAAAATCTTTTTGGACTCCACCGCTGTGTGACGCGCAGTCCTTTGTGATGCTGTGCAGAAGGGTCAGGGTAACATTAGCCATTATTTTACTTGTTTTGAAAAATGGTTCACAAATTAAACCGAAAGGGCATGCATGAAATGAGATGATGTCAGGTGATCTGGGCAACAATGGAGGTTGCAACAACGGAATAGCTGACGATTGTCAGATGCCAGCGGACAGTACCAGCGACAGTGCGGTCGTGGATAGGTAAGTCTTATAATCTAAATTATTCTTTATCGATAAAAATAGTCATAAAAATAACTTTTGACCACTCGGTAATTACAAGGGTCCCGCATGCCGACATTTTGGTGTGCGCCGTGTGTGTGTGTGTGTGGGGGGGGGGTTATTTGTTACTGTGTATATTGCAGAAAAATTTAATAATTTTTTTAGTATAATTTTTATTTCACTGTAGGCTATTTTTTCCTGTAAAAAAAAAAAAGGAACTGTGCTGTGTATGTCTGTGTTATTATGCCTTTGTTTTACTGTGTAAACGTGATCTGGTGAATTGGAGCCCTGACCAAGTCAGCACACTAATGTGAGCACCCCAGGTGGACCCCAGTATTCAATCTGTACATTTTCAATCCAGTGATTACAAAATGATTCATAATTTTCTAAAGCCTCATTCAGAACATCATAGTCCCACAGACTGGTTTTCATCTGGGGCAGCATTTATAAATCACTGGATGGAGAATGCACCTGTACATGTACAGATTGGATTCCGTGGTCCACTTGGGGTGCACACTTGGTCAGGGGTCCAGTTGACCTGTATCTGTGTAAACTGGTGAGATAGTTAACTCTGGAAAAATTGGAGGGGGCGAGGGTTGTTTTTGTGTATACTTTAGTGAAATGTATTAATTTTTTAGCATAGTTTTTCTTACACTGTAGGCTATTTTTGCCTGTAAAAGAAAAACAGGAACTGTGCTGTGTATGTCTGGGTTATTACCCCTTGGTTTTACTGTGCAAACTGCTGAGACGGTGAACTCTGGAACACAGTTTTCCAAACTGTGCCATTTGGCACAGTTCAAGAACGCCTTGTTACAACCTGAGAAAAAAGCTGTGTAATACAGTGATCCCTCGCTACTTCGCATTTCACCTTTCGCGTTTCACCTTTCGCGCCCTCAGTGCATCGCGGATTTTTCAAAAATATTCATCAAAAATTCAAAATTGAGAAAAAATAGCACGGAAGTTGCCTGGGCGCTAGCAGAAGGCAGGGAGACTACATTAGAACATCAGGTATCAACACGGAGAGCCGCACAACTCAAAATCCACCTCTCTGACCACCGCTCCACTCCTCTCCGCCCCACCTCTTCACCGCTCAGGAATCTCGCAAGCTGATTGGCCGAGACGTTTTACCTCGCAAGCTGATTGGCCGAGACGTTTTACCCAGCTTCTCTCCCTGCAGAGTGCCCATACCCAGCGAAGGAAGACTGCATTCATTGTTCTTTATCGCTTGTGTTGCTTAGTGGCACTTTTCGCTGTTCTCTTGTGCCTTTTTGTGCAAAATAGTGCTTGTGACGCCCTTGGGGGGGGGGGGGGGTGACGCTACTTCGCGGTTTTTCACTTTTCGCGGTCGGTTCTGGTCCCCATTAAACGCGATAAGTGAGGGATCACTGTATATTCATTTTCTGTGGTATTGTTACAAAATTTTGCCCTGAGTTTGAAAACACTTGGTTCTACATTTCTGTTGTGTTTTCCAGCAAGTATCTGACAGCTGTATGTTATTTGCAAGCATTTGTATCTACAAAAACACCCAGGCGAACTTTATTTTCTTCACTTCAGTATGTTCAGATGATTGTTACTCAGTGGCAGGAGCACTTAAAGAGATTATGACTGTTTTGCCAAAAAATTCAGAGTTTTCTTTTAAATGAGACCAACCCCATGAAGATGCTGCAAAGAGTTGAAGAACAGCTTTTGATTTACTTTGGGCATGTTATTTTTAGGCGTTTTTAGGGAAATTGAACAGAGTGGAAGAGGGAGTTTTTCCTCTAAATAAAGTTGAATTGAACTGAATGAGAACTGGGCCACGAATGGGGAATTCAGTACACTGGTGCAGGAGATGAGACTTCTGGACGGAGAAAAACACCACCAGTACTTCCGCATGTCTGCCTCCCGTTTTGATGACCTCATCCGTTGGATTTCCCCATTCATACCGCACAAGAAAACACACAGCTGTCCAGTTGGTGTTCCTGAAAGGTTGGCCGTAACTTTTCACTTTTTAGCCACAGGATCGTCACAGCAAAGCATTGCAGCTAGTTACAGACTGGGCAGTTCTACTGTGTGTGGGATTGTTCCCGAGGTTTGCCAGGCTCTGTGGGACAGCCTGCAGTCAGAGTTTGTATTTTTCCCATCCCCAGCACAGTTTCAGGACATTGCACGTGATTTCTGGAACATCTGGAATTTTCCACTTTGTCAGCTATCGACGGTAAACACGTGCAAATTAAAGCACCGCCAAAGTCGTGTAGTGACTATTTCAATTACAAGCGCACCTATCCTGTTGTTCTCCTGGCTTCTTGTGATGCACACTACCGTTTTACAATGGTTGATGTCGGGGCCTACAGCAAAGAAAATGATGCAGCGATATTCAAGGAGAGTGTGTTTGGAGCAAAGCTGACTGAAAGAACCCTGGCCATACCCGCACCAACAGCCCTCCCAGGCACAGATGTGCACAGCCCACACGTGTTTGTGGCAGATGCAGCCTTCCCACTACATTGAAACCTGATGCTCCCATTCCCAGGTGTGTATTGCTTATTGACATAAGCTGCAGTGGTGGTACTGAAGTGTTATGTTAAAATGTTGTTTTATAGCTATGTTTTATTGTGTGGCCCCTCTGTGCTGTGCACAGTAACTAATTTTCTTAATGTCAAATTTGCACAGGCTCAAATCTCACAGGAACAGAAGATCTTCAACTACCGTCACTCCCGGGCACGGATCCTGGCAGCACGGTGGAGGATCTTTGGTTGGCCAATTGAGTGCATCCCAGAGAATGTTGTTTTGATAATCAAGGCTTGTGTAGCACTATGCAACTTCCTGACCCGCACTGATGCTGGAGCCCCAACAGACAGCCGCTACATTCCACCAAATTATGCAGACAGCCCTACTACTGCAGGGGACATCCAGCCAGGGGAGTGGAGGTGGTTTGTGGAGGGGGACAACAATCTCCTTGGGGCAAATCGTGTCTTGTTGGCACGGGCAACACGGGCTGCACTCAAGACCCGGCACAACCTTATGACCTTTCTTTCAAATGCCTGTGGGATGTGTGCCATGGCACGGTAGCAGTCCTGTGGCAAGGGGCTCTCAGCAAGCACAGCATAACATTTGTACATCACTCCTATGGGTAGTACTGCACAAATAAAAAGTGATCTGTACTTGTTTTTCCAATGCATAAAGTAAATTTTGCCAATAAACGCTTGTTTGCTTGAGATGTCTTAATTACTGGGTGAATGACTACATCAATGTTAGTTTATAAATTTTAAACTCAGATTAGATTTTTTCCCATGGATAAACTAATTTTTGTTTGTGCAAAAGCATAATTTTTTTTCAAATTACTGTCCTTGTCCAAAATTTCCTGGACATTAATTGAATTATTGCAGCAGTTTTTTTTAATCCTAATTTGCAAATTTCTTTACATTTTTTTTCATTTGATGTGTACATTTTGCCCTAATAAACACACAACTTCTCATTTACAAATTTGGACTTTTTTTTCTATGTAACTAATTTTTCTTTGTGAGGCAAATACCATTTTTTTTAAAGAAAATCCATTCTGTTTTTGCTTAAAAACAGTAGTGTTTTACACTTTACTACTAAATGAAAACAATAACCAAAAACACCCTGTATGGGAATATGTTTTTAATTTCACACCACAAACATGCAAGCTATATGTTTACAAAAAACATATTTACTTTCCAAACAGAGAAAACACACCATGCAAGCTATATGTTTATAAAAAACACCTTTTTTCCAAACACAGAAAACAAACCATATATGTACAGTTGTATACAAAAAGGTCCTAAGCATGCCAACTAATTGCACCTAGCCCGCTACAATGACTGCATCTGCTGTTTAGCTTTCAGAGCTGGGGTAATTGTGCAGTTCAACTAAAGTATATATCTGCAGTTGGACCTCAGACCTTTTTGGCTGGGGGATTTTTTCAAGGGTACGTCCGACCAATACTCCAAAACACATTTCAGCACTTTCACTGGACTGCTCCTTTTCAATTTCTTGGAGCTGTTTCTGGATTTTTTTTTCCTGAGTCAGTATGAGTTTGCCCCTTCTTTGCCTTTTGGGTGGCCTCACAGGTGGTGATGTGGGAGGCCTCAGTGAGGCCATGGATGGCCTGATGACGAGGGGCATGGTGATGGTGGACAAAGGGGGGAGAAGAGTCATGTCCCCTGGGGAGGGCAAGCTTGTTAAAAGGTTCAGTGTATTGCAGGGTCCCTTTGTGAGGCTATGGCTGCTATGACGGTGTGCAACGGTGATGGTGGACCGAAGGGGGACAAGTGTTAATATTATGTCCCTTGGAGGGGGAGCAATGTTTGTCACCTGGGTTCATTATTGTTCTCTGAAGATGGGTGTTGTCAGAGGGTGAAGGGTTAGGAGAAATGTTGTTTGTGTTCAAAGTTTCCAGTGTGTTCTATAAAAAAAGTGAGAAGATACACATTCAACCACTATAGGCGCTTTTCCATTAGCCCCGCCCAGCCCCCAATTAGAAAACCCGACTCGACTCACTTCGATTCGGTTCTGCCTCGGTTGCGTTTCACAACATTACTGCTGGCACACTGCTGGCACACTGCTGTGGGTGGGATTGTTGAACAGCAGGTGGCGCCACACTCTCGTGAGATGAAAACACGCGACCAAATCCTCCACAACAAAGAAAATGGCTGATGACGAGTTGGAGCTAAGGAAGTCGGAAAGGAGAGAGGAATGACTGTGACATGAAACTGGTGAAATCTATGGTGCTGACTTTTTGTGCTCTGCATCATCTGTGTGAGAGTCATGGAGAGACGTATGACACTACATTGGATGATGCAGTAGATGAACCAGTGGTGGCAGGGCACAGAGAGCAGAGGAGCAGGGTGCCGATATACGAGATGCTGTGCATGCAGTACTTGTCTAGCAATAGGTTAGAAATGTAATTTCATCACATTTTTGTGCATACATATTTCAAAAAGTTTTTTTGTAAATAAAATGTTGTGCATGTTCCATCTACCTGTCCTCTGTTGTTCATCACGCTTATCTGTTAAGGTACGGGTATTACATACCTGTCAAGGGCAAACCTCATGCCTCCCTTATTGGGGCGGCTTTCACACCTGTACTGAGTACTTAAAACACTGTATTTATCGGCAGATGAAAGAAAATGAAGGAAAAAAACTAAACAAAAAACTAAACAAACAGCAACTGCAACATGAATCTATTTCAAACATATTTATTCAAATGTACACTTATATGGACACAAAAATCTTGAGCCATAACTTTTTGGTAATGTGAAAATAAGCCAAGTAGCACAAAAAAAATAAATAAAATAAAAAATAAATAAATAAATAAAAAATAAATGATTTAATAATAAATAAATAAAAAAATATTTTTCAAATTTACATTAGCACAAGGTAGGATTGATTAATTTGAAAGTACACAATAAGAATTATTCTGAATATAGTTTCTAACTGTCAGCTAGATACTGTATATACCCTTGGAATTAAAGAGTTTTTAATTGTCAGCTTTGTTACACTAATGCATTGGATGACACTTGAAACAAGAAAATGTTCACTGATGCTGCTTGTTCTAGTTCCAAGTAAGATAAGATAAGATAAGATAAGATAAGCCTTTTAGTCCCACAACGGGGAAAATTCCAGGATTGCAACAGCACAGGATAGCAACACTCAGAGCAACAATCAGAAGGCAAGAAAAAAAACAAGCAAGCAAGAGCAGCTAATATACATATGTACGTATTACTATAAAATATCTATATATACACACACACACAAGACACACAGTGCAGAGCATTGTCGCTGGATGGAATAATATATGAATATATGAACACACAGTGCAGAGGCATTGTAGCTAGATGGAATAAATTTGTAAATATATAAACACCCTCAGTACGGAGCATTGCAGCTAGGTGGAATAAATATGCAAGTATATAAACACACACAGTGCGGAGCAATGTAGCTAGATGGAATAATATGTCGATATATAAAATATAAACCACCATGTGCTGAGCATTGTAGCTAGATGGAATAATTATGTAAATATATAAACACACACAGTGCAGAGCATTGTTGCTAGATGGAATGAAACAGCATAACCGTCTACTTAGTATCCATACATGGTATGATTATGTGCCCATACATATTCTCACCCTCCAAGCGACCGGTATGTTCCTAGTTGTATGCGGAGGGTGACCATTGTGTAAGTCTATTGCATCTTTTGCATTCAAAAAAACTATTAGTTTGTTACGTCTTTTTGCTATCTCTGCGAGCAGCCCTGCTTAGGTTGTACAGTCTGACAGCCGTTGGTAGGAAGGACCTACGAAACCTCTCGGTTGTGCACCTGGGATGATGTAGTCTGCTGCTAAATGAGCTCCTCAGTGCATTCAGTATGTCCTGCATAGGGTGGAACTCGGACTCCAGCAGAGATGACAGTTTAGCCACCGTCCTTCTCTCTCCTATCTCCTCCATCGGATCAAGGCGCTGCCCCAGGACAGAGCTAGCTTTCTTAATCAGTTTGTTCAGTCTCTTCCTATCGGCTGCAGTAATGCCACTGCCCCAGCAGACCACTCCAAAAGTGATGGCTGATGCCATCACCGTGTCATAGAATGACTTCAGCAGCGCCTCTTGTACACCAAAAGACCTGAGTCTCCTCAGCAGGAACAGCCTGCGCTGTCCCTTCTTGTAGAGTGCATCAGTATTGTGTGACCAGTCTAGTTTATTGTTCAGATGAATACCCAGGTACTTATAGGATGTCACCATCTCGATGTCTGTTCCCTGTATAAGTAGCAGCCTTTGCTGACTCTAGCATTTCTGAAGTGGCAGATCAGATCAGGTGGCAGATCACTTCTGATCTGCCACCGATGGGGGTAGATTGTGCTCTGCCACAAAATGACAAACCATCACTTCTGCTAGTGATGCATTGGATTGGGAAGGCATTGGTTCTCTCACTGGCTGAAAATGTTCATCCATTGATCGATACGTTTTCGATTTGGCTACACAGTTTTTGTGGCCCTGTGTAGCGAAGTGCGACTTCAGGTCGAAAATCCCCGATGCAGTTCACTTTTATGCTCCTCCTACATGGAACACGAAGGAGTGTGTAGGGGATTCCTCTCTGATCCGGAGCCGCAGGACAACAGAAGAAGGTGTTGAGGCCATCAGCATAATGATCAGTCCACAACTTCTCACTGTTGTGATAATTGCTCACGCTGAGTGCTCTGCCAGCCCGTACGCTGTGGGGGGTCACACACATGACGTGATTCCTCACACTCTCAATAATTTTTTTTCCGTATATTTTTCTTTTTGGAGTACTGAAATGGCAATACGCCCGTATTTGCTAAAATTGCATTTCCCGTATTAAAATACGGCGAAACCATATCACTTGACAGGTATGTAATTACATGCAGAAACACCGCACAGGCCATCTTCACAAAAATCCAGCTCGACAAGCCACTTTTGCTTAGGTGGAATGCAAATTGAACTATAAATCATGTTGCTGAACATGTCATATTCCCATGTAAAGGTCTCTCACTTTTACTACAAATTGATTTTTAATTTTTGGGAAAAGGGAATATAAATTTTGCACAACTTGTTGGTAACAACAGTTGTGTGCCACCAAAAACAGTTATGGCTCCTTGTCCGATTTTTGTCTACTGTCATTAGTGCCAAATTTTGCTATATTTCTTCTTAATTTATTAAATTTTGACTGGTGATGCAACATTCAATTTACATGTACTTACCAGTACCTCATGTACATGTACTTACTTACCTCTTCACTTCCGCCCTCCCAAGAGAGCAGACGCTTTTTCCTTCTCTCTTGCTCTGACTTTTTTTCCTTCCCCCCCAACTACTGGATCCCAGCTTGCTGTTGTCTGTCTGCGTCTAACTGCGACCGTCGAAAGAAATTATGGAGTTAATAAGCTGGGCTTTGAACACAATTGACACTATTTTTTCAACAAGGAAAAGTGCTCCGGGGGAAGCTGTCTGCCCCGCAGGAACGGCTCCAGCGGGCTATTTACGTGACACAAGTAATTGGAGGATCTTGTGTCTCACTAATCTCTCTATCGAAGATATTGAAGATTTGTATGTCTTCGTAATAATGGTGATCGGGATCTTTCTGATTGGAACTGGGATTGTCCTGGTGTACCGCAAATTGCTGAAGATGGATACAACCTATCAAAATGCTGGCCAGGCGAGGTGCATCTGTCAAATTGAAAAATTGGAGAAGACCCTGATAGCGACAAATGGAGAACTGTCTCGGAAGGTGGATTACATCATGTTCACGCTCAGGTCTATCCACGACAGACTCAAAGCCCCGCAATGAAGGATTAAGTACTGAATCTACAGAAGAAATAAAAAGCTCCTTCTCTGTGATCAGTCCTATTTGGCCCAATTTCCCCATGAAAATTTCCTCCTGGCTGTCTGCAGTCTGTGTTTTCAAAACAACGAGCACAAGGCCTTGGACAGCACCTGCTCAGATAATCGCAAGGACGATTTGGTGAGCAGCAGACAAAACATCTCCTGCCAAGTGCCCTTGTTGTTCTCCTATTATCACAACACTTTGCATCAACAGTGCACACATATTGATCCACCGAACTGAAATAAAGATACACACACTGCTCTCTTGTGTCCTGTGTCCTGTGAAACTTGTCCGCGAATGTGCATTGAGAGCTTTTTTTTTCCTTGTAATCATAATATTGATTGATTATGCAACCAGTATTCTGAATCAATGATTTTTTTGCTCCCTTCCTATTGTTCCCTTGTATTATTCTTATTCTTATGCTATCTGTACCCTCTATCCTGTTGGCAGGCGCTTCCCCGATGCAGCCGTGTCACTGGAAATGCAGGTTCATTTTCTGTGTCAAGTCAAATTCTCTCGTATGTTATCAGTGATCTGTTAATGTACTTGGCAATAAATCTTTTCTGATTCTGATTCTGATTCAGTGTAAGGGAAAATAGAAATACTTAATAAATAATAAATATGATCAGGTATGAATTATTTAATTTATATTGATGTATTGGAATCTGAGCTCAAATCTCATTTCATATACATCAGAAAAGTTAATAACACTCGTAAGGGGCACCAGACTTCTATCTTTAAGAAGCAATTTGATCTTTAATTTCACTTTATACCTGTTTGATCAATCAATAAATTAATCAATAATCAGTCTCAAAATTTTCCGTGAATTCGATACCTGGCTGAAACAGACTCAGAATGAAATAAATTCCCAAACAATTTCTCTCATTTTTAAATATTTTATTAAATGAAATGATTAACAGACATTGTAGTAATTTCATTAATCATAAAATCAATCTTGTAAATGATAGATTAACAATGTCAATATTTTCGGAACCAGGGTTTAAACTGAGAAATGAATTCTATCAGTTTGAGTTAACAGATTATAAAAAAAAAAAACGCAAATTTATGGAGAAAGTTTACTAATATGAAAAAGTCCTAAATTAATCTTAAGAAATAAAAATGGAATTTTAATGAAAAGAAGAGTTATTGTAAGGGCTTCTTAATTTGCATCTGATTAGATATACAAATTATTACCGAACCTCAGTCGTTTAATTCAGCAGTTGGAATGAAAGTTTGCAGCTCACGTGCTCCTCGGTCGATGGTTCGGTCGTCGTCCTCAGCCCAAGATTTCGTGGATGTTAGGGGAAATATCTGCCCGCAGATATTTCAGGGTCCACAGTTCGACCTTTAAATTCAAGCGGTCGAGGGGGGCTGGATCTTGGCCCGTAAGACCCACAGTTGAAACTGGGTTAGATGACTTTTCTTCAGCGTGTGATGAACAGCCTTGATTCCTCAGCTGCACATGACGTGGAAGCTGCGTCTTCTCAAGAGGTCTTCGATAATAATTAAAAGATATCTAATCCGATCTCAAATTAAAAAGGCTTCGGACTTTAGATAAAAATAGCAGTTTCTGGTGGGTGCCTTGGTCAAGAAAAATATTATAAAATAAAGTCAAGATTAAAGTTTACATATAAAACAAATGGTGGTTTTACAGAAAGTTTAACAAAGAAAAAGTGATGAATAAAAAATTGGAGTTTAACTCCGATTAGGAATTGAGCTCAAAGAAATAGGAATTCCTAGGTATTTAAGAGAAAAAAGAAAAATACAAAGTGACATAAACAAATTACGAGTTATCTGCTCTGTGTTCAGAAAAGCGACATGTGGTCAGACGGTCCTTTGTTCTTCTTGCTGTGTGTAGACAATGGAGAAGATCAGAAAAAAAAGGGAGCCGAGCCGGACAGAGGATCTGCAAAGAGTGTCCGGAGCAAAAGAGAGTGAAGCAGGAGTCTCTCTCTTTATATAAGCTCTGTTGAGTTTCGCGGGCTTCCGGCCTGACCGGAATCTCAGCCAATGAGCGTCTTCGTGGGCGGGCTCAATGAACTTTTAGTCCAATGAACAAAACAGTCTATTGTGTGGAGCGCTTTGGGAGGAAGAGTTGTCATGCAGAGATTGGCTGTGGGAGTCACATGGTTTTAGAGGCAAAACTTTGATACATACTGGAAGTAATATTTCCCCTTTATGTATTAAACTAAGATAACTTTAGTGCTTAGTAATAAATTATAAGCAGTGCTTCTAAATCAACATGCAGGAATAAACATTCATATAAACATAGCATGCATATATATAAAATCACAGATTAATGCATTTACCACATATTTTCCACATCAAAAACTCAGAGTCCATCTGCATTTTCATAGTTCTGAAAAGAATGAATGTTAGAATTGAGTTTGTAATAATGTACTTTAAAGTTCACTGTTTAAATCCAGCGTTTCCAGAGTTTAAGGAAATTAACTGAGTTGTGGATCTGTTGCATGTTTTATGGGGGCAATAAAAGTGAATCCGGACATTGGGGAAATCCTTAGGCTGGTTTTAACAAAAGAAGGGGGATTTCAGCTGTGGCCTGGAGGGAAGAAAATCCATTTTTTCTGTGTTATTTCCTGGATGAAACAAAATGTCTTTAAGCAGAAAAATAATTGTTGCTCGAGCCAAAGTGAGATGATGCTACAGACCCCCCTCTGGTATCAATGGTGACGTTGATTCAGCGTTGATAGCAATCCTAAGGCATCAAATCCCAATTTGGCGAGGCTTGATCCAAATGCTGAACTAAAGTTCTGATGTCGATAAAGTCTAAGCTTGTGAACAGTATCTATTTCCAAAGTGTAGGTCCTTAAATTTGGTTTTCTGAAAAACTTCTGGAAATTTCAAAAATAATTTTGGCGTGACCAAATATAAACATTGTATAATGTCTAGGAGTATACTAAAGTTCTGTATAAGCCTGTAAAGACTTAAAAATTCTGGGTACAAAAAAAAAGTGAACTACAGGTATGTGGATTTTGACATACTTGATATAAATGTTTTGGGTTGGCTGAAAAAATATCTAGTCAAAATTTCAAAAAAACAGTTAAATGTGCATAAAATCTAAATAGAGTATAAATGATTATTTGTATATACTCAAGGCAAGTATCCAAAAATCTTAGTCAAAAGCAAAAATAAAATTCTTTCATACTTGAGGTAGATTCAGACTAATCAATATTGAGGTGACTCAAGGAGGTTCAAATTGAATTTGTTTAGTTAGACTAAACCATGGTTCCACAGATGTCCAAATCATAGGGTGTTTGAGGCTTTTGTTCAGAAAAACTGAGTGGGCATAGGATGTCGTTATCATTCTTTGGATGGCAATGAGAAGTAAATTTGGATTTACTGCAAAAAGGATATGATGAGAGAGCATATTCATTGCTAAAGCGTTAACTGAAAAGCTAATGTTTCTAGCTACTTCTGAGAGTACCATAGACATTGGCTGTGTGTGAGCATAGTCAACCTTTAACTCAAGAGCAAAGAGTTCCAAGACCTTGTTGAGTTTGACTGAAGCTTCTGAGCCAGCATTCAAACCAACACAGTGTCTTGTAAGATTTTGGTAACCCATTTGTGGTTCGACAAACCTGGCGTTTCGGTTTAGCGGTATTGACTGAAGTTAACAGTGGGCCATGCTAAGGTTAACTACAGGCTCTAACGATGGGGGCTGTTATCAAGAATCCACCCGAGGATCTTTGACCTTTCGTTTGGCTTGGCCCACATTCTGACTTGGTAACAGTGGGTGTGATTGCTAGGCAGATGGCTAAACTGATAAACAGGAAGGCCATCATCTTGGCAAACATAAAAGTGAGTGGTTTTGGATCTTAATCTTCTTGTTGATCTTTCTTTAGATACCTGGTTGGCAAATGAAAATTCCTCTTAGAGGTGGAATGATTTCTTTTAGATGGATGTACTTTATTGATCCCAAAACTGGGAAATTACAGAATAGAGCTTAAGAGATTGAACTCTAAACCTTGTGCTTGTTTTTTTTCTCACCTTTGATGGGAGTTTTAAGATTATTAGCTCAAGCTAATGGTGTTGTATGTCTTGTGTATACTATTGGTAATAGTAAGTTGATTGAAGTTTATTAGATTTTACAGAGGTCTTTGAACTTAGTTTAAGGGCTAATTTGGTTTTTAATATACCCCTTTCCTTCTGGAAGTTTGATGCAAGTTAACTAATTGTTTGGAGAGATTTGACTGAGTGTACCTGAGGCTAGTAGTTAGCTACAGTTATTTCTCAGACGTAGGTTTGATTTTAATCTTATTTATGGACTTACTTTGACAGTGTTGTACCCGACAAGTCCCATGGGGTTTTGGTAAAGGTTACTCTGATTTTGGTGAGCCCATTTGAAAATGGGGTCCTGGGTTTGGCACTTGAGTGGCCAAAGTTTGTTGTTGACTATGTGTGGATTCATCCACTCGGGCAAGAATTTAGGAGTGATTTTCCTTTCCTGTAAATTTATTTCAGGTGTTTGCGGTACAAATGTGGGGTGGAAGATCTTGTCCCCCCTTCGCAGTTTGTCATGCGAGAGTTTTTGATCGTTGTACGCTTTGTGTCGTTTGGCGAATCGGTCTGAATGGTTTTGAAATACAGCCTTGGGAGCTTTGTATGTCGTTTTGACGCTTTTGTGCTCTGCAGCTGGAATGTTATAGGCAATGGCAGTCATCACCCCCCCTCTGGTTTCGAGGAACTCTGAGCGGTGGCGATGATGGTTCATCGGAAGCATGAACAGGAGTGCCATTGCATAGCTGCAGAGAAGATTGTGTGGCATGAAGTGGTTTCAATTTTGGTATGTTATAGGGTTTAGATGCGGGTAGCGCATGTATCGTTTTATCCGACCGGTGTTTGACGGTTTCATGGCTCATTTGCTTGCAAGGTTGAGTGACTGGGTGCCTTGCGTTTGCAAAAGTTGGTTTAATTGTTGCAAAAACTTGAGATTTCAGAGGGTCTAGAGAGCCGGTTGGTGTGGCTCTTGTGACCATGCAGGCCTCATGGGCGGGTGGGTGGGTTTCAAAATGTGACACCACCATTGAATCATGGGTATCAAGGGTTTTAAGAGGGCCGTTTGGGGTTTTCTGCTCGGCCTTTGAGTTTTCAAGATCATTTGAGTGTTTGGCTTGACCTTGTATTTGAAGGTGACTTTTGACTTCTCGTGGACAGTACTCACCTTGGTCTGGGCGGTCGCTTTCACTTGGTTGCAGTTGTTCCAACAGTGCTAGTTGTGTGAGACTTGGAGTGTCCAAAGTATTTAGAACAAAGCACTGTGATTCAGTTGTTCTTGTTGGGTCAAATGGGTGAGGGTGTTGCGTTTGAGCCCATAGTTTGAGGTTCTTGAAATCAATCAGTGGCTCAAAACGGTTCAGTAGGTCTTTGCCAACAAGTAATGGAATGGCGTCAAGTTTGGACACGTAGACCGGATGTGTCAAGGTCGTGGGTCCAATGGACATGTTTAGTAGTGAGACGCCCAACAGGGTTGTTTTAGTGAGCGCATATGGTCGCACGGCTAATGAACAGGGTTCCAGTTTCAAATATTTGTTAGCGCGGTTAGCGGCTACACGTAGTTTGTCAACAAGGGTGTGTGACATGAGAGTGATGTCAGCAGCGGTGTCTAAAACAGCGTCCTGACACATCATGTCTTCAAGGGTCAGTGGAAGGTAGAATTTCCGTGCCACCCCCCTCTCGTTTAAATCGCATAGGAATTGTGGAACCGGCGGTTCGACACAGAGTTGCGACACGTTGTTAGAGGAGTGGTCTGTAACCTGTGGTTGGGCTGCTATAACAGCACTGGACTGTGTTGAGTCCTTTGGTCCTTCCTCATTTGCATGAGGGATTTTCTTCTTGCGTTTCCTTCGTTTGGAATGCTTGTTTTGAGTTGGCACAGCTGATATAGCTAGAATGTTAGCAGTTTTATTCTCTTTGTAGTTTTGAATCTCTGCTAGGAGGTGTTGGACAGTTTCAATAGCTTCTCTAGTGAATGTAGGAGTTTCTTCTTCCTTCCAAGGTTTGTGATAGGTCTCTGCTTCTGAGCTTCTGTGATGGGATGGAGACCATTTGTCGTGGTTACGCGAGTCTTCCTATCGGTATCTGTCATCATGGTAGTCTGTATCGCGTTCTCGTGACCTATCCCATGGATATGGTCTACGACGGTAGTCGGGTTTTCGCAAAGTTGGTCCAAAGTGGTTATCCAGAGGACCTAGTTTGGTTTGACCTTGATGAGGCGCTTGGGAAAATGCTTCGGCTGTTGATGTACTCGCGGTGTAAGAGGTGGAGTAGAGCGAGGGGCACCTTCCAACTCCAAGGTGTTAGATGCATCGCTAATAGCTAGCACGGTAGCAGGCTCAGCGTGCTTGTTGCGACTTTGTTGCTGTTTTTGGAACGCATAGTGTGCAAACTCTCTCAGCTGACTTATTGAGTTTGACCTTGGGTTAGCTGTAACTCCTAGGTAATGACTCACAGAAGGATGGAGGTTTTGGATGAAGAGGGTCTTGAAATTGTGGTCTTCTTCCATCCCTGGTGTATTTTGAGATCCAAAATATGCAAGTAGGAGTCTCTGGTAGTAGGCTTGTGTTGGCTCTGAGCGACCTTGCTTCACGGCTAGGGCTGCGGGTTAGCCCTGCTTGTAGGCAGTCGTCGGAGAACTCCTTTCGATGGCTTCGCGGAGCAGCGTGTAATCTGCTTTGATGTTTGTCGGCTGTCTGTCCTATGAATTTTGATACTGACCTGTTAGATGTTTAGTTTAATCAGATAGATGTGATCGTCAGTCGTAGCATCAGGGTGCTTACGCAGGTAGTAATCAATGTCCTGTAAATAGACTTTGGCATCAGGTGAACCCGTAGGTCCTGGATCAAATTTGGTGATATTTCGCGCGATCTTGTCAAGGTCGCGGTCTGAAGGGGCACACGCACGCTGTCCACGCGGTCGTCCGTATTCGAAACGGGAATCGGGCGAGGGAGCACGGTGGATGTCCCGGTGTTCATGTCTTTCCTTTAGGAGCAGTTGACATTCCTTGTAGTCCTTCTTCACATTTTCAAGTTGACCTTCAACTCTTCTGAGTTCCTTCTTTGTGTCTTGAAGGGCATCTTCAAGTTCATTGTTGTCTTGATGAAGCGTGTCATTGTTATGCATCAACCGTTCCTTTCTGACTCTGCACGGTCCAAATCTTGTAACGCTTCATCCAGTTGGTTTTGAGTTTTGTCATTCTCCTCTTGAGATTGTTCCAAATTTTCCTTTCAGTGTCTCGTTCTCTTCTTGGAGAGATAGGATCATTGCTTGTTGATTTGCTAGCTCGTTCTCGGCTACCTTTAATCTTGCGACTAATGTTAGCGCAAACTTACCTAACACACTGGTGAGGTCCTTGCCTTCTGGTGGTTTTTCAGTGTGTTCATTCAAAAGTTCTTCAGTGAGTTGCTCCAATTCTTCGGGCTGTGTTTCCTTGACCCGTGTTGTGAAGCTAGAAGTTAAATTAGAAGTCCATGCTTCCAATGTTGTTTGAAGGTCATCCAGTTTGGTAAATTGGTCGGTTGTCTGATGACTCGTCATGTTTGACCGTTGTTGTTATTTAGCTTTTTTAAAAAAAAAATTCAACTTGATTATTCTTAAATTTGTTCAACAAGGTTTAACCTTGAGTGTTTTAGTTTACAACCGTGATAGTTGAAAGTTCCTTTAGAATTTGTTTCAAACTTGTAGGCTTGCAGGATGGGAAATAGAATTTGAAATTATTTAGAAATGTAGAGATGCTTCAAATAATTCGTTCGTTGAAACCATATGTTGATAAATAAAGTTGAATTGAAATTGGATTGAATTTGTTTCGCAAAACAAAACTGAAATTTCAATTGTGTGGATTGACTTCCTTCCTTTGATTTCAAGTCTAGTATTGGAATTTGTCATCAATAACTAGCTTTGGGATTTTGCAAAATGTCACTTTGAAAGTGAGGATTTTATTTACAAAAGAAATCCAAAAGCAAAAGAGGCTAAATGCTTTAAAGATTTAGGATTATAAGTCCCCACTTTCTTTTAAAGTTAAGGCTTTCCTTTGGTTTTATTTGTTAAAGCCTATTTTCAGTTGAAGCATTAAATGTTTTAAAATATTTACAAATTAGAAACAAGTGAATGGTTTGAATATTTGATATTCAAGGATTTCTTAGGAGTGAAGCCAATAGTGATCTTTCTTGATTGTGATCTATAAATTTCTTATTTACAGAATAATCAATGTTTGCACCTTTTTGACTTTTCTTTTAAATCCTGGGAAAAATTTGAAAATTATGCAGGTTGGTTAAATGTTTTTCTTTTCCTGTAGAGAAAGCATGAATCAGAAATGATACAATGAGTTTAAATAACACCTAGAGCTTCTCTTAAGTGTTAATTGCTTGATGTGGTTTCCTAAATTTGAGAAAGAGGAAAAATTATAAATATTCACTAAGTCTGTAAATTTGTTAAAATGCACAGGACTAGTCCTACTTTAATGCTACTCTTGAGTAAACATCAGCATTAGAATCCTTAAGCTAAAACTGGGTTTCTGTGGGAAGGGAATCACACCATATCACATTTAAAAACAGCAAAATAAGCACACATGTAGCTTCAAAGTTTGTAACTTTTTGCTTAAAAGTGTGTAAATATGTTTGCTTTTAGCTTAAAAGATTATAATATGTGGTTACATAAGTGATTAAATACAATCGAGGTGTTTGTATATGTTCCTGCTATAGGTATCTATGCAATGAGTGGTATTTCACCACTGAGAAAAAACTTTCAGAAGCCAACAGGTCCTTTTCCTTTTATTCTTGGCATAAAAGTTTGGATTAGTGTTAAATTTAGTTCATTCCGAATAATATGAATTGCTTTGAAGTTACTTTGAAGACTTAATTTGGTTATAAATCGTCTTTAAAGATTAGAAGTTTAAATAAAATTGGCAGTCCCTATGTTTCACCACAAGATGGAGGCAGTTTTCGTCTGCACTTCCAGAAGAGGAAACCCAACGACGTCACAAGGAGTCAAGGATCTCTACTCAAAATGGCGGCTACAGGGAACTCTACCTAGACTTAAGATGGCGTCGCTGAGCCGATCTACACATGCGCAGTTTTTTTTCATGCACAGCTTGACGGTCGCGTGCGTGACTGAGCGTGCACGTGCCACGTGGATGCAGCTCAAGCTTCAGTCCATAAAACCACGCCTTGCTTTCCAAAGGCGGGGAAAACTTTAGTCTCCCTAAACTTTATTCAACAAGTTTATACAATGGTTAATTCAATTAAATCCTCCAAGGGTTTGCTTCGCCTGTGGGGTGTTGAAATAATGGGGAAAACAAATAGGATTTCTTCACTATTTTGTTCCCAGCCTATTTTAATTATTCAGCGTGTAATCACTTAAGCATGCATTAAAAAAACTAAACTGACTAGGGTGCAGTGGGGTCTTCACCCCCACCTTCTCTTGGTCAGCAGACACACACACACACACAGCAGGAGTAATCAGGGGGGCGAATTCACCCCCTCCCCCTTGTGACACAGAGACAATAGACTGGCTGCAGACAAATGAACCACCTTTGTGAGTTAAAATTGACCAAAATCCCACACAGCTTATGTATTCATTTCTTTCTGAGTCTGTCAAGTTCAGCCAGGCCTCACACGGGGCACCAAAATATGTAAGGGAAAATAGAAAATATTTAATAAATAATAAATATGATCAGGTATGAATTATTTAATTTATATTGATGTATTGGAATCTGAGCTCAAATCTCATTTCATATACATCAGAAAAGTTAATAACACTCGTAAGGGGCACCAGCTTCTATCTTTAAGAAGCAATTTGATCTTTAATTTCACTTTATACCTGTTTGATCACTCAATAAATTAATCAATAATCAGTCTCAAAAATTTTCCGTGAATTCGATACCTGGGCTTGAAACAGACTCAGAATGAAATAAATTCCCAACAACTTCTCTCATTTTTAAATATGTATTAAATGAAATGATTAACAGACATTGTAGTAATTTCATTAATCATAAAATCAATCTTGTAAATGATAGATTAACAATGTCAATATTTTTGGAACCAGGGTTAAACTGAGAAATGAATTTCTATCAGTTTGAGTTAACAGATTATAAAAAAAACCCCACAAATTTATGGAGAAAGTTTACTAATTATGAAAAAGTCCTAAATTAATCTTAAGAAAATAAAAACGGAATTTTAATGAAAAGAAGAGTTATGTTAAGGGCTTCTTAATTTGCATCTGATTAGATATACAAATTATTACCGAACCTCAGACGTTAATTCAGCAGTGGAATTAAAGTTTGCAGCTCACGTGCTCCTCGGTCGATGGTTCGGTCGTCGTCCTCAGCCCAAGATTTTGTGGATGTTAGGGGAAATATCTGCCCACAGATATTTCAGGGTCCACAGTTCGACCTTTAAATTCAAGCGGTCGAGGGGGGCTGGATCTTGGCCGTATGACCCACAGTTGAAACTGGGTTAGATGACTTTTCTTCAGCGTGTGATAAACAGCCTTGATTCCTCAGCTGCACGTGACGTGGAAGCTGCGTCTTCTCAAGAGGTCTTCGATAATAATTAAAAGATGTCTAATCCGATCTCAAATTAAAAAGGCTTCGGACTTTAGATAAAAATAGCAGCTTCTGGTGGGTGCTTGGTCAAGAAAAATATTATAAAATAAAGTCAAGATTAAAGTTTACATATAAACAAACGGTGGTTTTACAGAAAGTTTAACAAAGAAAAAGTGATGAATAAAAATTGGAGTTTAACTCCGATTAAGAATTGAGCTCAAAGAAATAGGAATTCCTAGGTATTTAAGAGAAAAAGAAAAATACAAAGTGACATAAACAAATTACGAGTTATCTGCTCTGTGTTCAGAAAAGCGACACGTGGTCAGATGGTCCTTTGTTCTTCCTTGCTGTGTGTAGACAATGGAGAAGATCAGAAAAAAAAGGGAGCCGAGCCGGACAGAGGATCTGCAAAGAGTGTCCGGAGCAAAAGAGAGTGAAGCAGGAGTCTCTCTCTTTTATATAAGCTCTGTTGAGTTTCACGGGCTTCCGGCCTGACCGGAATCTCAGCCAATGAGTGTCCTTCGTGGGCGGGCTCGATGAACTTTTAGTCCAATGAACAAACAGTCTATTGTGTGGAGTGCTTTGGGAGGAAGAGTTGTCATGCAGAGATTGGCTGTGGGAGTCACATGGTTTTAGAGGCAAAACTTTGATACATACTGGAAGTTAATATTTCCCTTTATGTATTAAACTAAGATAACTTTAGTGATTAGTATAAATTATAAGCAGTGCTTCTAAATCAACATGCAGGAATAAACATTCATATAAACATTAGCATACATATATATAAAATCACAGATTATGCATTTCACACATATTTTCCACATCAAAAACATCAGAGTCCATCTGCATTTTCATAGTTCTGAAAAGAATGAAGGTTTAGAATTGAGTTTGTAATAATGTACTTTAAAGTTCACTGTTTAAATCCAGCGTTTCCAGAGTTTAAGGAAATTAACTGAGTTGTGGATCTGTTGCATGTTTTATGGGGGCAATAAAAGTGAAGCCGGACATTGGGGAAATTCCTTAGGCTGGTTTTAAACAAAAGAAGGGGGATTTCAGCTGTGGCCTGGAGAAGAAAATCCATTTTTTTTTGTGTTATTCCTGGATGAAACAAAATGTCTTTAAGCAGAAAAATAATTGTTGCTGAGCCAAAGTGAGATGATGCTACACCAGTACATGTACAGTATACATGTACATGTACAGTACCCATGTACAGTAGCATTCTATTGTAAGTAAATCAACAATATATAAGTTTCACCTTAAAATAACGCTTCCTCGAGCGCACGCTTGAGACACTCGCGGAGTGGACAGACACTCGCGGAGCGGAGTGAAACTTATATATTGTTGATTTACTTACAATAGAATGCTCAAACACAAAAAATTGTCTACAAGCATGATGGGCACTGAACTAATAAACATGGACTCTGAGCAACATAAAGCAATTTCTCTGTTGCTTTCTCAGACTGCGGGTTGAACGTCCACAAGCAGCGCTCCACAGTCGTTCCAGACTTTTTTTTTTTTCTGACTGTTGCCAGCCAGATCTTCGACATGTCAAGCCAAGTGCGCGCTTTGAGCGATATCATAGCGTGATTAATACATATGTCAGCTCTATCAAGTGTTGTGGGATGTGTCTGGTGCGTGTGTTTGGATGGAGCAGCTCGGTGCGTGGACTTGAGTGAGTGGGAGCGTTTGCGCAGCAGAGGCACCCCCCCCCAAAAGGTGTGTGTGATTTGGTGCGGATGAGTAGAAAGAGCGAGGCGACTGGAGCAGATAGAATTTGTTGCTGACAACAGTGCGGTATATAAATAAAGCCCCAACGCTTCAGCAAAACGGCCTGTGCTTCTGTGTACCACAAGAGTGAGGTTTAACTCGGGAATTGACTGCGGAGGAAGATAGATCTCCCCTGCGTCCCAAAACCACGGTTAGAAGACGAAAGGCAGGAACGGTCAACACAAGCGTGCGATCACAGACATGTCTCATGCGCGCGCTTTGAGCGATATTGTGCTATTATCACAGCGTGATTAATACATATGTCAGTTTTATCAGGCATGCGCTATAGCGCGTGATCACAGACACTCGGAGTGAGGGAAATGTGGCTGCCAATCCACGCCAACAGCCTCTCCGGCCACCACCGAGCATTTAAACATTTTTACACATTCATATCCAGTGTTATGGGCACTGGAGGCAATGCGGATGAAGTGTCTTGCCCAGGGACACAACGGCAGGATATCTGGGGAGAGCGTGATGCAAACCGCCAACCATCGGGTTATTAGACGACCTGCTCTGCCTGCTGAGCCACTGCCGCCCCACTTTTTCCTCCACTTTCCCTCTTTAGGAAAGCTATGGAGGCTCACCCCACTCTCTTTATTTCCCTTTGATTGGAAATTACATCCAAAAGCCGCGCAATGTGGCATTTTCACTGACAAATGGCAGTAGTTCGGAGCTTTGCTTCTTGGCTTGTATAAGACAGAAAAAACGGCTGCAACCATTCTACGTCACTACCCAGAATGCATTGCGACGTAAACAAAAATCGTAATAAAGTTTTTTAAAAATATATAAAACTGGGAATTATTTTCAAAAAAATTAAATTATAGTTATGTTACTAACATAAAAATAAAGCATATAGAGCTAACATGCCAATATAATCAGAGTTCCTTTTAAGAGTCTCAATCCACAAGGTATTTTTTACCACTCCCACCCAAGGGAGTAGCGACTGAACTACCTTTTGACCTGTAGTAAGTATCTTGAACTGCTCTGGCACGTCCCTACCCCAGATGGAATCATGTGGTGTGAAAATGGCATCCTGTGATAGGTCTCTCTTCCCTCTGCTCGTCTGACCCACTGACATAATCAGGGTGTTGTCAGTCACAAAGACGGGGGCACAGGTTCCTGCCCAGTTCATAGGCAGATGGGAATACGCCTTACGACCACACAGCCACCAACCACCCTTCACCATATGTGCGCCATACATATGGAAGTTGCAGATAGCAGCACTGCAGAGCTCCAGCATGGTGATAGGTCCGTAATGACAACGGTTAGCCTGTGGACACCACCTGCCCATCCGATTGGTCAGGGTACTAGCATCACAGGTGCGGTGTACACTGTACACCCCCTCACACCGAGAAAGGGGTAGGTTGCCCAGAGGGTTGTTACCACTTCCCTTCAGACAAAAAGAAAAAGTTCCTGATGAAACTAACCTTGCCCTTACAGAGTAAGGGGTACCATAAGTTCTCTGATTGATAGAGTGATGAAAGATTTCACAAGAGTGATTCAAAATAATCTTTTTTGTGTAGTCCCTTTTCATAGCCTTCTGTAAAAAACAGAGAGATTTTGCTGGTTCCATCATTTTAGCTACAACAGCAGTCTGTCCAGCTGACGTTGGCACTAGGGAGCAAATGTAACAATTGGAACGATTAGCTGCCCTGGCCCTATAATTAGCATACCTCCACCATGTATTGGCAGCATATTCATGATCGTGATGCTCATGTAGCTCTAGCCAGTTATGCTGAATATGTGCAAGGTCCCTAGCACTACGATGTATGGTTTGTGGTGCAGGCAAAGGAAACCAAAATAATAATGTCACCCCTAGGATGATGATGTAAAGGAAACGACAACTACACCCTTTAATGATCAAACGTCTTTCTTGTGCTTCTTGTCTCTCCATGATGGTCAACCACTCGCTTCCCTATCCCAAGCCGGTAGTGGACACCACGTAGGGTGTTGTCAGTCGACACTTGTACAGGAAGACAATTAAGAAAAACTCTCTTGCTGAGAGTCTTTAATGGAATGGAGTTGAAAATATTTATTCAGCAGTCCCTTGCTGTGAGTTCAGAGCAGGGTAAAGTTTACAGTGTGTTAGATGCACCCAAGAGTCCCTTCCTTGAACTTTCACCGCTGTTGGTGTTGACAAAACAACTTTATGTGGTCCTTGCCAGGGTGAATCAGTCCAATTCTCCTTTTTGATGGCTTTGATGAGGACGAGGTCTCATGGCTTGGCCAAAATCGGTGCAGTTTCCTCGTGAACCCTCCTGGGGAGAGTAGCAGCGATAAATATCTCTGTTAGTCAACATTCTTCTCATGTAATCTGCTAAACACACTTCTTCATCACTAGGATTGAATGATCTCAAAGATGGCAACAAGTATGGTTTGCCATACATGATTTCAAATGGAGACAACCCCCCTTTGGTTGGGATTATCCTCATCTAAAACAAAACTAATGGAAGGCAATAAATCCAATTTTGCCTTGTTTCTGCCATTGTTTTTCTGAGTCTTTCTTTAATAGTTCTGTTTGTGCGTTCTACCAGTCCTGCAGATTGTGGGTGATAAGCTGAATGACTCTTCAAACTGATGTTCAGTGCTGTGCCTAAATGTGATATAACTTGAATTACAAAATGTGTACCATTATCTGAGTAAATTTTCTCAGGTATTCCAAACCTAGGTACAATTTCTGCAAGCAATTTCTTTGCAACTGTGATTGCATTTGGATGTGTGCAAGGAAAAGCTTCTGTCCATTTAGAAAACATATCACAAATGACCAAACAATATTTCTTGCCTTCACATTTATTCAGTTCAATAGAATCCATGCATATGTTCTGAAATGGATAAGTAGAGGCTGGAAAAGTGCCTCTCTCAGGTTTGAAGTTTCCCTGTGCATTGTTTTTTGCACAGATCAGACATTTTTTACAAAAACTGTGTGGCAAACTGGCTAAACCCATAAGCAGTAAAAGTTTTATTCAATGTAGATACCATCCCCCCACTTGCTACATGCGAAACGCCATGGAGCAAGGTAGAGACTTGGTGAAACAGTTTGCGTGGTAGAATAGGCTTGTTTGCCTTACATTTGTAGAGCTTTAAGGTATCACCTTTAAGGTGTCATCAAGAATAGCTCCCTTCTTTATCCATTTGTAAATTTCAGCCTGTGGTGCTGCTTTTTGAGCCTCAACAAGAACATCATGTGATAGCTCTTCAGTCAGTGTCAAAACAGAATCAAATGTGCTTTGTTTAGGTTGCAAGCCTTGTGCTACCGCCTTTGCAGTTTGATCCGCAAAATGATTGCCTTTAGAAACCGGATCATTACCATTCGTATGAGCAGCACATTTGCATATGGCCAGTTGTAATGGCAGTTTGACACTTTCAAGCAGCTCCAAAATGATGTTTATTCTGAATGGGCTTCCCTGTTGATGTAATCATGCCTCTATTTTTCCACTGTTGTGTAAAGTGGTGAATAGTGGAAAATGCATACTGGCTATCAATGTAAACTGTGAGGTTTTTTTTTTTTATTTTGTTATTTTGTCCCTATTTGCATGGTGCAATTAGAGCAATCAACTCTGCTTCAGGTGTCCGCTCAATCTTGTCCACCTGTACAATTGGGTTTTTTTTTGTTTTTTTGTTATTAATGAGGTCAGACAACGGTTGCACTTCAAATGAATAATTTGCAATCCAGGAGCGACAATAATTTAATGTCCCAAAGAATGACATAATGTCTCTTTTTGTGATTGGTTTGGCCTTCCGCTGACAAAATGTGGCCTAAGTATCTCACTTCTGGCTTCCACAACTGCAGCTTTGCTTTGTTAACCTTGTAACCCTGCTCAGCTAAAAATTTCAACAAGGCAGTGGTGTCTCTTTTGCAAGTGATTTCATCAGGGGATGCCAGCAAAATGTAACTGGGCCAAATTTGCTGACATTGCCTGTGAAAAAATGGTTGGTGATTCACAATAGCCCTGTGGTAGCCTCGTGAATGTGTACCTCTTGCCTTCAAATTTGAATACAACCCAAAACTGACGATCTGGGTGGATGGGAATGCTGGAAAAAGCATTACTGATGTCAATCACTGTGAAAAATTTTAATTTGTGATTGTAGATCATTTCACAAAGTGTATTGCACAGTATTTTTAGACCTAATACTATAACCCCTGCATCTATGAGTCCCTGTATACCAGGTTTAATACCTTCTTGAATTCAATTCAATTCAACTTTATTTATATAGCACTATATCTCAACAGCAGTCATCTCATGGCTCCTGGGCATAAAATATATTGTCTTTGATAAGGCCTAAAATAAGATTTTACATTTATTATTACTAATTCTGTATTATTCATTAAGCCTACGTCCTTCCATTGCATGTGTTTAGGCTTGCTCAGTGCAATGTGTGGTGACTCCTAGTGTTTACAGTGACCTTTATTTTTATCTGATAACCTCACACATGCTTCTGCATAGACCTTTGGTGACCAGTACAAATTTGCAATAATTGTTTTGGAGGATGAGTTTACAAAAAATGTTTTCTCAAATTTGTCATCTGAGCCACTCAGATATTTGTCATACATGTTGCAATGATTTTGATTTGTGGCTTGCATGGTTGTAGGAACCTGTGTTTTGAAATATTGCATTGTTTTGGCTTCCAAGCTCTCAGCCACTCCGATTGGTCCGGCCGGTACCAAGCGAAGCGACCATGAGTTGGTACTGCAAAATCTTGCAAAATATGAATTTCTGATACATGTGGGAAATGTGATGCCCTCATACCACCGTCTGTCGGAATTAGGGCAATATTGAGAGTTGTGAGCAAATCCCTTTCTAATAAGTTAACTAGACACACTTGTGACAAAATGAATGAACCTTCTGCACTGTCCCCTGTAACATCTTTTACTGTTACAATTTCATAAAGATATTTCTTTTTTAGCTTCCCATTTGCTGATTTAATGATCACTGTGTGTTCTGATTTTGTGAGCCCCAGAATCACGAAGAAATTTCAAAGAATTTTTAAGAAAAAAATGTGCATTAGTCAAACCCTTCTTATTACAAACATCCGAGTCTTTTAAGGTCTGGTCTTTCCTATTCAAATCAGCTTGCTGTTGCCTGGCAATCTGAAGCCACTGTTCAGCCTCAAAAAGTTCATATTTTAACTCTTTTTGCCTCCTGCCATCTGCTGCTAATCTAATGGCAGAAATTAAAATCTCACAATCTTTAACCTCAAGTTCCCCACTGAAATCAAATTTCTTTATCCATTTTGCCAGAAACCTTGTACTATTTTTGTCCTTTTTGCTATAACAGCAACCCATGTTTGAAAGTTATTTTCCTCTTCTTTTCTTTTTACAAAGTTTTCCACACACGAATCAGTGGCTACACGGCTTTTCTATTTTTTTTCCCCCAAGCTCTCTCTGTTTCTTTTTCTCCTTCTCTCAAGGACACACACACAGAAACAGATACACATAGATTTTCAGACATTACACACAGACAGGTACACTCAGACAGGGCCCAGACATGTTTTCTTTTTTGTTATCTCTACAAGGTCATACAATAAAGACTTTTAGGTTCATGCCAAAGCCCAAAACAGCATGAGAATTACTTCAATTAATTTCCAGATCTGGCAACCTCAGCGGAAAAAATCAAATATGGCAACCCTCACACTGCCACTGGCAGCGTGAAGCTTCCCCTTTCTTTTCTTTCTTTTCTCTTACACTGCCATAAAGCACAACATCAGTCCACTGTTTCTGCTCAAGGCTACTATTTTCAAATACCAATAATTTTAAACACTTCCCAAAAGATAATTAACTAACCAACCCTTTTATGCTCCACAAATACAGTGGTACCTCTACTTACGAAATTAATTCGTTCCGGAAGTATTCTCGTAACGTGAAAATTCCGTAAGTAGAGGCACGTTTTACATGTAAATGCCGTAATCCGTTCCAAGCCCCCCAAAATTCGGGCATAATTTTTTTATAAATCATAAAAACGCATCAAAACATGTAACAGATACATGTTACAATTAGATTACTGCACAATAAACATAAAATGAGAGTTTAAAATGAGAGAATAATAAAAGAGAATAATAAAAGAGAAAGAATAATAAAAATTATGTTCATTTACCCTTTAACTGCTATCGTCGTCGACGTCGTCACCTTTTGCCTTCTTTGGTTCATGTTCTGATCCAAGGACGTTTGCTTTTGTCGGCTTGTAAGTGCTTCTTTTTGTTTTAATACCGTGCTGATCGTTGATGTATTACGGCCATATTCTTTGGCGAGATCAACCAAACGCATCCCCTTTTCATACCTTTCGTTTATCTCCTTCTTTGTTTGTATGGACAAAAAAACTCTCTTCTTCTTTTCTCCTTTTCCACTTATCTCCGTCACTTTCTTGGGGCCCATAGCGAATAAATGTTAATTCTGTACTGTACACACACGTAAAACTTTCACCTCGTTCTTAATAAAGTTTTGGAAAAAAAAAAAAAAAACTTCGTGGCCAATGGGATACCAGGAAGATGCTAGGCGATAGCCAATGGCAGAGCAGCTACAGGTATGTTTACGTTCGGTAAACTACGGGAGCTGCGAGGAGCGCGTACTTTTTTGCCTTTCGTATCCTGAAATTTCGTTCGTAACAAGAGGCAATATTTTCCCGTTGAGGCGTGTCGTAACCTGAAAATTCCGTATGTAGAGACGTTCGTAAGTAGAGGTACCACTGTATTAGGGAAAAAAAGCCACAGACATCAATTTCACACCTTATTCACTCCGCCTCCATGGGAACTCAGCCTCTCTATGTTTCACACCGGAGCGGATTTCATGTAACACAGACAAAACAAACTCAGAACACAGTAACTCCTTTTTTTTTCTTCTAGCGCTTCAACAAACTCACAAAATAAACTGTTTCAACGGTCACGTCAGCCCCTCTGCTGTGTGCCTAAAGCCCAAAGTTAAACCTCCCTCGGCATCTTGCAATAGCTCACCGTAGCAGAGCCAATGGGCAATAAAGCAGACCTCGATAAGGGCACGAATCTTACGTGAAAACAACTTCTTTTTTACTTTTTTCGGGGTTCACGTCGCCTCCCCACTAATGCTGAAAGTCCAAAAACTGGAACATAAGCAGAAGCAGTCCCAAAAGGCACAAATCTTACCCCGAAAAATTAACTTCTCTGGGATCACGTGAATCTTCCGGACAGGAATGAGAACACGAATCTTTCCCGTTTTTTAAAATTCCCCGGGCCCGGCTTCTCGCCCTCCACTAGAACTTAATCGAGAGTCGGAAAACAGCGAATTTCTAAGAATTACCCCGGATCTTGAAATATCGATCACCGCTTGGAAAGGAAAACTCCATCTTTACAAGGGATTATTGCAATACCCGCTCCGTGAGTAACATAACTTATTAATTAGGCTGTAGATCTCTTTCTTTCAGTCTTTCACCTAGTGTACAGTTGGTCGAGGCAATCACTCACTGGCCATAACAACAATAACAAAAACTGGAATAAATTACTCACACCTGGAATCCGCCTCTGAGTTCCGGTAGACCCGTCAGAGCTCCACGCCGCTCCCCGACGTCACCAGGGCCTTTGAAGAGGGAAATTCAGCGTTTTTTTCAGCGCTTTCCAGAAGTATGGGTCTCTCCTCTCCTTTGACTGTGCACTTGTCCAAAGTCCAGGCTCGTTGGAAAATGCCACCCTTATATGGGTCCCACGTCGGGCGCCAATTATGTTAGAACAAAAATTAATTGACTGAGGCTGAAACAATAATCAATAGGTGGTTTTCCAAGTTCTGAGTCATTTATTCTCCTTCTGATCAGAATGGAGGAAATCAGTACAGCATACACTCGCCTCAGAGCTTCACAGCACCAACTCCCTAACATGTGTCCAAGGATGTTGATTTTTTATGCCTCGGTCTCTTATCTAAGCTAGACTGGCAGGAGCCAACTCTCCAAGTGACTCCTTCTTTATCTGTGGTCAGCAATGAACATTCTGACATGATCTGGTCATCCTGACAATACAGTACAGCTTGGTATGATAAAACAATGAAACTTTTGTCATTATTCACAATCTTGCTCATCCTAATCTTGCTCTGAAAACAGTCTTTTCAAGCTCTGAGACAATGGAAAAATATCACAGTGACCCAGACACTGGATTTTATATGCACCAGAAACAATTATATAATAGAATAATACAGCATTAAAATCATATAGAATAATCAATGAAACTTGAAAATATCCTATCAGATGACAATTGATATGCTAATATGCCATGCATTCTCTCTGTCTGTATTATGGTATAAAAGAGCTTGTTTCACTCTCAGCTCTCTCTCTACGCTCTACTCTCAAGACCATCCAAGAGGGCCCCAGCGGCAACGCTGGGGTCAACAGGCTGTATTCATGTTAGAGGGTCAATAAAGAGTCTGTGCTGACCTATGCTCATGCCTCGCCTCCACATCCTTTCCTTCGCACCCTCTACATTGGTGACCTAATGTGAAATGGACTATCTCTCCCTCTCACCGTGCTGTGGATTCCAGAGACCGGGGATCATCTACATCCTTCGCACCCACACAGGAGCGCGCACGCCTTGTCCTCTCTCCACGGTGGCGACCTCCAGGGCCGGACGGAGAGCGCAGCGCTGGGACTGAGACGCACGAGGATCAGCGACATGAGCAACGCACAGAAACAGTCTGAACAGGGAAGACCATCGGCGACTGCGTTGATTTCCATCAAGCTCCCTGACCCTGACTCACCTCTGGGCAACGGACCTTCCACGCACAGAAGCCACACGTGCACACTGCAGGATTATGAGGACAGCGCAACTGGAAGCTACGTGGCTGCAGCGCACACTATGCACTAGGGACAAGCCAGCTCCATTGTTTGTATGGGTTTCTCAGCCGCGGCACACAACGGGGATTTAGCCGATTGCTGTCCCTTCGGCATTTACGGCCACACCGCCAAGTCCCTCACACAGCTACAGTTGTTTCACAGCCGCTACTTATACTTGGGGAGTTTGGCCACCCGCCTTCCCCACATCCTCACAGGGCGAGCCGCAAGAAGAGTCAGAGACGTAAGTTTTCTTTTTTTTTTCCACAACCACCGGCTTTTCCACCCCTCCCCTTCTCCCCCCACAGACTTACAGGCCCTCCAACACTCCTCACCAGCAGGCAGTTCAACTGGAGCGGCAAACCCCCCCCCCCCCCCCCTGCTGCAGCCTCCACTGGTGTCGACTTGAGCCCAAACGACAAGGGGGGAGGTCACAGCCCTTTCTGGGTGTTGGGGGAGGGGGGGCTGGTGTGGTGACACTAAATACAGTGGGAGGAAATTCCTCTGGAACATTCTTCACATCCAGCAGCAGGGCTGGAAGAAGAAGAGGACAATTTACATGCGGACAGGGAACCACAGGAAGCAGTCAAACGGGACTGTATGCATGCGTCCTCGAACCAACCAAAAGGGAATCAGACAGAATCATGTTGGCTCTACTCTCAAGACCATCCAAGAGGGCCCCAGCGGCAACGCTGGGGTCAACAGGCTGTATTCATGTTAGAGGGTCAATAAAGAATCTGTGCTGACCTACACCCGTGCCTCACCTCCACATCCTTTCCTTCGCACCCTCTACAATACTCCCTACATTTAACGTCCCTACTCTCACCTTCACACTTCTACCTTTCCTTTTCTCTCTCTCCCTTCTGACACACCTTTCCTCTCTGCTCCTCCTCAATCTTTGACCAACAGTGACCCAATTTCCACTGGCACCCTGTCGATTAACAGCACCGTAGCGGCCATTGTTAACCCAGGCCTCAACCGATCCGGTATGAAAGTCTCATTCATCATGATCCGCATGTTTGATTTGGCAAAGGTTTTATGTTGGATGCCCTTCCTGACACAATCCTCTCCATTTACTGTACCCAGGCTTTGGACTGGCAATAGGGGTACACTGGCTTGTGCACCCTCTGTGGCTGGGTTAAGTGTCACAATCCGATATATTTCAAATTTTTTCATCTTACTAATCTTCAAATCGTGTCCCAAAGTAAAACTGTTGACATCTCTTTCATATTATAAACTACTCTTGAGGCTTTATTTTCTACGGAGACACGTGTCTGCACACAAGGAGGACGGTGGATGGTGTTTGTAACAGACGTCCACTCCAGATACATTTAACTGACTCAGTGGACTCTTTTAAAAAGCAGCTGAAAATTTTTTTGTTTAATGAGGATTTCTATTGAGTTTCATTTAAACTGCTTTTCAGTGGTAAGTCTGATATTTTTAAATTATTTTAATCTTGTGTTTTAACTAGTTTTTTTTTATCTATCAACTTACTTTTATTCCATTTTATTGTACAGCACTTTGTGACTATATGTCTGTGAAAAGTGCTTCATAAATAAACTTTACTTACTTGGAGCTCAGAGAAAAACCTCCATGCCAGTGTGTTTTTAGCTTAGCTGTTGCTAATGCTGCTCCAAGATGTGTGCTGGCCCGCATGTTAGGAGTATTTTTTTTTTTTTCGTGCAGCACTTCTTGAGGGTTGTGTGTCATGTCAAGGTCTTTCCTTCCATCTTTTTTAATAAAATCAAAAAAGGCTAAGACATTTGATCGAACTGCTTCCTAACTTTCAAAGCTGGCTGTAAATCTCATGAGACAAGCTATGACTTCACTTGATTGGGTGCTTGCTTTGCACCATCTAGTGGACTGAAAATGCAATTGGTTAAATACCCAAGAGAGTATGCAAACTTTATATGATAATTAACTAGAGGGCACTCAGACAGCATATACCTCCACAAACGCTCCCTCCCTCCTTACCTTTGTCCGTCCACATTGCCATCCATCTGTACATTGCGAGATAGGGCCTTGGTGGAGGTATGCACTCATGGATCACCTCCAACATCAAACGAGTTCATCTTTGGGCCATGGGCCACCTCTGGTGAAAATGTCATCCAAATCCATCTACGAGTTTTTGCGTGATCCTGCTAACAGACAACCAACAGCAAAAACGATATAACTACATGATAATAAGGCAATTCAGCCTTAAGTCAGCATCATGGTTTATTGAATCTGTCAGGTCGATTTTCATTTTTTTTTCCTCCTTTCTTCTCTATTACAGTTTACTGACAAGGTTCATAATTATTAAGCAATATTACACAACAATGCAGTATCATTAATGTGGTGCATAGTAAACAAGCATAATAGAACAGGCCTATTGTGATTTTATAAACAAAAAAATTAAACATTGTCCAGTGCTGAAGTTAGTGTGTTTACATACTGTGTGGGCCATGTGGCTCGCAATGACATTCTTAGCTTGTCTGTCGGTACATGCTACCAGAGTTACATCCACACGCACTCCAAACCCCGTCTTAAACCACACACTTTGCTTGCTTTTTCTTGGTATCTTCAGATGAAATAATGTCAATCATCACATACTATGTGGATGGAGACCACATTCTTTTCTTCCATTTTTACTTTTTCTGCAGTGTTTGGTGGTAAAGAGTTAAGAGTGCACTGCTTCGGGGTGCTGAGGTGTGTGGCCACGCATGCAACTCCACGGACACGTCTTAAAGGGGAAGTACATGAAAAGCTCAACATTAATATATAATATAATTTTCAAAAAAAATTCTGGATCCAGATCGTGCTCCAGATCACCACCAAAATCTAATCATCTCTCCCCTGTGCCATTACACACCTTTCCTGAAAATTTCATCAAAATCCATTCATAACTTTTGGAGTAATGTTGCTAACAGACAGACAGACAAACCAACAAACAAACACATTACTTCCTCCTTTGGCGGAGGTAATGAAAGATCGATCCATGCATTTAGGGATAGGCACATTGTTGTTAGTGTCAAGTATCACGATCCATCACTGAATTGATCTTTTGTCCCACCCCTACAAACTTCAATACCGCAATGCATCGCTTTAAGTCAGGTCTGTGCAGAACTGCATTAAAGACTTCGGACAGACGAAAATTCAATATCGCTAATTCATATCTCAAATTGTTGTCTGAGACGAGCTAAGGCGAACCGCACATGTTTTGGTGTCAACGAATGTCGCATAAGGTGACAATGCGCTCTTGAAGTATGCTGTCGTCTAGAGCGGGCGGACCCAGCCAAGCGATCAGCGGCTAAGTAGGCCACTGACTGTGTGACGTCACCCCAGCCAAACACGCGCACATGGTCGGCGGCCACTGCTGTGTTTTGCTTCATGCAACACTTGATGTTTATGTCTTAAAATCGGCGATTACGGATATGAACATTAATAAACTCAATATATGATTTTACCAAACTTTATTTACATATCATTGTTCACAAATCTAATCTTGGTAGGCAAAATCCCTTGTATCGATCAGATGGGAATGTTTCTCTGATGAGGCTCACCGCACAGGCCAGGCGGGCAACATAACCCTCACTTCTTTCCCAAGAAATCCCCAACACCACTGTACCAGTTGCCTGTAGGCTATGTATCTGTATCGCCTGAAAAATATGGGGTTTCATTTATTAAATTTATCATTTGCATTGATTATTGAATGTATTGAATGATTTGTTCATAATTCATCTGGAAAAGTAAATCACATGAATAAATATTGTTTATAAACTCACTTGTGTTGACTTGCGTCTTGATCACCATATTGCTGTCTGTAGGCCAGATAAGCTGTCTGTAAAACCCAGATGTCAAGACAGACATAACGAAAACCTGGGTGATCAGTGATACACTTTGGTAGTTTATCATTGGTGTATCCACAGCCCTTCAGTTCTTCTATTTTCTCCTTCACCTTCAATATCTCCTGGCAGCACCGACATTCACTTGATTTTGGCATAACCTTACATTTCTCACAAGTGCACCTGTGCAAAAAAATGGTATAATCAGATGCTTATAATAAACTAATGGCTCATGGGAGTGCTATGTAAATTGGTCTATGAAGTTTGATTAGAAAAAATTAAGAGCATGTAAAAAATTTTGACTGGAAAGAAAACTTATAGTAAAACAATAATGAATCACAATAGTTCTTAAACATGATCCATCATTCTCTTAGAGAATTCTGTAGCTTTTGAGACAAGTATTAACATGATGATGATTAACAACATGTCATGAGAAACTCGTAAAGTACACCTATTATCGCTCACATAGATTATCCATTTATTTCGAATGAAAATGTTTCTAAGTCGCCAAATAAGGCAGCGAGTGACCAATTGGTAGTTTTAGTTTGAAAATTAAGTGTGTGACCATGCATGTCGCCAAAAAAAAATATTTCTAAGCATCTTTTACCAAGATAAATCTTCGAGCCGATCGTCGTCAACTTGGTCTGTTCCCGTCTCTGTTTCGTCTTCCTCCTCTCCCTCTGGCTCGAACAAATAAGGCTGAATACCCCCCTCAGTACCACCCAAAACTTCTTCATCATCCGATTCTTCATTTTCAATCTCATCATTTATATTGAGGTTGTCAAACTCGACAAAATAATCACTGTCCGAATCACTTTGCTCTCGTTCTGCCATTTTCTTTGTAATCCTGGGGTGACGTCACTAATGCCCGCACCAATCGAGAGATGGCGCTAGTGCAGCCTCACTAGTGAAGGCTGGGCTATGACCAAATAAGGTCATTTATGGAGGCTGGTGACACATATTAAATCGCGGGAATCGGCAGAATTGAATATTTTCATACAATCAGTTGATTGGTTCAATAAAAAAATGTGACTGTCCAAGGTCTTTAAGTCGAGCACACCTTTAGACAGCACCACTTTTTATAAGAGCTCCATCAACAAAAAAATTGATGCAGCAGGAAAGGTAAACCATTACCACATCACCATCCATCCATCCATCTTCTTCCGCTTAATCCTTTTCTGGTTGCGGGGTGGGGGTGGGGGTGGGGGTGGGGGTGGGGGGCTGGAGCCTATCCCATCATCTTTGGGTGAGAGGCAGGGTACACCCTGGACAGATCGCCAGTCCATCACAGGGCCAACACAAAGACAGACAACCATTCACTCTCACATTCATACCTAAGGACAATTTAGAATCCCCAGTTTGATGCCAATTAACCTAACTTACATGTTTTTGGCATGTGGGAGGAAGCCGGAGAAATCCCGGAGTAAACCCATGCAGACACGGAGAGAACATGCAAACCACGTGCCTACCATGGTGACCACGGGTAATGGGGAATCAGGGTTCGATTCCGGAGAGGGAGCCTGAGAAATGGCTACCACATCCAAGGAAGGCAGCATGCGTGCAAATTACCCACTCCCGACTCGGGGAGGTACTGACGAAAAATAACAATACAGGACTCTTTCAAGGCCCTGTAATTGGAATGAGTACACTTTAAGATAAGTTAAGCAAAAAGTGGAAATGCCAAACCTGTGGAGACCGACCAGTCTCCCTAGTCTCTTACCAAGAAGATGGATGAGCTGAGGCTGAATTTCCCCCATCAACCCCTCCGAATTGGTTTCATGGTGGGATGAGCAGGACTGTATCATGCCATTGCCATGTTCCTGGTTGCCTTTTTTATCATTACAATGACTGTGCTTTCTGTCTGTGCCATCTCCACCAATGGGGCTTTGGATGCTGGAGGTGCCTACTACATGATCAGCCGTGCCCTGGACCCAGGGCTGAGCCACTACCTCCTGAGCAACTGCTGCCCCCGTGACAGTGGCTCAGGAGGTACAGCAGGTCATCCAATAACCGCATGGTTGGCGGTTCGAATCCCGCTCTCCCCGGATATCCTGCCGTTGTCCCTGGGCAAGACATTTCACCCCCAATTGCTCCTGGTGGGTCTGGAAGTGCAATGTTGGGTAGCATGCCGCCATCAGTGTGTGAATGGGTGGATAGCAGGATCTGTAAAGCGCTTTGGTCATCAAGAGATGAGAATAAAAAAGCACTATATAAGTGAATGCCTTTTACCATTTACCACATCACCATTACCATTAATGTTAAAAACTGTCACGAGCCGAGCTGGCTTGGCTTTCCCCGGCTCGATCTCAATCTCTCTGTGGGTTTTGGTTTCACTGTTATGTGCATGTTGTGTATTTCTGGATTTATTTCATCACCTTAGCCACTGCCTGACCGGCAGCTGTTAGTCAGCATCTGTGAGCTATTTTTTCCCACGCTGCTGACAGTCTGCCGGTCCAACCACACCCCCTTGCTCTCCCTAGTTCCATCAGCTGTTTCCAGCCCTGGTAATGATCTTTCCCGCACCTCGCCCAGGTGTTCCCAATTTGTGTGGCCAGCGGCGTTTGGATTTAGGCAGCTCTTCTCTATACAAACGCCGCTGGGTCATTATACAGGTCACACTACCATTCTTTGTGGTGTAACCGTCAGCCGTGGAAGGATTATGCTCACCGAGAGAACTGGACTTTTTGGACTGCTCCTATTCGTGAGCAAACTGTTAGCGTTTCTCTGTGTGGTTAGCTGCCATGCTGGACCAGGAGCGTTTCTCCCCTGCAGTAATTCTGCTACACTTCTGGTGGCATTTCTCCCCGCAGCATAGCTTAGGCTTTTGCCCTGTTTACGTTCCCCCCGAGTAGTTGCACTCCTCGTAGTCTTCCCTGCTCTCCCGAGCTCATCCATATTGTATTGTAACCTACTTGTTCGTCCTTATTTGTGAACTGTTTGTCAGTAATTGTGTGTTTGGTGTGAACCTGTGCGTAAATCCATTCTTCCTTCTTCTCCTCCGTGCGCAATGGAAGAGCACACAGAGAGTTTTTGACAAGAACTATTTAAACTATTTAAGCTATTTAAAAAAAAAGGGCAGTGCGATGGTGCAGTGGTTAGCACTGTGGCAACACAGCAACTCACTCTTGGCCATGGGATCCCGGGTTTGATCCCACCCCCGACCAACAGTGATCTGTGTGTAGTTTGCATGTTCTCCCCGTGTCTGCGTGGGTTTACTCCGGGATTTCTCTGGTTTCCTCCCACAGGTCAAAAACATGCAGGTTAGGTTAACTGGAGACTCTAAAGTTGTCCTAGGTGTGAATGTGTGTGTGAATTGTGAAGGGATATGTGCCGTACCATGGCTGCTGGTCATCCATCCAGATGGATGCCCTTAATTTCCCCTCTGGGGATCAATAGAGTACACTAAAATTAAAAAGAAAAAATAAGTAAAACTTAAATTTCTGCACCCTAAAGATTACTGTCATACATTCATTAACTTCCAACCAATTTGACCAAGTTGTCTTTTTATTCATTTTTTCCCCAAAGGAAAATGAAAGTCTGTGATGGCAAGAAGAGCTCTATCCACTGCTGGGGGCGGGGAGATAGGCATTGGGAGTGAAATCATCAATTCTTTCTCACTACTGGAGATTCTCCATGCAAATCAGTTTGAAGGAGAAGTTTTTGATCAAAAACTTATTGAGCAGACAGAAGAAAACTTCTACAGAGGAGCTCCACCTAATTGGTTAAACTTTTACATTAGTGAACAGGCGGAGTCAAATGGCACAGGGACTTCTTTTATTAAACGAGATGGATATGAAACCCTTAAGAAACAAATTTCACAAAGGGGAAAAGGTCTTGGAACATCAGCCATTGAACTGTTCCACCAACAAGGATGTGGGGGAACCACCCTGACCATGCAGATGTTGTGGGATTTGAGGAAAACCTTCAGATGTGCAGTTTTGACAGGCTCAACATCTGACATTGTGAAAGTTGCAAAGGAGGTGGTCCACCTTTTCACAGCAGGTAACCGAGACTCAAACACTGTGCTGTTGTTAATAAATGATGACTTCCTTTCGTACAACCTCCAGGACAGCATTATGGAAGAGATTGCCGAACAAGAGATCGCCATAGATATGCCTGTGGTCATTTTACTCAACTGTGTGAGAGTAAGCGATGTTGTAATGTCTAAAAAAGAGCAGGCCTCAACAGAACAGTTGAAAGGGAAAGCGAGTAAACGCATCATTCTCAAAAGATCTCTATCAGACACAGAGGAGGAACAACTTGTTAAGAAAAAGGAGGAATTAAGCAGAAGATTTGGTGATCGATGCAAACAATTCCACGGTTTTAACATACTGCAGACTAATTTCTCTCAGGATTACATCCAGGATGTGTGTGCTGTTTTTAAAAAAGCAAAAAGAGCAAACAAACCTCTGAAAGCCCAGCTTGCTGCCTTCTTATCCTTGCTGAATGCTTATGTGCCAGGTTCATATCTCCAGGAATCTCAGTGCCTGGACTTCCTCCAACATGATAACCCAGTATATGGAAACTGCTCCATAGAGCACTATATGAACCCGTTTGGTCATCTTATTGTCACCTTCCATCAAGATATAAATGATGAAAGAAAAGTCTCTATGGCTCATCCATTGATCGCACAGTGCTGTACAGAACTGCTGGCCATTGCAGGTGTGACCAGAAGTGACACAGCAAGAAATTTTTTGACAAATTTTTGTAGAGATCAGCCTCCCCCATGCTTGCTTGGTTTTGTCAAAGACCTGCTAACCAAACGAGAAATGAAAAAGGAAGGAACCTCAATTACAGAGCAAAAGGAATTATTCTCACGATTGATTCTGGATATTACTAAGAAGGAGGGCACCATCCAGAGTGCATCCATTTTAAAGGTGGCCTCAAAGAAATTTGATCAAAATCCTTTTTTTCCACAAGCTCTTGCTCGCTTCTGTTCCAAAGAACAAAACAATTTTGATGAGGCAGAAAAATGGGCAAAGACAGCAATTAAAAGAGATCCTCAAAATTCCTATGTTGCAGATACACTGGGTCAAGTACATAAGAACAACCTCATCTATTTGAAAGACAAGAAAGTTCCAACCAAACCAAGAAAAATTTTGCAACTGGCCAAAAAGGCCATTAATGCTTTTGAAGAAGAAAAAAGACTTGCTGAAAATGAACATTGGAATGAGAAGAAAGGTGATGGAAAGACAAAAGTTTTACGTGCTTTAAACACCAGAGGACAGTTTGGTTATCTGGAGGTTTGCAACCTTCTCTATGACCATCTTGTAGGTCTTGATGAAATCTGGAAGAAACTACTCACAAAGAATGAGTCATTGGGCATTGTCTTAAGATTTCTTGGAGACACCAAGCTCTTTGGGTTTGACAGTCTAATAAAGAGCCTTAGAGACAAAGTTGAGAAGAACTTTGAATTTTTTGACACCTTTTTAACCTATTCAACGTCCAACAAGAAAAATGACGATGCATCATATGTTTCTAAAAAGGCTGCAGAGTGCTACAAAAAGTATATTGGAGACTCTGCACCTGATGACAAACTCAAGCAAACCTTGCACAAACTCAGACAAAAACTGGCTGTCACCTCTGCTGGAGTTCTTTCCTGCATTAACAGATGCACTTCTGCAGATGCTGAAAACATTGCAACATGGTGGGAAGAAGTCTATCGAAGCAAAGATTTACCAACAGAAGCTTTTTCCAACTACATCTTTGCTAAAATCATGCTGACAAATATGGAAGGGATACTGTCCAGTTCTGACAATCAAAGTGACTTTAGACAGAAAATGTCACTGGCCACTGAGATGAAACCTGAGTTTCACATGCTAAAATTGCTGGTGTTTTGGCCTACAGATGATGAAGACAAACAGGACACTGACCTCCATCAATTAATTAAAAATGTCCAACACTCCTATGAACAAGAATTCAAGACACTCTTTCAAGATAGATACCTCCTACCTCTGTTTTTCTTTGGAAAGGGTGAAGGTCTAAATAGATTTGTTCACAGACGAACCGTCGAGATCTGGTGGACTCAAGATGCACTGAAAGATGCAAATACTAACTGGAAAAATGAGAACATTTTCAAAGACACTGTAGTCCAAGAAAAACTCCTCAAAGTTGAAGGAGTGGTGCGAAATTACAAATTGTATGCAACATTCAGAGAAACCGAGACTGAGATTCATGCCAACCGAAGAGACAGTCTCTGGAAATCAGGCAAAGTCTCCTTCTACCTTGGGTTTACGATCAATGGTCCTCTAGCCTTCAGCATTCAGAGAACTACCACAGAAGGTAAGAAAGTTAAGTATCATCCTTAAAAAATATAATATACTACGGTATCTCACAAAAGTGAGTACACCCCTCACATTTTTGTAAATATTTTATTATATCTTTTCATGGGACAACCCTGAAGGTATGACACTTTGATACAATGTAAAGTAGTTAGTGTACAGCTTGTATAACAGTGTAAATTTGCTGTCCCCTCAAAATAACTCAGGTTCAGGTTCAGGTTACTTTATTTGTACCCATAGGTAGATTTGTTTTGCAGTCAGGTGACATCCATATTTACAAACCACAATTACATTCAACATGAACACAAACCAAAAGCCAGTTTAGAAAGCTTGGGAGGGTGTCATGCTTGGTGACCACAGGATCTCATCTCTGTTGTTTGCAGATGATGTTGTCCTGTTGGCTTCATCCAGCAATGACCTACAGCTCTTGCTGGGACGGTTTGCCGCTGAGTGTGAAGCGGCTGGGATGAGAATCAGCACCTCCAAGTCCGAGTCCATGGTCCTCAGCCGGAAAAAGGTGGATTGTCCTCTCCGGGTTGGGGACAGGCTCCTGCCCCAAGTGGAGGAGTTTAAGTATCTTGGGGTCTTGTTCACGAGTGAGGGGAAAATGGAGCGAGAGATCGACAGACGGATTGGAGCAGCATCTGCAGTGATGCGGACATTGTACCGGTCTGTTGTGGTGAAGAGGGAGCTTAGTTCAAAGGCAAAGCTGTCGAATTACCAGTCAATCTACGTTCCTACTCTCACCTATGGTCACGGGCTTTGGGTAATGACCGAAAGAACGAGATCGCGGATACAAGCGGCTGAAATGAGCTTTCTCCGTAGGATTGCTGGACTCACCCTCAGAGATAGGGTGAGGAGCTCAGTCATCTGGGAGAGGCTCAGAGTAGAACAGCTGCTCCTCCACATTGAAAGGAGTCAGTTGAGGTGGTATGGGCATCTGATTAGGATGCCTCCTGGACGCCTCCCACTTGAGGTGTTTCAGGCACGTCCCACTGGGAGGAGACCCCGGGGCAGACCCAGGACTCGGTGGAGAGACTATGTCTCCCAGCTGGTCTGGGAACGCCTTGGTATCCCCTCTGAAGAGCTGGAGCAGGTGGCTTGGGAGAGGGAAGTCTGGGCTTCTCTGCTTGAACTGCTGCCTCCGCGACCCGGATCTCCGGAAAAGCGGTAGAAGATGGATGGATGGATGGGTGAACACAAACACAGGCACACATGAAGCTGACTATAAACATGATAAAAGTACTCAAGGCTCCACCAATCAGGACATAACACAAAGAGATAAGGGGAAAAAAACAAACAAACAAGGAGATAAGAGAGAAAGGTCATATTAAAAAGTTAAAGACTAGTCAAAGAGGTTAAAAACTCAAAAGTCTAAAATCCAATGAAAGATTTAGAACCCAAATAAAAAACCTACAACCTTGTACTAAACACACAGATATTAATTTCTAAACCACTGGCAACAAAAGTGAGTACACCCCTAAGTGAAAATGTCATGTGACTTGTTAGTGTTCCAAGGTCTCAGGTGTGAATGGGGAGCAGGTGTGTTAAATTTGGTGTTATCGCTCTCACACACTCTCATACTGGTCACTGGAAGTTCAACATGGCACCTATGGCAAAGAACTCTCTGAGGATCTGAAAAAAGAATTGTTGCTCTACATAAAGATGGCCTAGGCTATAAGAAGATTGCCAACACCCTGAAACTGAGCTGCAGCATGGTGGCCAAGACCATACAGCGGTTTAACAGGACAGGTTCCACTCAGAAGAGGCCTCGCCAAGGTTGACCAAAGAAGTTGAGTGCACGTGCTCAGCATCATATCCAGAGGTTGTCTTTTGAAAATAGGCATATGAATGCTGCCAGCATTGCTGCAGAGGTTGAAGGGCTGGGGGGGTCAGCCTGTCAGTGCTCAGACCATACGCCGCACACTGCATCAAATTGGTCTGCATGGCTGTTGTCCCAGAAGGAAGCCCCTTTTAAAGATGATGCACAAGAAAGCCGGCAAACAGTTTGCTGAAGACAAGCAGACTAAGGACATGTATTACTGGAACCATGTCCTGTGGTCTGATGAGACCAAGATAAACTTATTTGATCCAGATGCTGTCAAGCATGTGTGGCGGCAACCAGCTGAGGAGTACAAAGACAAGTGTGTCTTGCCTACAGTCAAGCATGGTGATGGAAGTGTCATGGTTTGGGGCTGCATGAGTGCTGCTGGCACTGGGGAGCTACAGTTCATTGAGGACACCATGAATGCCAACCTGTACTGTGACATACTGAAGCAGAGGATGAGCCCCTCCCTTCGGAAACTGGGCCACAGGGGAGTATTCCAACATGTTAACGACCTCAAACACAACTCCAAGATGACCACTGCCTTGCTAAAGAAACTGAGGATAAAGGTGATGGACTGGCCAAGCATGTCTCCAGAGCTAAACCCTATTGAGCATCTGTGAGGCATCCTCAAACGGAAGATGGAGGAGTGCAAGGTCTCTAACACTATGATGTTGTCATGGAGGAATGGAAGAGGATTCCAGTGGCATCCTGTGAAGCTCTGGTGAACTCCATGCCCAAGAGAGTTAAGGCAGTGCTGGAAAATAGTGGTGGCCACACAAAATATTGACACTTTGGTTACAATTTGGACATTTTCACTTAGGGGTGTACTCACTTTTGTTGCCAGCGGTTTAGACATTAATGGCTGTGTGTTGAGTTATTTTGAGGGGACAGCAAATTTACGCTGTTATACAAGCTGAACACTGACTATTTTACATTGTATCAAAGTGTCATATCTTCAGTGTTGTCCCATGAAAAGATATAATAAAATATTTACAAAAATGTGAGGGGTGTGCTCACTTTTGTGAGATACTGTATACATTTGGATTGCAGTTTTTCAGATGATACATTCGATCAGCCCAACTTTCATTTAAGAAATTAATGGGCAGTTTACTAGCCTAATTTACAATATGCAGGGCCTGCCAGAGCTGGAAGACAAGACACTTTCTTTGAGTCAGCTTATAATTCTGGGGCAGCTCAAGAGATCGAGCAGGTCATCCAACGGACAAGACACGTTACTCACCTTATACTGTATCCAGTGTCTGTAACACTGGTGTATAAAGAGAATAACTGCTTGGTGGTGGTCGGAGACGCTATTGGCACAGATTAGCTGCCATGTTTGTGTCAGTCAGCCCCAGGGCAGGTGTGGCTATGGAGGTAGCTTAGAATAGAATAGAATAGAACGGACTTTATTGTCCCCCTGGGGGAAATTTGCTATGGACTCACGGTGATGACACAAACCTGCTTCACATCGAACCACAAGGCATCACATCACAACATGACATCTGCTCACATATATTGCACACTAACCCTATTGTACGTATTTAAAAAAATTCACTGTAAGTGTTTGTCTGTGGAATAATGGATTCACTGTAAAGCACTTTGGGTGTCATAAAAAAGTGCTATATAAAATCAATCCATTATTAATTCACTGCTAATTACAACCCCCCATGGATCGCCACCTTATCGTGGTGGTGGTGGTGGGAGGGTGCATGCCCTAGTGATCCCAGGAGCTATGTTGTCTGGGGCTATTTGCCTCTGGTAGGGTCTCCCAAGACAAACTGGTCGTGGGTGAAGGAAGGGCTGGACTAAAAGTGATCCCATAGATCCCATGATGAATGAAAACCCAAGGATTCAGTGTACCCCATCCAGTATGGGGTTACTGGAGCCCCACCTTGGAGCCAGGCCTGGGGGACGGGCTCGATTGCAAGTGTCTGGTGGCTGGGTTTCTGCCCATGGGACCTGGCAGGGCTCAAATGGAGGAATTTAAGTATCTTGGGGTCTTATTCATGAGTGGGGGAAGAATGGAGTGAGAGATTGACAGATGGGTTGGAGCAGCCTCTGCAGTGATGTGAACGTTGTACCGGTCTGTTGTGGTGAAGAGGGAGCTGAGCTGAAAAGCAAAGCTGTCGATTTGCTTAGGAACCGTAGGAACCTTGCTTAGGAACCTAGGTAGGAACCTAAGTCAATCTAGGTTCCTACCCTCACCTATGGTCATGAGCTTTGGGTAATGACCAAAAGAATGAGATCGGGGATACAAGCGGCTGAAATGAGCTTTTTCTGTAGGATTGCTGGACTCACCCTTATAGAGATAGGGTGAGGAGCTCAGTCAACTGGGAGAGGCTCAGAGTAGAACCATTCCTCCTCCACATTGAAAGGAGCCAGTTGAGGTGGTCTGGGCATCTGATTAGGATGCCTCCTGGATGCCTACCACTTGATGTGTTTCGGGCATGTCCCACTGGGAGGAGACCTTGGGGCAGACGCAGGACACACTAGAGAGATTATGTCTCCCAGCCAGCCTGGGAACATCTTGGTATCCTCTCTGAAGAGCTGAAGCAGGTGGTTGTGGAGAGTGAAGTCTAGACTTCTCTGCTTGAGCTGCCGCCTCCGCAACCCGGATCTCCAAAAAAGCGATAGAAGATGATTTGATGGATGTTAATTTAAAAGTCCATAGACTTTACCAGACAACACAGAAGTCAGCTCATCTATAGTTAGGTCCACATACATTTGAAAACTGACAGAAGTTTAATTATTTTATCTGTTCACCAAAACATAGTCAAGATACAGTTATGGGCTTAAAGTGCAGACTCTCAGCTTTAATCTGAGGGTGTTCACACCCAAATTGGAGTTACGGTTTAGGAATTACAACCATTTTTATACGTCTCTGTAATTTATTGCAAACACCTGAAAATATTACATTTTTGCCAATAAACCTAAAATGCAATGGGGATTGAATGATTTTGATCACAACTGTATATAATATTAAGGGTAACATGAACATATTGTCTATTTTTTATGTCTTGTATCATAACTCCTCTCTGTTATTAGTTGTGTTGATCTGAGCAACATTTGGTGTAATTTTGCCTCTGTTTTATGAAGGGCCACCGAGGAAACTTTTGGGAGCTTCTGGAAATGAAACAGTATGTCATTCATTAATTTATGATTTTTTTTCCTTCTTTTTAGCAATACAGATAAAGCAAAAACATTATTTTAAAAAAGAAAAAAATAAACACTGTCTTCTGAAACAGGAATCCAGTGAATGGACAAAACTGGAGCCGGAAGTCACAATAATGGACGAGGTTTACACATACAGGTAAGGATTATAATTAAGTACAAAATCTAAACTGGAGCAAATTACCTTATTGTTATGTTTTGTTTTATTGTCCATTTTAGCCTACATTGTGAAAAAGGTCTATATGAATGCAGTTTGTCTGCTTTGCGGTGGGTTTGCGAAGGAAGGGTCAGTTTCAGCTACCGATTTCGTTCCTGGGATGAACATGTGAACAAACCTGTGTGCATAAACCACATACCAGCAGGACCCCTGATGGACATCACCGTCACGGCTGGGAAGATGGAGGAGGTCCACCTGCCACACTGGTTCTGTATTGGTACGAGTTCACACAGTGTCAGATTTATACTTACACTCACACAGTATTAAATGAGTGAATCTTTCCGCAGATAAAAATGTCTCCCGATCAGACGCGTTTGTGGTTCTACATGTGGACGCAGACGGAGATTTTGTAGAACAAGTGTCTGAGGTGACACCATCCCACGTCAAGTTAAACAAACCAGTGTTTTCTCCAAAGGGTGCCATGATTTTGAAGAAACTGGGCTTTAAAGTCAAAATTTTCTTTGATGTCCTAATATACATGCGAATCAGAACTAAGCTCATGTTGCATGTTTACCCGATGACACGTGATCCTGCACTACAACAGGTAATTTGATGTCACAGTAACGAGTGCAAAAGGACAAAAGGGGCAGTATATCACATTAGTTCTTTTTGCATGTGCCATCAATGCCCAGCCAGTAGTGACAAATTTAGCACACCTCATTAGATATATATAGTGTTTTTTTTTAATAATAATCAGTTATTACACAAATACAGATTTCTGAGTTCTTCACAAGTTAAAACTTTACTGCAGTGCTTAAGAATGAACGTGAACTTTTTCTTTTTTTCTTTGAAATATTTGATTTAAAAGCGCATCTACAAACAACATTGTTTTTGTTGTTTTGGTCAGTTTTCATTTTCTATAAATAAATGATGATAAATCATGATATTTTGACCTGGGATTTGGGTGAGATGTTTTCAGTAGGCTAGAGAATAAAACATTTTACACAAACACATACCTGTATGTATAAATAGTAAAACCAGATAAAGTTATAATTTTGCAGTGATCTCTCCGGTCTCTTAATTTTTTTTTCCAGAGCTGTAAATAAGGGTGATGTAATTACAGTGGTGTGAAAAAGTGTTTGCTCCCTTCCTGATTTCTCTTTTTTTTTTTTTTTGTATGTTTGTCACAGAGTGAAGCTCTGAGCACTGCTTTAAGCGACCTATGAAAATGTTTGCATAACCCGTTAGCCTGGGGTTGTATGTGGTGGTGCAGTGGATTTTGACCCCCAGGCTCTGGGCCATCACAGACCAGAGTTCCGAAACGAATTGCGGACCCCTGTTGGAAGTGATATCCAATGGGGATCCGAACTGTGCAACCCAAGCCAACAAAAAAGCGCGAGCCACTTCTGTGGATGTGGTGGAAGCCAGCGGGACCACTTCAGGCCAACACGTGGTGCGATCCATGATTGTCAAAAGGTGCGTGAAACCTTGTGACGGCGGGAAGGGGCCAACCAAATCCACGTGGGTGTGGTCGAACCTCCTGGCCGGAATTTGGAACGGCTTGAGGGGGGTTTTGGTGTGCTTGTGCACTTTGGCCCACTGGCACGCGACGTGTGCTGCAGCCCACTCTTTCACATCCCTGCGTAAATGCGGCCAGATAAATTTCGCCCCTACCAGTTTAACCGAGGCGCACATGCTGGGGTGTGAAAGGGAGTGGACTGACTCAAAAATGCGGCGGCGCCAAGAGCTCGGAACCACTGGGTGTGGGCGACCAGTGGAGATGTTGCAGAGCAAGGGGAGGCACCCTTCTTGCAGCACCCTGCTCTCCAGTTTTAACTCAGTAGGCGGGGACTGGAGAGCGCAAATGTCCACGTCCCCGGTTTGCTCCATGGCCATGGCAGAGAAATCTGTTCCCATGTAGACCAGGGAGAATAACGTGCGCAACAGGCAGTTGGCCACGACATTAAACTTACTGGCTAAATGTTGAATGTCAGCCATGAACTCTGAGATCATAGCCAAATGTCGTTGCTGCCGGGCCAACCACAGTTCCGAGACTTTGGACATTGCGTACATTAGTGGCTTATGATCAACGAACGTGGTGAACTTGCGCCCATCCAGCCAAAACTGGAAATGACACGTTGCCAGGGGGAGGATCAACAACTCTCTGTCAAATGTACTGTATTTGCATTCGTTGTCACGCAAAGTATGGCTGAAAAATGCAAGCGGCTGCCACGCAACAGAAACGTACTGCTCCACCACTGCCCCTATGGCAATGTCAGACACGTCAGTGGTGAGTGCTATTCATGCTGACGGGGCAGGGTGGGCTAGAAAAGCGGCATTAGCAAGTGCTGTTTTTACATTTGAGAAAGCCTGAACTCGCTTGGGGGTCCAGTCGATGTTTTCTGCGGGCTTCTTTTTCTTGAGCGCGACGTACAACAGCTGCAGCAACTGGGCTGCTCGGGGGAGGAAATGGTTGTAAAAGTTGACCATGCCCAAAAATTCCTGCAGGGCCTTCACGGTCTGCGGATGCGGAAAATCCAACACAGCACCACCTTAACAGGCAGTGGAATCGTGCCCTCCGATGAAATGTGGTGACCCAAAAAAATTAATCACTGGCACACCAAACTCGCACTTTGCCTGGTTCATGATAAGCCCATGCGCTTCCAACCTCTGGAAAACTAGTTTGAGATGGGCGAGGTGCTCCTCCTCGGAGGCACTAGCCACCAGAATGTCATCTAGGTAGACAAAAACGAAAGGCAGGTCATGGAGCATCGCGTCCATCATTCTTTGGAAAGTTTGCACCACGCTGTTTAACCCGAACGGCATGTGTAAAAATTCGAAAAGGCCAAAAGGAGTTATTACTGCTGTTTTGGGAACATCCTCTGCGTGCACTGGGACCTGGTGGTACCTGCGGACCAGATCTACTTTTGAAAAAACACGCATCCCGGGCAGGTGCACGGAAAAATCCTGGATGTGCTGGATGGGATACCGATTGTGTTCTGTAGCATTGTTCAAGTGCCAGAAATCACCGCACAGTCGCCACGACCCGTTGGCCTTAGGCACCATGCATAGTGACGATGCCCACAGCCTGTTGGAGTGCCTAACGATGCCCATCTGCTTTAAGTTGGTAAACTGCTCGTATGTGCTGGCTAGTTTAACTGCGTCCGGGCGCTGAGGTCGTGCAAACCCCGGTGGGCCTTTTGTGGTTATGAAATGTTCGATCCCTTGCTTGGTTACTGTAGCAGAAAACGTTGGAACCGTGAGTGCTGGGAACTGTGAAAGTAAATGCTGGTATTTACCCCCTATAGCTATAATGCTAGTCTGTGTTTTTGGCCCAACTCCCCCAGCTGTGCAGGGCAATGGAGGAAAAAGAGACAGCATCCACTAAACGTCTGTTGGCAACATCGACAAACAACCCATAAACACATAAAAAAATCCGCGCCTAAAATTTGGACAAAACATGCCGCCACCACAAAGTCCCATTGGTAATTGCATCCACGTAAGCACACCGTCAACATCCGTTTGCCAAATGTCCTGATGCTGGATCCGTTGGCGGCCGTTTAGCTCGAGATTGCTGCCTCCTGCTGATCTGTCTGTGCTGACTGGCAGAATGAGGCTCTTCTGGAAGCCGGGGTCCACTAAGAAACGTCTCCCTGAACGTGTGCCTGTGATGAACAGCAGTTTGCTCCTGTCGCCAGCAGTCGCGTTTGCTACTGACTGCTGGCCGTGCCATTTCCCTGGCTTCTTGAATTGACATGGTGGCAGACAGCGTTGGACATTCGAGTCAAAGCGGTGGTGATAGACACAGAGCGTCCCATTCCTGCTACTCTTGGCATCTGTCCCAGCCACCACCAACGGCTCCTTGACCTCGCTGTAGTCCTTCATGGATGCCGGTGTCGTTGAGTGCAAGGTGAGAGTTCTGGTTGCTAGGATGATGCGGTCCGCTTCCTGTGCCAGAGCGCGGTGGTCTTTGGTTACCAGCAGCGGTGAGTTGGACAGGATTGCCCTCACTGTAGCAGGTAGGTTCCTGAGGAAGAGGTGGGCAAACAGGAAGGATTTGTCATTCTTCTCCCTCAGCGCTAACATGCATCAGCTCCACAGTCACCTAACTCTGAGCACGTTAGGAGTCTCTCTGCTCTCTCACTGTCCGACAGGGTATACCGATGAATCAGCATCTGCTTGAGCTCGTCGTATTTCCCCTGGGCCGGCAGTTCCTGGAGCAGGCTCGTCACTTGCCGTGTGGCGCACACATCCAGCCCAGCGACCACATGATAATATTTGTTGTCATCCGTTGTGATCCCATGGAGTGCGAATTGGGCTTCAACATGCAGAAACCAAGTGGTCGGATTGTGAACCCAGAAGTCTGGGAGCTTGACTGTGACAGCGCAAGCCACACTGGTGTTCTCCCTCTGGGTTGTCTCCGGGGCAGTGCTCGGCTCGTTCTCCATTGCACGTCTTAGGGTCACCAATGTGGAAGATGGAAGCAGACGAGGCAGCGAGCTAGATGACACACAAACTTTATTCCACTTCCAACATAAGCACAGAAACTCTGAATCCTGAGTGCCTGCGCGAACTCTTTTATACACTTTAATTCCCGCCTCCGGCACACAGGGTAAACATATTAACATTCAGACTGCAAGGCATGTACACACATTAACATAACATTGACACACATGTCACAGAGCAGGTCTTGGTACAATACTTCCACATCCCTGCGTCTTCAGGTGTGAACCTGGCATGGCAGGGGGCGAAAGGCACATCTTTGTTTGTTTGGCTCCCCTCATCTTTCTCCATTAGCATCCCTAACTATCTTCTCCCCACCAACCCCTTTGTTCTGGGTGGAGTGCCATGTGTACTGTGTCTACCACAGTAGACCAAAAGATCCTCAAAAGCTAGACATTGTGCTTTGATCCAAAGAAATTCAGGAACAAATGAGAAACAAAGTAATTGAGACCTACCAGTCTGGAAAATGTTATAAAGCCATTTCTAAAGCTTTGGGACTCCAGCGAACCACAGTGACAGCCATTATCCACAAATGGCGAAAACATGGTACAGTGGTGAACCTTCCCAGGAGTGGCTGACAGACCAAAATTACCCCAAGAGCACAGCGACGACTCATCCAAGGGGTCACAAAAGACCCCACAACAACATCCAAAGAACTGCAGGCCTCACTTGCCTCTGTTAAGGTCACTGCTCATGACTTCACCATAAGAAAGAGAGTGGGCAAAAATGACCTGCATGGCAGAGTTTCAAGACGAAAACCACTGCTGAGCAAAAAGAACATAAACGCTCGTCTCAGTTTTGTCCAAAAAACATCTTGATGATCCCCAAGACTTTTGGGAAAATACTGTGTGGACTGACGAGACAAAAGTTGAACTTTCTGGAAGGTGTGTGTCCCATTACGTCTGGTGTAAAAGTAAGACAGCATTTCACAAAAGGAACATCATACCAACAGTAAAATATGGTGGTGGTAGTGTGATGGTCTGGGGCTGTTTTGCTGCTTCAGGTCCTGGAAGATCCATTTACTGTGGTAAATGGAACCATGAATTCTGCTGTCTACCAAAAAGTCCTGAAGGAGAATGTCCGGCCATCTGTTCATGACCTCAAACTGAAGCGTATTTGGGTTCTGCAGCAGGACAATGATCCAAAACACACCAGCAAGTCCACCTCTGAATGGCTTAAGAAAAGCAAAATGAAGACTTTGGAGTGGCCTAGTCAAAGTCCTGACCTGAATCCAATTGAGATGCTGTGGCATGACTTTAAAAAAGGTTCATGCTCGAAAACCCTCCATTGTGCCTGAATTACAAGAATTCTGCAAAGATGAGTGGGCCAAAATTCCTCCACAGGGCTGCAAAAGATTCATTGCCAGTTATCGCAAACACCTGACTGCAGTTGTTGCTGCTGAGGGTGGCCCAACCTTTTACACAGGGCCATGTAGGTTTGGATTTTTTTCCCTTAATAATAAACACCTTCATTTAAAAACTGCATTTTGTGTTTACTTTTGTTATCTTTGTCTAATATTTAAATTTGTTTGATGATTTGCGACGCAGTGACGGAGTGGTTAGCACTGCAGCAGCACAGCGACTCACCCTTGGCCGGGGGATCCTGGGTTCGATCCCAGCCCCCGACCAACAGTGATCTGTGTGGAGTTTGCATGTTCTCCCTGTGTCTGCGTGGGTTTACTCCGGGATTTCTCCGGTTTCCTCCCACATGCCAAAAACATGCAAGTTAGGTTAATTGGTATCAAGTTGGGGATTCTAAATTGTCCTTAGGTATGACTGTGAGAGTGAATGGTTGTCTGTCTCTCTGTGTTGGCCCTGCGATGGACTGGCAATCTGTCCAGGGCGTACCCTGCCTCTCGCCCAAAGATGCTGGGATAGGCTCCAGCCCCCCTGTGACCTGAAAAGGATTAAGCGGAAGATGAATGAATGATTTGAAGCATTTAAGTGTGACAAACATACAAAAAATGAGAAATGAGGAAGAGTGCAAACACTTTTTCACACCACTGTACAAAATTTGTGTAAAAAAAACAAACATTTATCTACAGAAATGAAAGTCAACAACTCCTTCTGTGAAAATCTTAAGGTATTGTATGCTCCGATACCAACTTTTTTCCTCTTTGGCTGAAACAGCTGAATATTTAACTATCTACCAATGTTTCAAATCTTCAATGCAGAATTCTGTCAGCTCTGTGGTGTTTAAAAAGGTTCCTTACATGTACATCCCATTTTAAATTACCCCACATCATTTCATTAGAATCAAAATCCAAGCTTTACACTCCATTTCTTTATTTTGAGCCATTCCTTGACAGGTGTGCACCATGTTGCATGGGCGTCTTCTGCTTCAGATTTATACAATGAAAATTTCACAACAGACTGTGATGGCAAGACGGCCAGGACTTGCTCCATCAAAAAAGCCTCAAATGTTCCCACACCCATGCTTCACAGGCGATATGAACTTGTGTAGTCTCTTTATGATGATAGATGCATTTACTTTGATATCAACTGTAGCAAGAACCTCCTATAGGTCCCATGATGACGTTTTAGGATTATTGGAGAGTGCTTTAATCATCTTGTTGTCTCGTTTTAGGATGAATTTGCTCGGACAGATTGACTTGGCCATGTTGGCAAATTTTTAACTGTCCTCCACTTGTAAAATGTTTTCCAAGTGGATAACATTTCCAAATTTTGGAGGTCCAAATTTTGTAACAATACCACAAAAAATGAGTATATTACACAGCTTTTTCCTCGGGTAGTTCCCAGTAGTTTTTGAACTGTGCCAAATTGTGCCAAATGGCACAGTTTGGAAAAATGTCTGTAACTTTTGAATGATTCAATATAGAAGCTTCATCTTGGGCTCTAATGAAAGGTGACACTAAGGGCTGTGTGTGTGTGTATGTGTGGTGGGGGGTTGTTCCCCCCCCCCCCCCCGCTACAGAGGACGGACATCGCCCGTTGCGCCAAGGTCCGTCATGCAGCGATGACGCACAGCTGTAATTTACCGATCGGTCAAAAGTCATTTTGATTACAATTTTCAGGGATAAAGAATAATTTAGCTTAGAACACTTACCTCTTCACAGCAGAAGCGGAGCTGGCAAACTTCTTCCTCATTGTCAGACGAACGCGACGCTGGTCTCGCGACCCGATCAAAACATAATTCCATTATTGCTGTTTTGTGCTTCCATGATTGCAGTTTTTGGCGAACGATTTTTCAAAACAAACAACAGTAGTAATTAAAAAAAGACTGGCGAACGCGTGTGTGTCACTCAGCCTTCGTCGTCGGCCTCCGTCGGCCTATGATGACCATGGAAGAAAATCATAACGTCTACTCTGCTGGAACAAAAACAAAATAAGCACCGCCTGTGGCCAAACATGCCGATGCGCGAATGGCAGTCGCTGTCACACAGGTTGCACTTGTGGGTGGTCTCCGTGCTGTTGAGTCTGTGATGGTTCTTCCTGCGTGTCCTTTTTTCATCTGCTGCAGCAGTCTGTCTTCATCCAGCCTTACAAAAAACAGCTTGCGAACTTCTGTGCTTCAATTGGCTTGCTGCATTCACAGCGTTGGTAGGCGGGTCCTTCTTGCTAGGTTTTCAGTCATTGGTTCTTCAAGGTTTCAGAAACCGAATTCAAGGCTCTTATTAGTCGAATTAGAGGTCAATCAGATGATCTAACCTGTTTGCGGCTGTGTCTGCAGTGGAAGAACGGAAATGCAGCTTACGCAGCTCCATCGTGCGTGCTAGAGCGCACGAGAGCGCCCTCGTGTGCTCTAGGACGCAGAGACTTGCCCGCCCGCGGTGCAACAGAGTGCAAGAGGTTAAGAAACAAAAAATGCATCTACAAGAAAACTACATTGTGAACAAACCATTATTTATTTATTCTTTACGTGGGAAAAAGGGAAACTTAATAACAATTTTTTCCACTGATGGCTATAGTAACCAAGTATTGGCTTCAGCCTCTGCTCAGTCCAAATGAGCATGCTCTGCAAAATGTTGAACTTAATTACAGCAACACAATCCCCCCCCCCCCCAACAGGCTGTGGAAACAGAGGAAAAAGATAATGGATTCAGAAGAATCAGAAAGCCAAGCCCCACAAAGCCTCTACGTCGGAATAGTGATGTCTCCCTCTCAGCAGACACAGATGGTGCAACAATTCGTCCAGATGTACGAATTATCTACTCTCTAGTAGTCTGTCATTTACTGAAACCTTTCACATCCTTCAGGTTTATCTCAATGTTTTCTCTACAGAATCGGACGCTAACATGCACGTGGAGCACCCAAAATTTCTTTGAGGTGGAAATTGATAAATCAGAAAGTGAGTTCAGCCTAATACTTAAAGATAAGCAAAAGGGAACTATGGAAAATGTTGTCTGGTCCTGCACTATACTAACAGGTAAACAGTTATTAAATCATTAATCTCCTCATCCTACAGCTTGATATCCAGTAACAGCTATTTTGATCTGTTGGTCATTTAATTTCAGATGACATCGAAACCAAAAACATTAACAATGAAGAGGGTAAGATTTTTATTTTCATTAATTAATGTTTTAATATTTAGGAGTCTTTCACATAGCCATTGTTGCTCCTCCTATTGTTTCAATGACTCTATAAACCTTGTGGCTGTATTATCTGGCAACAAAAATGACCATATTTTGTTGAGAAGGCTGTTGTATATTGACCCACAGGCATAGATACAGCGCATCTGAAAAGTATTCAGAGTACTTCACTTTTTCCACATTTTATGTTACAGCCTTATTCTAAAATGGATTAAATTCATTTTTTCCTCAAAATTCTACACACAGTACCTCATAATCGCAATGTGAAAGAAGGGTTTTTTTTTTTTTAGATTTTTGCAAATTTATTACAAATAAAAAAACTAAGAAATCACATGTACATAAATATTCACATCCTTTGCTCAGTACTTTGTTGATGCACCTTTGGCAGCAATTACAGCCTCAAGTCTTTTTGAATATGATGCACTCTCAAGCACCTCTCAAGCTCCATCAGGTTGGATGGGAAGTGTCGGTGTACAGTCATTTTCAGATCTCTCCAGAGATGTTTAATTGGATTCAAGTCTGGGTTCTGGCTGGGCCAGTCAAAGTCATTCACAGAGTTGTCCTGAAGCCACTCCTTTGATATCTTGGCTGTGTGCTTAGGGTCATTGTCCTGCTGAAAGATGAACCGTCGCCCCAGTCTGAGGTCAAGAGTGCTCTGGAGCAGGTTTTCATCCAGGATGTCTTTGTACATTGCTGCATTCATCTTTCCCTCTACCCTGACTAGTCTCCCAGTTCCTGCCGCTGAAAAACATCCCCACAGCATGATGCTGGCACCACCATGCTTCACTGTAGGAATAGTATTGGCCTGGTGATGAGCGGTGCCTGGTTTCCTCCAAACATGACATCAGGCATCACGCCAAAGAGTTTAATCTTTGTCTTATCAGACCAGAGAATTTTGTTTCTCATGGTCTGAGAGTCCTTCAGATGCATTTTGGCAAACTCCAGGCAGGTAGCCGTGTGCCTTTTACTAAGGAGTGGCTTTCGTCAGGCCACTCTATATACAGGCCCGACTGGTGTGGATTGCTGCAGAGATGGTTGTCCTTCTGGAAGGTTTCCCTCTCTCTCCACAGAGAAATGCTGGAGCTCTGACCGAGTGACCATCAGGTTCTTGGTCACCACCCTGACTAAGGCCCTTCTCAGTTTAGACAGCCAGCCAGCTCTAGGAAGAGTGTTGGTGGATCTAAACTTCTTCCATTTATGGATGATGGACGCCACTGTGCTCACTGGGACCTTCAAAGCAGCAAAAGTTTTTCTGTACCCTTCCCCACATTTGTGCCTCGAGACAATCCTGTCTCGGAGGTCTACAGACAATTCCTCTGACTTTATGCTTGGTTGTGCTCTGACATGCACTGTCAACTGTGGGACCTTATATAGACAGCTGTGTGCCTTTTCAAATCATGTCCAATCAACTGAATTTACCACAGGTGGACTCCAATTAAGTTGCAGAAACATCTCAAGGATGATCAGTGGAAACAGGATGCACCTGAGTGCAATTTTGAGCTTCATGGCAAAGTCTGTGAATACTTACACTACCGTTCAAAAGTTTGGGGTCACCCAGGCAATTATTTTGTGTTTTCCATGAAAAGTCACACTTATTTACCACCATGAGTTGTAAAATGAATAGAAAATATAGTCAAGATATTGACAAGGTTAGAAATAATGATTTGTATTTGAAATAATATTTTTTTCCAGATACTCAACCTGCTCAAAGGAAGGTCAGTTTTTTAGCTTCTCTAACCAGCTAAACTGTTTTCAGCTGTGCTAACATGATTGCACAAGGATTTTCTAATCATCCATTAGCCTTCTGACGCAATGATCAAACACATTGTACCATTAGAACACTGGAGTGGTAGTTGCTGGAAATGAGCCTCTATACACCTATGCAGATATTGCACCAAAAACCAGACATCTGCAGCTAGAATAGTCATTTACCACATTAGCAATGTATATTAGATATTAGAGTGTATTTCTGATTAGTTTAAAGTTATTTTCATTGAAAAAAACAGTGCTTTTCTTTGAAAAATAAGGAAATTTCTAAGTGACCCCAAACTTTTGAACGGTAGTGTATGTACATGTGATTTGTTAGTTTTTTATTTTAATAAATTTACAAAAATGTAAAAAAAATCATGTTGTCATTATGGGGTATTGTGTGTAGAATTTTGAGGAAAAATGGATTTAATCCATTTTGGAATAAGGCTGTAACATAACAAAATGTGGAAAAAGTGAAGCACTGTGAATACTCTCCAGATGCACTGTAGCTGTGAAGTGCAGTTCTCAGACCTTACCTTTATCCCCCTGAAGTGCCCTTTTTGGAGAGCTTTTTTTAAAGGTGTTATAGATTTTTATTTTCCCCCACAGAAACACCATTTGCCAATCAAATGTGTTTTAATGTCTGATAACTATATTTTGATGTCCAAATAATCCCGTATGACCTGCTGGCCAATCCAAGAATATACTGATAAATTAAGATAAGATAAGATAAGCCTTTATTAGTCCCACAATGGGGAAATTCCAGGATTGCAACAGCACAGGGATAGCAACACTCAGAGCAACAATCAGAAGGCAACTTGGCAATTGGCAACTTTTCTCAAATGTTGATAATTTTTCTTGTACATTTGCTACTGTCCTCTCACCGATATATTGAGTTGTCCTGTAGAAACTATCCTTACAGTCTTGGTGGGGATTGAGGATGGCAGGTTAACAGAGGGGATGATTTCAGATCATTTTACTGACAAGAGATAATGGCCTTTTTGAATTTTTATTTGGAAGGATTTATTTCTTTAAATTGAGATTTAATATTTTATTTAGTGAAAAAAAACTTTTTCAGATTTTTGCAAAGATTTATTTATTTTGAACAGATAATTAATTTTTTCAGTAGAAGCTCATTTTTTTTTCCGGTTCCGGTTCCGCCGGACTGGTGGCGCCACACGAGTCGGCTGCCCATTGCAACAGCCTTTTTTTTATCTTACCTTCTTCTTTCTACACCTTTCACTCTGTATATATATCACGGATGCACGGATCGCCCCGGGGGTCTCCCGGGTCGGCGGACGGAGCCACTGTTTACAGCGGGAGACGTTACAGCGGGGAGGAGCTGGTGCTAGCTAGCACTTGGCCGCCGCCCGGTGCTAATGGGAAACTCGACATACCGGGAGCTGTAGCGAAAACGACGCGGGTGCCGGGCTGGAGTTTAGGCGGCGTGCAAGAAATATAAGACAGAATAATAAAGAGCGATGGCAAGAACCAAGCAGACCGCCCGTAACATCTACTGGAGGAAGAAGCCCCCCAGGAGACAGCTAGCCACCAGGGCTGCTCGGAGAGGCGCTCCGGCCACCGGCGGAGTGAAGAGGCCTCGCCGTTACAGGCCCGTGGCTCTGAGAGAGATCCGTCATTGCCAGAAATCCACGGAGCTGCTCATCCGTAAACTGCCCGTCCAGCGCCTGGTGAGGGAGATCGCTCAGGAATTCAAGACCCACCTGCGCTTCCTGAGCTTCGCCGTCATGGCTCTGCAGGAGACCAGAGAGGCCCACCTGGTGGGTCTCTTCTTCGCCAAGAGGGTCACCATCATGCCCAAAGACTTCCAGCTGGCCCGCCGCATCCGCGGAGAGAGAACTTAGACTTTCTGCTGCACATTCACCAACCATAATGCTCCGCACTGTGTGTCTATATATATACATTTATAGTAATATGTACATATGTTTACTAGATGTTCTTGTTTTTTTTTTCTTGCCTTCCGATTGTTGCTCTGAGTGTTGCTATCCCTGTGCTGTTGCAATCCTGGAATTTCCCCATTGTGGGACTAATAAAGGCTTATCTTATCTTATCTTATCTTATTTTGGGGGCAACTGTGGCACAGGTGTAGTGTGGCCAACTGCTAATTGGAGGGTCAGGGGTTCGATTCCCGCTCTGTCTGCAGTCTGCATGTCGACATGTCCTTGAGCAAGACACTGAACCTCCAGTTGCTCCTGGTAGGTCAGGCTAGTGTTTTGTGTGAATGGGTAAATAGCAGGATCTGTAAAGCACTTTGGTCATCTAGAGATGAATAAAAAACGCTATATACAGTAAGTGAAAGGAGTAGACCATGTATTTTTGCCTACATATGTTTAAGCATAAAGAGGATGCTGAGATTGCATATGGGGATTGACCTCACGTCCTGAATGGGACAATATGTCTGGACCACCTGCGGTGAACAACAAGAGGACGGGGGTACGACTGAAAGGACTTCCCGACCTCCTGGAGACAGGTGGAGGACTGAAAGGCTGGAGGGGGAAGTAATGTCAATAGGGGGTTTTGACAGTGATATGTGATTCTTCCTGTGTGTGAAAATCCTTTGTGTGAAAATGTATAAATGTGAAGGCCTGAGGCAGCTGAGTCTCTTTCTTGTTCCTGAGAGAAGGCTGGGGATGTAGTGCTTGAATAAAACCTGAATTAAGAATCAATTCAGCCTCATTATTCCACGCTCCCCACATTGGTGACCCAGAGACGTGTGAGAATGTTTGGGAAAGGTCTCCACATTCCGGACTCGTTGGAGTCTGCCCTAGCGAGCGCCGTAGCCGTCAAACTGCCAGAATTCTGGCAGGACAACCCAGATTCGTGGTTCCTACAAGCGGAGTCGCAGTTCGCGCTCGCAGGGATAACGGCGGATGACACTAAGTTCCACCATGTCATCGCTAGACTCGACAACCGCACAGCTCGATGCATGCGGAGCTTGGTACAGCAGCCACCCGCCCTCGACAAATACGGCAGGTTGAAAGCTGCCCTCACCAAGTGTTTCACGCCCTCAGCCGAAGAGAGGGCTAGGAGGCTCCTGGCTATGCTCGACCAAGGAGGACACAGGCCAGGCACCCTGATGGAAGACATGCTGCAGCTGAGGGGGTCAGACAACGATGATTTCCTCTTCAAGTACATCTTCCTAACTAACCTCCCGACGCACATGAGTGGAACGCTGTCCGACATGCGTTGTGAGACCCAAGAGGATTTCCGTGAGCTGGCCCAGGAGGCGCAGAGGCTCCTGAATGCCTGTGGCGAGCAGACGACCGCAGCGGCGACCCAAGGCAGCGGAGAGCCGGAGACAGCGGAGCCAATCCTACCAACAATGGCAGCGGCGCGGCCTCAACGCGGTGGGGGTGATGATGTCTGTTTTTATCATCGGAGGTTCACCGAGAGGGCACGCAGGTGTGTGCCGCCGTGCAGCTTCAAGAGTTCGGGAAACGGCAAGACCGAGGGTCGTTAGCAGCTTCGGCTCTCGGCGAAAACAATAAGCTGCTCTACATCACAGATACGAGCTCCGGGTGGGAGTTCCTCATAGACACCGGAGCCCAAGTGAGTTTCATCACTCCAACCTATGCTGACCGGCTGGCTGGCCCCCGTGGTAGCGGGGCAACGGCGGCGAACGGCTCGAGCATCAACACCTACGGGAAAAGGACTTTGTCTCTGTTCTTACATGGCCGCACTTATGAATGGACTTTTGTTATAGCGGCGGTGAGTTTCAACATGCTAGGTGCTGATTTTCTGTGCTCACATGGCCTGTTAGTTGATCTTGCCAATAGGCGGCTGTTAAATGCACTGTCTTTCTACTCTATCCCCTGTGCAGCTCGAGTGTCCCCGCCACCAGTGCAGACCAACGTCGCCACAGCAGGTGGTAAGTTTAACACATTCCTCACACAGTTTCCAGCACTCACAGTACCCACTTTTTCAGCAACGGTTGCGAAACACGGGGTGGAACATTTTATCACTACAGCTGGCCCCCCCGTCTTCGCGAAAGCTCGGCGCTTGGATGCTGCTAAACTCTCCATAGCGCGCGAGGGGTTCGCCAGCCTAGAGAGGCTGGGCATTATTCGCCATTCGAAAAGCCCATGGGCTTCGCCGCTGCATATGGTCCCGAAAGCCGACGGCTCCTGGAGACCGTGCGGCGATTACCGCAGGCTAAACAACGCCACAGCACATGATCGCTACCCCATCCCACACATCCAGGATTTTTCGGTACATCTAGCGGGGGCGCGCATTTTTTCTAAAATAGACCTGGTTCGCGGCTACCATCAGGTTCCAGTCCGACCTGAGGACATTCCTAAAACAGCGGTAATAACCCCGTTTGGACTTTTTGAGTTTTTACGCATGCCGTTTGGTCTTAAAGGCGCGGCACAAACATTCCAACGGATGATGGACGCCGTGTTACGCGATCTCCCGTTTGTGTTCGTTTACCTCGACGACATTTTGGTCGCCAGTATTTCAGAGGAAGAACACGAAAAACACCTCACTGTGGTTTTTCGGAGGTTGGGAGAGCACAGCTTAATAATTAATCCAGCCAAGTGCCAGTTCGGCGTCCCGCAGATCGATTTTTTGGGCCACCGCGTTTCCCCAGAAGGGGCAGTTCCATTACCGGATAAGGTGCGTGCAGTGGCAGATTTTCCCCGACCACAAACGGTCAAGTCATTGCAGGAATTTTTATGGATGGTGAATTTTTATAACCGTTTCCTACCCCACGCAGCGCAGCTCTTGCAGCCATTATACGCCGTGCTCAAAAAACAAAAACCCTCCAATACTATCGAGTGGTCCCCGGAGCGGGAGCGCGCATTCACGGAGGTAAAAAAAGCCTTGGCTGACGCCGCGCTCCTAGCTCATCCTGACCCATCGGCACGAATCGCGCTAACTACCGATGCATCAGATTTGGCCATAGGGGCCGTGATAGAGCAGCACGTTGCAGGGGTTTGGCAGCCGCTGGCATTTTTCAGCAAATCCTTGAGCGAGGCCGAGCGAAAATACAGCACGTTTGACAGGGAGCTGTTGGCGCTCCATTTGGCCATTCGCCATTTCCAGTTCTGGCTGGAAGGTCGGCGTTTCACCGCTTTTGTTGACCATAAGCCGCTCACTTACGCGATGTCCAAAATTTCAGATCCGTGGTGGGGCCGGCAGCAGAGGCAGCTGGCCGCAATTTCGGAATTTACCACTGACATTCGGCACGTAGCGGGTAAACTCAACGTAGTAGCCGACTGCCTCTCTCGCGCGGTCACAGCACCGACGCGCAGAGGCAGATTATACTACCGCGGCCGCGGAGCAAAATAGCAGTGCGGAAGCGCACGCAGCCCCAGTTCACGTGGGGATAGATTACGCAGCCATGGCAGCGGAACAGGGTGCAGATGCGGACGTGCGCGCGCTCCAGTCTGGACCAACAGGGTTAAGGCTGGAGAGCAGATGTTTGCAAACCGGTATACCCCCCCTAATCTGTGATGTGTCAACCGGGCGACCACGCCCAGTGGTCCTGGCCGCGTGGCGCCACCGCGTTTTTGACTTGGTCCACTCCCTGGCACACCCGGGAGTGCGCGCTTCGGTGAAAATGGTAGCGGAAAAGTTTGTTTGGCCGAGCCTGCGCAAGCACGTGAAAGAGTGGGCAAAGGCCTGCATGTCCTGTCAGCGGGCCAAAATTCACAAGCACACAAGAGCTCCTTTAGAACCGTTCCGCATTCCGGCCAGAAGATTCGATCACGTGCATGTCAACCTCGTGGGCCCCCTACCGTTGTCGCAGGGGTTCACACATCTTTTGACAATGGTGGACCGAACCACACGTTGGCCGGAAGTGGTCCCACTGGCTTCGACCACGGCTGCGGAGGTGGCTCGCGTTTTTTTAACGCGAGCCACCATGTAGGATTTTAACATAATCCTACATGGTATGATTATGTGTCCATACATTTTCTCACCCTCCATAGCGACCGGTATTTTCCTAGTTGTATGCTGGAGGGGACCATTGTGTAAGTCTATTGCATCTTTTGCATTTAAAAACTATTAGTTTGTTACGTCTTTTTGCTATCTCTGCGAGCAGCCCTACTTAGGTTGTACAGTCTGACAGCCGTTGGTAGGAAGGACCTACGAAACCTCTCGGTTGTGCACCTGGGATGATGTAGTCTGCTGCTAAATGAGCTCCTCAGTGCATTCAGTACATCCTGCATAGGGTGGAACTCGGACTCCAGCAGAGATGACAGTTTAGCCACCGTCCTTCTCTCTCCTATCTCCTCCACCGGATCAAGGCGCTGCCCCAGGACAGAGCTAGCTTTCTTAATCAGTTTGTTCAGTCTCTTCCTATCGGCTGCTGTAATGCCACTGCCCCAGCAGACCACTCCAAAAGTGATGGCTGATGCCACCACCGTGTCATAGAATGTCTTCAGCAGCGCCCCTTGTACACCAAAAGACCTGAGTCTCCTCAGCAGGAACAGCCTGCGCTGTCCCTTCTTGTAGAGTGCGTCAGTATTGTGTGACCAGTCTAGTTTATTGTTCAGATGAACACCCAGGTACTTATAGGATGTCACCATCTCGATGTCTGTTCCCTGTATATTTACTGGTGCTGTGAGGGGCTGCCCATGCCTGCGGCAGTCCACCACCAGCTCCTTAGTTTTCCTTGCGTTGATCTGGAGGCAGTTCCGATGGCACCAGTCTACGAAGTCCTGGATAAGCCCTCTGTATTCAGCTTCATCTCCATTGGAGATGAGGCCAACGATCGCAGAGTCATCAGAGAACTTCTGTAGATGGCAGTGTGTTGTGTTGTGTGAGAAGTCCGCAGTATAAAGAGTGAACAGGAAGGGAGCCAGCACCGTTCCCTGGGGGGCCCCCGTGCTACTGATGATCGTGTCGGACACACAGTCCCGGGTTCTCACAAACTGAGGCCGGTTCGTGAGGTAGTCCAGGATCCATGATGACAGGTGCTGGTCCACCCCTGCGCACAGCGGCTTGTCCTTCAGGATCATCGGTTGGATGGTGTTGAAAGCACTGGAGAAGTCAAAGAACATGATCCTCACCATATTCCCGGGCTTCTCCAGGTGGGACAGAGAACGATGAAGGAGGAAGATCACCGCATCCTCCACCCCAATGCCATGCTGGTAGGCGAACTGGAGTGGATCCATCGCTGGTTCCACCAGGGGGCGGAGGTGAGCAAGGAGCAGTCTCTCCAGGGTCTTCATCAAGTGGGACGTCAAGGCCACCGGTCTGTAGCTGTTCAGGTCTTTGGGGTGGGAAGTTTTTGGTACAGGTACCACACAAGATGTTTTCCACAGCTGTGGTACCCTCCCCAGCTTCAGGCTCAGGTTGAAGATGTACGTCACAATCCCACACAGCTGGTCTGCACAGGACTTGAGGAGCTTTGCGCTGATGCCGTCCGGTCCCGACGCCTTCCTCGCCTTGATCTTCCTCAGCTCCGTCCTCACCTGGGTCCTGGTCAGGGTCAGGATGGGGGGCTGTGTGTTGGGGGTGGGGGGGTGTTGGTGGAGTGGGGAGTGGGCAGCAGGACTTGATTTCTTTAGAGGCAGCAGTGGTTGTTGTGCAGTCAGGGGGGAGGGCGGTTGGTCAAACCTATTGAAAAACAGATTCAGGTTGTTCGCCCACTCCCTGCCCCCCGTGGCCTGGGGGGAGGTATTCTGGAGCCCAGAGATGGTTTTGAGGTTTCTCCAGACCCTGCTGATGTCGCTCTGTTGCAACTTGTCCTCCATCTTCTTCCTGAAGCTGTCCTTGCCTTCTCTGATCTTTCTCCTCAGCTCCCTCTGTACGGACTTCAGCATCTCCCTATTCCCCGACCTGAAGATCCTCTTCTTCTCTCTCAGAAGTGTTTTAATCTCAGGGTTGATCCAGGGTTTGTTGTTTGAGCAACACCGTATGGTCTTGGTGGGAACGGATTTGTCCACACAGAAGCTGAGGTAGCCCGTGAAGGTGTGAATGAGGCCATCGATGTCCTCACCATGTGGATCGCAGAGCTGCTTCCAGGCGGTGGCTTCAAAACAGCCTTTTAGAGTGTCCATTGTCTCCTCAGACCATAACTCCACTGTGCGCATGGCCGGACGTTGTCTGTGCACTAGGGGTTTGTACACCGGCCGGAGATGAACCAAGTTGTGATCCGATCTCCCGAGTGGGGGGAGTTGTGATGAGGTGTACGCCTCCTTAGTGTTTGCGTAGAATAAGTCCAGTGTTTTATTGTCTCTTGTGTGGCATGTGACATACTGGGTGAACGTGGGTAGAATGGGAGACAGTGAAACATGGTTGAAATCGCCTGAGATGAGGAGAAGAGCATCTGGGTGTTCTGTCTGCAGCCTGCTGGTTATTGAATGGATGACGTCACGCGCTGTCCCAGCGTTCGCCGTCGGATTTGCATAAACAACAATGCAGATCATGTGTGAGTGTTCTCTCGGGAGATATGTAGGCCTCATGCTAACAGCTAGCAACTCAATGTCTTTGCTGCAGTGTCGTTGTTTAACAGTGATATGTCCCGGTCTGCACCAGTTGTTGTTAACATACATTATCACTCCACCGCCCCTAGCTTTGCCACTGTCTGGTGTTCGGTCAGCCCGTATCATGTGGAAACCCTCCAGCTCAATGTTAGCATCTGCTGCTAGTTCAGTTAGCCACGTCTCAGTAAACAAAAGGAGAGAGCACTCGCGATATGTGCTATCATGACGGCAGATAGCCGCTAGCTCATCTGCCTTTCCCAGTATAGAGCGTACATTTCCCATGACAACAGATGGAAGGGAGGGTCTGTACCTTATATTTTTTGTCCTCCGCCTTACTCCAGCCCGGCAGCCGCGGCGTTTTCGCCTCAGTTCTCTCGGTATGTCGAGTTTTTCCAATGGGATCGGGTGGCGGTTGAATGCTAGCAGCTCTTCCCTGCTGTATCGTATCCTGCTATAAACAGTGGCTCCGTCCACCAGCTCAGGAGACATTTGGGACGATCTGTGTGTCCGTGATATAAATGGAGTGAAAGAAAGGACGGATCAAAAAGAGAGAGGAAGGGAAAAAGACTCGGAATCGAGCCGCTGTTGCAAAAGGCAGCCGACTCGTGTGGCGCCGGGAGACATGCTAAAGGTAAAGGCTTTAAGATCATCTCAAAGTAGCCTGATGTTCGTGTGACCACAGTTCTCAATATCAAAAAGTATAAGGTTCATGGGACTGTAGCCAACCTCCCAGGACATGGGCACAAAAGGAAATACAATCTGGTTGATCAGAAGAATAGAGAAAGAAATTTAAAAAAAAAAAAAAATGGCCTAGGAAACCATCCAAAATCCTTCAAGCTGAACTCCAAGGTCAAGGTTTGTCACATTCTATTTGCGCCATGAGTCACATTTTGAACAATAATGGACTCCATGGAAGAAGACCGGAAGAGCTCCACTCCTGACAGAAAAACAATACATTAAAATGCCAGCTGAAATGCATGCTGACAAGCACCAAAGTTTCTGGGAAGCTGTTGTTGTTTGGATTGATGAGACGAAACTGGAGCTTTTGGACCAATCACATCAGCTCTACAGTCATGTGAAAAAATTAGGATGCCCTATGAAAGCCTGTGTGTTGTTTTTAGCATATTTGGACATATGGATATTTAATATCAATTTGAAGAATACTGGGAGATTCAAGTAATATAGCTAAACAATTAAAACTGAAGAAAATACTTGTAAAATGTAATTCTAAAAACATGCAATTTCTGGTGAGGAATAAATTAGGACACCCCCACATTTATTCCCACTTAAAATGGTTAAAGTCACACAGAGGTGTATCGCATCAGTTGCACAGAATTAGAATACCGTTACTCAGTGTTTTGAAGGAGGCTTGTCCTATTTAAACCTTGGACATATAGTTTGGTGTGCTCCTGACTGTTGAAGTGAGCGTGAACACTATGGTGAGATCAAAACAGCTGTCTGAGGTCTTCAGAAAGAAGATTGTAGCAGCTTATGAGTCTGGTTAGGGATTTAAAAAGATCTCAAAAGAATTTGAAATTAGCCATTCCACAGTCCAGAAAATAGTCTTCAAGTGGAGGACATTCAAAACAACTGCCAACATTCCCAGGTCTGGCCGTCCAAGCAAGTTCACCCTAAGAGCAGATCACAAGATGCTAAAAGAAGTCTCCAAAAACCCTAAAATGTCATCACAGGACCTACAGCAGGCTCTTTCTACTGTTGATGTGAAAGAGCATGCCTCTACAATCAGAAAGAGACTGCACAAGTTTAACTTTCATGGGAGGCTTGCAAGGAGGAAACCTGTGCTCTCTAAGTGAAACATGAAGGCCAGACTGAAGTTTGCCAGACAGAACGTAGACAAAGACCAGGACTTCTGGAATAATGTTCTTTGGACAGATGAGTCTAAAATTGAATTATTTGGACACCAGAACAGAGGATGTGTTTGGCATAGACCAAATACAGCATTCCAGGAAAAGAACCCCATACCAACTGTGAAGCATGGAGATGGAAGTGTCATGGTTTGGGACTGCTTTGCTGCAGCAGGACCTGGCCAGCTCACCATCATAGAATCCACCATGAATTCTACCGTGTATCAGAGGGAGCGTGAGGACCACGTGAGACCATCTGTAAAAAAAATAAAGCTGAAGTGGAAATGGACCCTGCAACATGACAATGACCCAAAACATATCAGTAAATCTACCAAGAACTGGCTAATAACTAAGAAATGGAGAGTCCTGAAATAGCCGAGTCAAAGCCCAGATTGTGGTCTATATTAATCATATATCCCATAACCTACATATGTTTAAGCATGTGAGAGTGTTTAGTGATTACATATGTAAAGCGACTTCACACCTCAGAACAGGACAAAGGGTCTCAACCGCCAGTGAAGATCAAAGAGCATCCGTGGCACTGCGGTGGAGACCGGATGGGTTGCCCTGACCCCCCAGGGCCAGGTGGAGGAGTACGAAGACAAAAGAGGGGATTAAGATAGTGAGGGATGTCAGCTTTTGATATGCATGTCTTTTGTTATGTGCAAGTGTAAGTTCGTAGAGCCGAAGGTGTTTGTCCTCTTACTTCTTCTGCTGCTGCACCTAGATGAGACTTGTTGGAGGAGCTGATAATAAACTTTGGTTTATGAATCACATCGCCTCGTTATTTCAAGCTCCTCTACACTGGTGACCCTGACGCGAGAATGGACCAGAGGTGTTCCCCCGCGATCGACTCATCTGTGGCGACCCAGTCAGACGCCGGCGCCCATGCAGACAGGGGAACAGATGGACGACGTTCCCCCACGGCAGAAGTGATAGAGAGGGCTAAACCGAGCACCAGCGCCGCGGAGAGAGCCGAAGCAAGGCACTCTCACCCTGCGGACACATCAGTGACGGTCCACACAAACGCCGTCACCGTCAAGCTGCCGAACTTCTGGCAGGAAGACCCCGCCTCGTGGTTTCAGCAAGCTGAAGCCCAGTTTGCACTTGCGGGCATCACGGCTGACGATACAAAGTTCTATCACATCGTTGCCAAACTCGACGCCGCCACTTCGAGATGTGCGCGGAGCATAATCCAGCGGCCGCCGGCCCAGGACAAATATAAAGAACTGAAAGCGACCATCGTGGCAAATTGCGTCCCCTCAGCCGAGGAGAGAGCCGAGAGGATCCTGGCGGTCTACGGCCACAGAGGAGGCAGACCCAAGGCCCTCATGGAGGACTTGCTGCAACTTAAAGAAGAGGACAATGACAACTTCCTCTTCCATTTCATATTCCTCAGTACGCTGCCGCCACACATGAGAGGGACGCTTGCCAACATGCAATGCAGCACCCAGCAAGACTTCCGCACGCTGGCTCACGAAGCTCAACGGCTCGTCAATGCCTGCAAGGAGCAGACACCCACAGCAGCATCCGCAGACCTCAACGCTGATGTCCGGAGCCACGAGGAGCCACAAATCACCGAGCAGAATCAGCCTGCGGTGACAGCGACACGGCCAGGACGCAACAGACGGAGCGACGTTTGTTATTACCACCACCGCTTCGCCGAGAAGGCTTACAAATGCGTTCCCCCCTGCAAATTCACGATTTCGGGAAAACGCCGAAGCCGAGAGCCGTTAACAGCGGCGGTTCTCGGCGAAAAAAGCAAGCTTTTATATGTGACGGATGGACACACCGGCAAGCAGTTCCTTATCAACACGGGAGCTCAACTAAGTTTTGTCATGCCCTCCCAAGCAGACCGGGCCATGGGCCCCCAGGGCAATGGAGCGGTGGCAGCCAACGGCTCCATCATCGACACTTTTGGTGAAAAGAGCCTGCCCCTCTGCATCCACGGCCGCAACTACAGATGGACATTTGTTGTAGCGGCGGTGAGTTTTAACTTGTTGGGCGCAGATTTTTTGTGTGCACATGGGTTATTAGTTGATCTAGCGAACAGACGCTTGGTTAATGCACTGTCCTTTGCTTCTATTCCCTGCTCAGCTCGACTTTCTCCACCACCCGTGCAGGCTAGCGTCACCACAGCAGGAGGTAAGTTTGATCAACTCCTCACCCAATTTCCAGCACTCACAATTCCCAAATTCTCAGCCACAGTGGCTAAACACGGGGTCGAACACTTTATTCCCACAACGGGCCCACCCGTATTCGCCAAAGCTCGGCGCTTAGACGCGACCAAGCTCGCCATAGCTCGGGACGAGTTTACTACCCTTGAAAAATTAGGCATTATCAGGCGCTCGAAAAGCCCCTGGGCGTCACCACTTCACATGGTCCCGAAATCCGACAGTTCTTGGAGACCGTGCGGCGATTACCGCAGATTAAACAATGCGACAGCGCATGACCGCTACCCAATTCCTCACATTCAAGATTTTTCACTACATCTGGCGGGTGCGCGCATTTTTTCAAAAATAGACCTAGTCCGCGGTTATCATCAAGTCCCAGTTAGAGCAGAGGACATTCCTAAAACAGCTGAAATAACCCCCTTCGGTCTTTTTGAATTTTTGCGGATGCCTTTCGGCCTCAAAGGTGCTGCTCAAACCTTTCAGCGGATGATGGACGCAGTATTACGCAACCTCCCTTTCGTGTTCGTCTACCTCGACGATATGCTGGTAGCCTGCTCGTCTGAGGAAGAACACGAACAGCATCTCACTATGGTTTTTCAGAGACTAGAAGAGCACGGGTTAATAATCAGTCCAGCCAAATGCAAATTCGGCGTGTCACAAATTGACTTTTTAGGACACAGAGTTTCTCCGAAGGGGGCAGTCCCACTGCCAGACAAAGTTCACGCAGTAAAAAGTTTCCCACGGCCACAAACGGTCAAATCGCTGCAAGAATTTTTGGGAATGGTGAATTTTTACAACCGTTTCCTCCCCCACGCAGCTCAGCTCATGCAGCTCCTATATGACGCGCTCAGAAAACAAAAACCTTCCAACGCGGTCGAATGGACCCCGGAGCGCGAACACGCCTTCGCGGAAGTAAAAAGTGCCCTAGCTAATGCCACATTGTTGGTTCACCCCGATCCCTCGGCCCGCATTGCGCTAACCACAGACGCTTCAGACCTGGCCATAGGGGCAGTTGTAGAACAACACGTCAACAGAATCTGGCAACCTTTGGCATTCTTCAGCAAATCGCTAAACCAAACTGAGCGTAAATACAGCACTTTTGACAGAGAGCTGCTAGCGCTTCATTTATCCATCCGCCACTTCCAGTTCTGGTTGGAAGGGTGGCGTTTCACGGCTTTTGTAGACCACAAACCGCTCACCTTTGTGATGGCTAAAATTTCCGAACCGTGGTCAGGCAGGCAACAAAGACAGCTGGCTGCGATTTCAGAGTTCACCACAGACATTCGACATGTGGCAGGCAAACTTAACGTGGTAGCAGACTGCCTCTCTCGCGCTGTGACATCGCCAGAGCGCGAGGAGACAGATTATACTACCTCAGCCGCAGAACTCTTCGCCAACGCGGACACATACGCAGCACCAATCCACGCAGGGATAGATTATGCAGCCATGGCAGAGGAGCAAAGTAGTGACGCGGACGTGCGCGCACTCCTGTCTGGACCAACAGGGTTAAGGCTGGAGGAAAGGGTTTTACGCGACGGTGTGCCCCCCCTAATATGTGACATCTCAACCGGCCGACCTCGCCCGTTAGTCCCAGCTGCATGGCGCCGCCGTATTTTCGACTCGATTCACTCCCTCGCGCACCCGGGTGTGCGCGCTTCGGTTAAAATGGTCGCCGAAAAGTTTGTGTGGCCTGGCCTGCGCAAAAACGTAAAAGAATGGGCAAAGACTTGCATTTCTTGTCAGCGCGCCAAAGTACACAAACACACAAAAGCCCCTGTGGAGCCTTTTTGAATCCCTGCTAGAAGGTTCGACCACGTTCATGTCGACCTCGTGGGGCCGCTACCTTCCTCCCAAGGTTTCACACACCTGTTAACAATGATAGACCGCACCACGCGCTGGCCAGAGGCAGTCCCTCTGGCGTCAACCACAGCGGAGGAAGTCGCTCTCGTTTTTTTTGACAAACTGGGTGGCACGTTTCAGCGTCCCATCGGACATCACGTCTGATAGGGGGCCTCAATTTGTCTCGGAGCTTTGGTCAGCCATGGCCAGCAGCTTAGGGGCGACAATTCACCGCACCACCGCTTATCACCCTCAGGCTAATGGGTTATGCGAGCGTTTTCACAGGTCTTTAAAGGCCGCCCTCAGAGCCTCACTAACGGATACAAATTGGGTAAATAAACTTCCCTGGGTTTTATTGGGGTTGCGTGCTGCGCCCAAAGAGGATCTAGACGCCTCCCCAGCAGAATTAGTTTTTGCACAACCTCTCAGGCTCCCAAGTGAATTTTTACCAGAGAACCCAGAGCCAGGGCATCTTCCAGCCCCGAGGTTTTTAGGCAGCAACGGACCGGACTCTCTCCCCGGACCGGCACATCACTCTTTTCCACGGGTTTTTGTCCCCCAAGCTTTAAAAAACGCCGAATTCGTTTTTGTTAGGCTTGAAGCTTTAAAACCAACTTTCCGCCCACCATACGATGGACCATTCAGAGTGCTGGAACCTGGTGATAAGCATTTTGTGCTTGATTTTGGGGATAGAAAAGAAACAGTCAGCATTGACAGACTTAAACCTGCCTTCTTGTTGAGAGACGAGCCTGCACGGTTGGCGAGAGCACCTCGGCGGGGTAGACCCCCCAAGAGAAAAGACTCAGCCCCCCTGCAGGGAACAATTAATCACTCTCCTCCCCAAGCTGCAGATTCCTTACAGGAAGGTCCCACCAGGACGCCCAAGCAGACCCACAGCAGATTCGGGAGAAGATTAAAACCCAGACGGCACAGAGACTGATGCAAACTACTCAACAGTTGTTCACTAATTGTGCTGTAACAGTTTAGGACTGACTTGTGATATTACTATGCTGTTATGATTACCACTGAACTCTCTTAGGAGCATGGCTGCTGGAAAGTTTCTTCTGTGTCAAGAGGTGTAGCAGTTAGTATGTCATAATAATTATCTTAAACTGTGAATTTTTCTATTGTCCTTTTCTTAGTCATTTGGGGGGGGGGGCTGTGGTCTATATTAATCATATATCCCATAACCTACATATGTTTAAGCATGTGAGAGTGTTTAGTGATTACATATGTAAAGCGACTTCACACCTCAGAACAGGACAAAGGGTCTCAACCGCCAGTGAAGATCAAAGAGCATCCGAGGCACTGCGGTGGAGACCGGATGGGTTGCCCTGACCCCCCAGGGCCAGGTGGAGGAGTACGAAGACAAAAGAGGGGATTAAGATAGTGAGGGATGTCAGCTTTTGGGCTGCACGGTGGTGCAGTGGTTAGCACTGCGGCAGCACAGTTTACCCTTGGCCGGGGGATTGTGGGGAACGTGGGATCGTGGGTTCGATCCCAGCCCCCGACCAACAGTGATCTGTGTGGAGTTTGCATGTTCTCCCCGTGTTGCGTGGGTTTACTCCGGGATTTCTCCGGTTTCCTCCCACATGCCAAAAACATGCATGTTAGGTTAATTGGCTGTTCTAAATTGTCCCTAGATATCTGTTTCCTATAGGCCCTTAGAATAGAGGGTTAGTATTAATGAAAGCACTTTGAGTGGTCTTTGTGACTAGAAAAGTGCTATATAAGTGCAAGTTAGTTAGTTAGTTAGTTAGCTTTTGATATGCATGTCTTTTGTTATGTGCGAGTATAAGTTCGTAGAGCCGAAGGTGTTCGTCCTCTTACTTCTTCTGCTGCTGCACCTAGATGAGACTTGTTAGAGGAGCTGATAATAAACTTTGGTTTATGAATCACATCGCCTCGTTATTTCAAGCTCCTCTACACTCTTAATTCCATTGAGATGCTGTGGGGTGACTTGAAATGGGCTGTACATGCAAGAAACCGCTCAAACATCTCACAGCTGAAAGAATTTTGTGTTGAGGAGTGGGGCAAACTTTCCTCAGACCGATGTCAGAGGCTGGTAGATGGCTACAAGAAGTGTCTCACTTAAGTTATTTCAGCCAAAGGGGGTAACACAAGCTATGAGGCAGTAGGGTGTCCTAATTTTTTCCTCAGAATATGCATTTTTGTTGATATCCTTTGTTTAATGAGTAAAACAAGGTTAATTTTTGTTATTTACCTGCAATTAAATCACGTTTTTTTTCCAGAGATAAATAAAAACAAGATTAGACATCAATATGTGAACATTTCTTAATAACCGAATATTTAATGGAGTGTCCTAATTTTTTCACATGACTGTATGTTTACAGAATGAAAAAATGAAGCATTCGTACAAAGAAAAGAGCACTGCGCCTACTGTGAAACATGAAGGAGGCTCAGTCATATTGTGGGGCTGCTTCTGGCACAGGGTGTGCTGAATCTGTGCAGGGTACAATGAAATCTCCAGAATATCGAGGCATTCTTGAGGGAAATGTGCTGCCCAGTGTCAGAAAGCTTGGTCTCAGTCACAGATTATGGATCCTTCATCAGAATGATGACCTAAAACACAGTTTAAAACACCCAAAAATGGCTAAAGACAAAACATTAGGTTATTCTGAAGTGGCTTTCTATGAGCCCTGATCTAAATCCTATTGAACATCTGTGGAAGGAGCTGAAACATACCGTCTGGAGAAGGCACCGTTCAAACCTGAGACAACTGGAGCAGTATGCTCATGAGGAGTGGACCAAAATATCTGTCAAAGGGTGCAGAAGTCTCATTCAGAGTTACAGAAATCACTTGACTGCAGTGACTGCATCAAAAGGTTGTGCAACAAAATATTAAGTTGAGGGTATCATCATTTTTGTCCAGGCCAGTTTTATTAGTTTTTTTTTTTTTTTAATGATTCTGTTGAATCAAAATTCAAAAGCAGTGTCTGATTTTCATGAGTTAATTTTCAGAAAATTTTTATTTATTAATAATTTTGTCAGTTTCAAGTTATTTCTGTGACCATTGTGGTATTTTCTTTCTTTACCTGGAGGTTACCAATAAATTTGATGAAGACCATGGTCTCTGTATGAGTTGATCTGCCAAAATCCATGGGGTATTAAATATCTCCATGAGTCTAGAGGCATTAAAATGTAATTGATATACCATGTAAGTACAGTAAAATTTGCACTACTATATGTAACTTTGCTTTTTTCAGTAGTTAGATGTGCCCCCCCCCCCTTTTTTTGGGGGGGGGGTGATCACCTGCCCCCTGAAATGTATATGCATGTCACTGTGCACACTAATGCTGGCTGGTTTATTAGCATTATGTATAAAATATACTATCCTGGTTTCACATAGTGTAATTTATGGGTTCAAATGTAACAAGACATGATTTCATGTCGCAGTACTCCTAGCCATTTGGAGTTTTTCATGTTGCCTAGCAGTTATGACTAATATACAGCTAAAGTTTCTCAGAAACTGCTTTGACATACCTGCAGTGTTCTGGCAGGGAAATCACTGCATATGTGAGACAATCTTAAATGCATGATAGTTTTTAGTTCCCTAAGAGTGAATGTAGGAAGATGTCACTCTGCAGACAGCAACCAACTAAAACTCCTCAAAGAGAAATGTTCCTGTTCTGACTTTATTTTAATTCTCTGGCTCCTGCAGGTAAGCATTTTGTGGATCGCCACCGGACAGCTCTGATAGAAAGAGTCAACGAAATATCACCCATTCTGGACAGTCTATTGGACAAACAGTTGATCTCACAGGACAAGTATGACTATATAAGAAACAAGATAGTTTTTCCAACATCACGTGATCAGATGAGGGAAATTGTCGACATGATGAGATTAGAAAAACAAAGCAAAGATACCCTCTATGAAATCCTGAAAGAGCGTGAGACTTTGAGGTATCTCATGTCTGACCTTGAGGGATCTAAATGAGAAGCAAAATAGAGGAGTACTTTTGGTTTCTTGATGTGCTGAGGAGATATATTGTGCGACATAGATTGTGTGACAGCTGAGAAATAAAAAGGTCCAGAATCAACACTGGGGATTTCAGTTGCAAATCTGACCCACAGCTTTTCTCCATTCATTTTTGTAAATAGGAAACAGTTTGAAATTTACTGTTAGAGTAACAAGGAAGATGAAAAATAAATTTCTCAGCTTGATTATAAATTTGTATGTATTCTTTTTTTTAAATTGTGTGTGAAATGCATTTTCACATATTTCAAGAAATATAAATGTTTCCTTTTATGATTTTATAAAGTGCTATCATTGCTGTTTTGTTTGTTAAAAGGAGAGGTGATGTAACACAGTAGTAAACATGCCCCTGTCCCAGCTTTTATGAAACCTGTTGCAGGCATTACATTTAAAATGAGTGAATATTTGCATGAAACAATAAAGTTGATCAGTTCGAGCATTAAGTATCTTGTCTTTATAGTGTAAACAACTGAATATAGGTTGAAAAATATATGCAAATCACTGTATTCTTTTATTTACATTTTACACACTGTCTCAACTTCACTGGAATTGAGGTTTATGTAGCGGAGCTGAAATGACGAGGCGGTTTTGTATTAAAAACAGGGTTTTTAATGAATAGCTCCTCTATCAAATCTCATCAGGTGTAGAGCTTGGCAGAAGGCAAGAGAGAGAACTCTGCTTCGCTCGCTGGTTAAATACAAGCACGCATAGCACCACTCATTGAAACAGCTGACGTCAGAGCCACTCATTGAAAAAGGTAACATCTCCCCGTTATCTTAATCCCCATTGTCCTGCCATCCCCTCTCCCTGTCTTGGGAGGTGATGGGAACTCCCCCTCTCGCTTTAGGGGGTAAAGGTGTCGAGTCCATCTCCACTGCCGCGTCTTGGGAGGTCCATTGTCTTTACCCCGGCGCGGGGGATGCTCTGTCCTTACTAGGTGTGAAGCTCTTTACATATGCTGTCACAAAACATTTCCACTTGTTCTAACATATGTAGATATGGGATATAAGAGTCATATATACCACAGGCCCTCCAAACACTAGGAAAGGACATAGAAAGAATTACAGTCTAAGATAACGACTATGAAATACTACGTATTACAACTGTTGCTACCGGAGAAATTTTCTAGCAGCTATGCTCCTAAGAAAGTTCAGTGGTAAACATAACAGCATAGTGAAATCATAAGTAGCCTTAAACTGTTGTAGCACAATTAGTGGATAATTGTGGGGTGATTGGTATCAGTCCTTGTGCTGTCTGGGCTTAATCCTTCTCCCAAAACTGCTGTAGGTTGGCTTAGGTGTCCCGCTGGGACCTTCTCGTGGTGAATCTGCATTGTGGGAAGGAAAGAGATTATTTGTTCCCTGCCTGGGGGCTGAGACTTTTCCTCTGGGGGGGTCTACCACGCCGAGGCGCTCGTGCCACCTGTGTAGGCTCGTCTCTCAGCAAGAAGGCAGGTTTGAGTCTGTCAACACTGACCACTTCCTTTCTGTCCCCATAATCAAGCACAAAGTGTTTGTCACCATTTTCCAGCACTCTGAACGGGCCATCATAAACTGGGCGTAGCGTTGGTTTAATAGCTTCATGCTTAACAAAAACGAACTCAGCGCTTTTCAAAGTTTGAGGAAGAAAAACTCGTGGAAAAGAGTGATGAGCTGGACCGTGGAGGGAAACCGGTCCACTGCTGCCTAAAAACCTTGGGACGGGAAAGTGTCCTGGTTCTGGGTTCTCTGGTAAAAATTCTCCTGGGAGTCTGATAGGCTGGGCAAAAACTAATTCTGCAGGAGAAGCGTCTAAATCCTCTTTAGGTGCTGCACGCAACCCCAATAAAACCCAGGGAAGTTTATTAACCCAATTTTGTGTCCGTTAGTGAGGCCCTGAGGGCAGCCTTTAAGGACCTGTGAAAACGCTCGCATAACCCATTGGCCTGAGGGTGATAAGCGGTGGTGCGATGAATTGTTGTCCTTAAACTGTTAGACATGGCTGACCAGAGCTCTGAGATAAACTGAGGCCCTCTGTCTGATGTGATGTCTGATGGAACACCGAAACGTGCCACCCAGTTTGCTAGAAAAACGCGAGCGACTTCCTCCGCTGTGGTTGACGCTAAAGGGACTGCCTCTGGCCAGCGCGTGGTGCGGTCTATCATAGTTAGCAGGTGTGTGAAACCTTGGGAGGAAGGTAGCGGCCCCACGAGGTCGACGTGAATGTGGTCGAATCTTCTAGCAGGAATTGTAAAAGGCTCCAGAGGGGCCTTTGTGTGTCTGTGTATTTTGGCGCGTTGACAAGGAATGCAAGTTTTTGCCCATTCTCTTACGTTTTTGCGCAGGCCTGACCACACAAACTTTTCAGCAACCATTTTGACCGAGGCGCGCACACCTGGGTGCGCGAGGGAGTGAATTGCGTCGAAAATACGGCGGCGCCAAGCAGTTGGTACTAACGGGCGAGGTCGGCCGGTTGAAACGTCGCATATTAGGGGAGGCACGCCGTCGCGCAAGTTTTTTTTCTCCAGCCTTAACCCTGTTGGTCCAGACAGGAGCGCGCGCACGTCTGCATCACTGCTTTGTTCTTCCGCCATGGCTGCATAATCTATCCCATCCTGGATAGGTGCTGCGTATGTGTGTGCGTTAGTGAAGAGTTCCGCTGCTGAGGCGGTGTAATCTGTCTCCTCATGCTCTGGCGGTGTCACAGTGCGAGAGAGACAGTCAGCTACTACGTTAAGTTTGCCTGCTACGTGTCGAATGTCTGTGGTGAACTCTGAGATCGCAGCTAGCTGTCTTTGTTGTCTGCCTGACCATGGTTCTGAAATTTTGGCCATAGCAAAAGTGAGCGGCTTATGGTCCACGAAAGCCGTGAAACTCCGCCCTTCTAACCAAAACTGGAAGTGGCGGATGGACAAATGAAGCGCCAGCAGCTCTCTGTCAAAAGTGCTGTATTTGCGTTCAGTTGGGTTTAGCGATTTGCTAAAGAATGCTAAAGGTTGCCAGACCCCACTGACAAGTTGTTCTACAACTGCCCCTATAGCCAGGTCTGAAGCATCTGTGGTTAGAGCAATGCGGGCTGAGGAATCTGGGTGGACTAACATTGTGGCGTTAGCTAGGGCGCTTTTTACTTCCGCGAAAGCGCGTTCGCGCTCCGGGGTCCATTCGACCGCGTTGGAAGCTTTCTTTTTTCTGAGCGCGTCATATAGGGGTTGCATGAGCTGAGCTGCGTGGGGGAGGAAACGGTTGTAAAAATTAACCATCCCCAAAAATTCCTGTAGCGACTTAACCGTTTGAGGCCGTGGAAAACTTTCTATCGCATGAACTTTGTCTGGAAGCGGAATTGCCCCTGTCGGGGAGACCCTATGTCCCAAAAAATCAATTTGTGATACGCCGAATTTGCATTTGGCTGGATTGATTATAAGTCCGTGCTCTTCCAGCCTCTGAAAAACGGTAGTGAGGTGCTGTTAGTGTTCTTCCTCGGATGAACCGGCTACCAGCATGTCATCGAGGTAGACAAAAACAAAGGGTAGGTCGCATAGGACTGCGTCCATCATCCGTTGAAAAGTTTGAGCCGCGCCTTTGAGGCCGAATGGCATTCTTAGGAATTCAAAAAGGCCGAAAGGGGTTATAACCGCTGTTTTAGGAATATCTTCAGCTCGGACTGGGACTTGATGATAACCGCGGACTAAGTCTATTTTTGAAAAAATGCGCGCACCCGCTAAATGCAGTGAAAAATCCTGAATGTGAGGAATGGGGTAGCGGTCATGCGCTGTAGCGTTGTTTAGCTTGCGGTAATCTCCGCACGGTCTCCAAGAACCGTCGGATTTCGGGACCATGTGAAGTGGTGAAGCCCAAGGGCTCTTTGAACGTCGGCAAATGCCTAATTTTTCAAGAGCTGCAAATTCGTCCCTTGCTATGTTGAACTTGGCCGCGTCTAAGTGGCGAGCTTTGGCAAAAATGGGAGGTCCCGTTGTTGGAATGAAGTGTTTAACCCCGTGTTTGGCTACAGTGGCTGAGAATTTGGGGGTTGTGAGTGCTGGAAATTGGGTGAGGAGTTGCTCAAACTTACCTCCCGCCGTGGTGACGTTGGCCTGCACAGGTGGTGGAGAAACTCGAGCTGAACATGGAATAGAAGCAAAAGATTAACCAGGTGCCTATTTGCAAGATCCACTAATAACCCATGTGCACACAGAAAATCTGCGCCTAACAAGTTAAAGCTCACCGCTGCTACAACAAATGTCCATCTGTAGCTGCGGCCGTGGATGAGGAGGTGCAGGCTCTTTTCCCCGAACGTGTCGATGTCAGAGCCGTTGGCTGCCACTGCTCCGTTGCCCCGGGTGCCCATGGTTCGATCTGCGTGGGAGGGCATGACGAAACTCAGCTGAGCTCCCGTGTCGATGAGGAACTGCTTGCCTGTGTATCCATCCGTCACATATAACAGCTTACTCTTCTCGCCCAGAACCGCTGCTGTTAATGGCCCTCGGCTTGGGCGTTTCCCCGACATCGTAAACTTGCAGGGGGGAACGCATTTGCGGGCTTTCTCTGCGAAGCGGTGGTGATAATAGCAGACGTCGTTCTGCTCGTTGCGCTTGGGCCGCGCCGCTGTCACCGTGGGATGAGTCTCTCCAAGGCTCGGGGTGTCCGTTTTCAGATCTGCGGATGCCGCTGTGGGTGTCCGTTCTCTGCAGGCGTTGACGAGCCGGTAAGCCTCGTTGGCCAGTGTGCGGAAATCCTGATGATTATTGCACTTCATGCGGGCGAGTGTCCCTCTCAACTGCGGTGGTAGCGTGCTGAGGAAGATGAATTGGAAAAGGAAATTATCATTATCCTCCTCCTTGAGTTGTAGCAAATCCTCCATGAGGGTCCTCGGATTGCTCCCTCTGTGGCCGTAGACCGCCAGGATCCTCTCGGCTCTTTCCTCCACTGATGGGACATAATTCGCCACGATGGTCGCCTTGAGTGTCTCATATTTGTCCCGGGCTGGTGGTCGCCGGACCAAGCTCCGCACACACTTCGAAGTGGCGGAGTCGAGTTTGGAGACGATATGGTAAAACTTAATATCGTCTGCTGTGATGCCCGCCAGTATAAACTGGGCTTCAGCTTGCTGAAACCAAGAGGCGGGGTCCTCTTGCCAGAAGTCTGGCAGGTTGACAGCAACGGCGTTCGTGCACACCATCACTGTTGTGCCCGCCGGGTGAGAGTGCCTTGCCTCGGCACTCGCGGCGGTGCTGGAGCTCGGTTGAGCTCTCTCAGTGCCCTTTGCCGTGGGGAACAGCTGTCTGCTTGTTCCCTCGTCTGCGTCGTCGCTGGCGTATGCCCGAGTCACCAAGGATGAGCAGCTTGAAGAACGCCTCCGGTCCATATTCTCGCGTCAGGGTCACCAGTGTAGTGGAGCTGAAATGACGAGGCGGTTTTGTATTAAAAACAAGGTTTTTAATGAATAGCTCCTCTATCAAATCTCATCAGGTGTAGAGCTTGGCAGAAGGCAAGAGAGAGAACTCTGCTTCGCTCGCTGGTTAAATACAAGCACGCATAGCACCACTCATTGAAACAGCTGACGTCAGAGCCACTCATTGAAAAAGGTAACATCTCCCCGTTATCTTAATCCCCATTGTCCTGCCATCCCCTCTCCCTGTCTTGGGAGGTGATGGGAACTCCCCCTCTCGCTTTAGGGGGTAAAGGTGTCGAGTCTGTCTCCACTGCCGCGTCTTGGGAGGTCCATTGTCTTTTAGTTAGTTAGTTAGTTTACCCCGGCGCGGGGGATGCTCTGTCCTTACTAGGTGTGAAGCTCTTTACATATGCTGTCACAAAACATTTCCACTTGTTCTAACATATGTAGATATGGGATACAAGAGTCATATATACCACAGTTTATATTTTAATTTCTGCACCCCGATCTCCAAAGACTAATAGCTGTATCATCTTACAGCCAAACTGAACAATCCAAACAAATTAACAAGTCTTTTTAATTATTTTTTTGAAAAAGAAACTGAAAGTCTGTGATGGCAAGCAGAGCTCTATCCACTGCTGAGGGTGGGGAAATAATCTCTTGGAATGAAATCAGCAATTCCCTCTCACTGCTGGAGGTTCTCCGTGCAAATCAGTTTGAAGGAGAAGTTTTTGAATTCAAACTATTGAGCAGACGAAAAAACTTCTACCAAGGAGCTCCACTTAACTGGTTAAACTTAAAAGCCCCAAAACATGAACAATTTAACTGTTCCACCTACAATGATGTGAGGGAACCACCCTGGCCATGTAGGTGCTGTGGGACTTGAGAAAAACCCTCAGCTGTGCCGTTCTGACAGGTTCAAAGTCAGCCATCCCAAAAGTTGCAAAAGAGGTATTCCACCGTTGCACAGCAGGTAACCAAGACTCAAACACTGCTGTTGCTCGTGAATGACTTCCTTTCATACAACCTCCAGGACAGCATTATGGAAGAGGATGGTGAACAAGAGATGGACATAGATATGCCTGTGGTCATTTTACCCAACTGTGAGAACAAGCGACATTGTAATCTCTGAAAAAGAGCAGGCTTACAGAGTCCAAAAGGAAAGAGGGTAGATATATCATTCTCAAAAGATCTCTCTCAGACGCAAAAAAGGAAAAATTTGATAAGAAAAAATAGGAATTAAACAGACAATTTGGTCATCAATGCAAACAATTCCATGTATTTAACTTAATGCAGACTCATTTCTCGCAGGATTACATCCAGGATGTGTTATATTCAAAATAACCAATAGAACAAATAAACCACTGAAAAGTCAGCTTGTTGCTTTCTTATCCTTGCTGAGTGCCTATCCGCCAGTTTCATATTCCTCTCAATGTCTAGACTTCCTCAAGCATGAAGACCTATCCCTAGAGGCCGTTTAGTCATCTTATTGTCACTTTGAAGGTTCAGAATTTACACTGTAGATTTCAGGTGTAAGTCTGGTTGATCCACTGCTTTTCTCCATTCATTTGTCTAACTCGGAAACAGTTTGAAGAGTACTCTGTTGCAGAGTATCAAAGGAGATGGAAAATTATACATTTTATTCATCAGATTTATTGTGTTTTAATCTGCTTTTTAAAAAATGAAATGCATCTTTCTATAATTCAAGGAGTAAAACTTTTTTCTTTATTTTGTAAAGTACTATCATTGCCGTTTAAGTCTGGACACTGAAGCACATTTCCCAAACTGATTCTGTATATCCCTTCATGGATCGTCACCTTATCGTGGTGGGTGGGTGGGTGGGGGGTGCCCTAGTGATTCCAGGAGTCATGTTGTCCAGGGCAATTTGCCTCTGGTAGGGTCACCCAAGATAAACTGGTCCTGGGTGAAGGGCCAGACTAAGAACGATCCAACAGACTCTCATGATGAATGTTAGAACAAGGATTCAGTGTACCCCACCCGGTATGGGGTTACCAGGGCCCCACCCTGAAGCCAGGCCTGGGCTCGATGGCTAGCACCTGGTGGCCAGGTTTCTGCCCATGGGACCCGACTGGACTCAGCCTGAAGGAGTTATATGGGTCCGCCCTCCAGTGGGCTCACCACCTGCAGAAGGGACCAAGGGGGTCCGGTGCTATGTGGATCAGGTGGTGCTCAAAGGCAGAGACCTTGGCAGTCTGATCCCAGGCTTCCTAAACTGGCTTTTGGGATGTGGAATGTCACCTTTCTGGTGGGGAAGGAGCCTGAGTTGGTGCATGAGGTTGAGAGATACCAGCTAGATATAGTCGGGCTCACCTCAACACACAGCTCTGGTTCTGGAACCAGTCTCCTGGAGAGGGGCTGGAGCTTGGCCTCCTCTGGAGTTGCCCTGGGCGATAGGCGACGAGCAGGGGTGGGTATTTTTGTATTCCCCCGCCTTGCTGCCTCTATATTGGAGTTTTCCCCAGTGGATGAAAGGGTTGTTTCCCTGTGCCTTCAGGTTGGGAAACAGGTCTTGACCATCACTTGTGCCTATGCACCAAATGATGGTCAAAAAGTACCCACCCTTTTTGGAGTCTCTGACTGGGGTGCTCCTCTTAGAGACTCCATTGTCCTACTGGGGGACTTCAATGCACATGTGGGCAATGACAGTGAAACTTGGAGGGGGGTGATTGGGAGGAACGACCTGCCTGATCTGAACCCGAGTGGTGTTCAGTTATTGAACTTCTGGGCTAACCACAGTTTGTCCATAACGCCATGTTCAAGCATGAGGGTGTTCATATGTGCACCTGGCACCAGGACACCCTCGGTCGCAGGTCAATTTTGTTATCATGTCATCAGACCTGTGACCGTTTGTCTTGGACATTCGGGTAAAGAGAGGTGCAGAGCCGTCAACTGATCACCACCTGGTGGTGAGATGGATCCGATGGCAGGGGATGATGCCATTCAGACCTGGTAGACCCAAAAGTATAGTGAGGGTGTGCTGGGAACATTTGGCTGAGGCATTTGTCCGGGAGGTCTTCAACGCCCACCTCTGGAAGAACTTCAACCTCATTCCAAGGGAGTCTGGAGACATGGAGTCTGAATGGGCCATGTTCTCCACCTCGATTGTTGAGCGGCTACCCAGAGCTGTGGCTGCAAGGTCGTTGGTGGATCTCGTGGTGGCAACCCCTGAACCAAGTAGTGGATGCCAGTGGTGAGGGGGGCCATTAAGCTGAAGAAGGAGTCCAAATGAGCTTGGTTGGCTTGTGGGACTCCCAAAGCAGCTGAGGTGTACCGACAAGCCAAGCAGAGTGCAGCTCGGGCGGTTGCTGAAGCAAAAACTTGGGTGTGGGAGGAGTTTGGTGAGGTCATGGAACAAGACTTTTGGTCAGCCTCAAAGACATTCTGGCAAACTGTCTGGCGGCTCAGGAGGGGAAACAGCTCCTGGTCCACACTGTGTATGGTGTGGATGGGGCGCTGCTGACTTCAACTGGGGATATCGTTGGGCGGTGGAAGGAATACTTCGAGGATCTCCTCAATCCCACTGACATGTCTTCCACAGAGGAAGCAGGGCTTTTGGATGAGGGGGATGATCCGCCCATCACAGGGGCTGAGGTTGACAAGGTAGTTAAAAACCTCCTTGATGTCCGGGCCCCAGGGGTGGACGATATTCGCCCTGAGTACCTCAAGGCCTTGTATGTTGTAGGTCTGTCATGGTTGACACACCTCTGCAACATTGCGTGGAGGTCGGGGACAGTGCCTGTGGCATAGCAAACCGGGACGGTGGTTCTTCTCTTCAAGAAAGGGGACCGGACAGTGTGCTCCAACTTTAGAGGGATCACACTCCTCAGCCTCCCTGGGAAGATCTATGTCAAGGTACTGGAGAGAAGAGTCCGACCATTAGTCGAACCTCAGATTCAGGAGGAGCAATGTGGTTTTTGTCCTGGCCGTGGCACATCGGACCAACTCTTTACCCTCTCAAGAATCCTCGAGAGTTCGTGGGAGTTTGCCCAACCAGTTTACATGTGTTTTGTGGACTTGGAGAAGGCATTTGACCGTGTCCCTCATGGTTTTTTGTGGCATTTTTTTCAAAATAGCCTTCAATTTTATCTACATGAATATCTATGAATTTTTACATTTGTCTTTACTTTTTTCCATTTTTTATATATACCACACAAAGGCAAGAAACAGACTCCAATACATGTGACTGTACAAAGAATGTACTAGTAATTTGTAAGCCCAAGTATTTATAAAAATGTAACCTCTGAAGACAAAATAAAAAAAGACCACATCAACCAAGTAATGTTTTATTTTCCAAAGGTCACAAATGAAATAATAAATGTACACAGTTGATAGGATGCATATGATCCATTTTAACTACCGTTTTATAAATAAATCCAGATAATATGGCTGCAAACAGGATTTCATCTTATTGATAAATCTGAGAGATGAGACCCTCCAGCTCTGGACGTGTCTTGAACCGAGCCTGGAAATCTGCTTCAGTGTGCTGAGGGTCGAAGTAGGAGAAAAATGGATTAATACTGGAAATCACCACAAAAACACAGACATACCTGGTCTTGAGGCACATTTTTGTCAGATCTATCTTTACACTTCTCATTCTTTGTTAATTTTATCACAGGTTTTAGAGACACCTTGTGGTCAAAAAGTGAATTGCGCCCCTTTCCTTTCTAATGAGGACATTAAACTAACAGCAAAGCAGCTACGATGGAGCTGCAGTTCATGTTGCAATCACAAGGTGTCACTAAAACAAGTTTCCAAATGTTCCATTCAGTAGCGTTAATAAAGACTGATTCTGCAACGGCAACCCACTTAAATCTTTGCAGAAACACACTGCACAAAGACTGTTATGCAGGATTCAAATGTCTGAAACTGAGATGGCACAATACTTCTGGTTTGAAGTACACTGGAGACATTTATCCACTCAAGCACAGCACAGTTTTTGCACTCTGACATTCTTTCATGATTCCTTTAATGGGGGAAATCCCTGTTTGGACACATATTGCTGCAGTTCATTTTTCCTTTCCATTCAGTTCCAACTGAAAAACATACTCGGACAAACAATCTCACTTTAGAAAACAGAGGGCTGAAACAATAACGCACCTCCTTCACAGAGAGCTCAACACCCTCGGGTTGATTCTTTAAGAGAACATCCATGAAGATGGGACACAGGGTGGCGTTCAGAGTGCTTAGCTAAATAAATGTAAACAAGACAATTTAACAGTTAAAGACTTCAAAACACCTCAGTACAATAACATCTGCAGTTGAGCTGACAGCAGGTAAACGTCCACATAAGACGGGTGTTACCTGGACAACACGTTCATGAGTCTTCAGCACAGCGTCGACGTACATCTTGGTGCCTTGCTCTTGCATTAGCATGACTTCAGTGCTCTTGGTTGGCAATGCATAGCTGTGTGTGTAAAGATGTAATACGTGTCATTAAAGCACCAAGATTTTGCAGTTCCCTTTTAAATTGTCCACCAGACATTTTTGAGAATACAACTTTTACAAGCATGCAGTTCATCCTTTGAAGCTGTAGATTTGTATTGTAACTGTACGGCTTTTGCTCATTCTAGGGTTGGTTAATGTCATGGCCCCTTACATACAGTGTAGATGCTAGAAGAACTTCTGGTTTTTGAATGCGAACAACTGAATAACAATCAGCTGGTATTTAAATGAGTCCCTCTGTGCAAAGAGCAGTCGCCGCTCCGTTTAAAGCTCCCCTCTGACTCTTTTCCCTCACCTGTATTCTGCTAAAAACAAACCTTCTTCTTCTTTTAGATTTGATTGGCAGCTAGCAACCAGCCCACAGGTGCATTTCCGCCACTGATCTGACCATCATCACTCCACATCTTTACACAAGGAGTTCCTGCAAGGATATTATCATTCTATATACAATTCAAGAAATCTCCGCCTGTCCGTCTGCGCGTGTGCGTGTCCAAACCTGCTAATGCTAGGCAAGCAGAAAAATCAGTCGGAGCAAAGTAGAGCTGCTTTAGTGTTAGCGACGGTTGCTTTAGCTTTATATTTTGAATTTAAAAAAAAGAACTATGCACCAGCATTTGAAAACAAAACTAAATGCTGTTCCTGTCTGACTGCAGGCGGCCCAAACTGACCTTTCACAATAAAAGCAGGATGACTGTTAATACTAAAGTATACTTTTAATTGCTGATGGATAAAAAACAAAGTAACATTTATTAAACTTCAATATTTCAATAATTACTGATAAATGAAGCTATTACCTGGCAGTACCTCTGTATGGAAAATAAAATAAATTATTCAAAAAGCAACTTATTAAAGTCATTTGTTAAATTAAAGGTAATGTTGATTTGGGGTCACGTCGCCCTGCCCTTGATCACACAATATAAACGTTAGGGGTGGGAATCACGAGGGACCTCACAATACGATATGTATTGCGATACTTGGGTCACAATGCGACAGTCACAATACTACAATCCCTGAAGTATTGCAATATCATGTTATACATATATATATAGTTAATAAAAGATCGGTTTCTGCGTTTAGGGATTGGTGCATCATCGCGAGTATCAAGTATTGAGATGCTACACCAAATCGATCTTTAGCCCCACACCAGCACCATCTAATGGACTGAAAAGTCAAATGGTTTTCATTACTCTGGTACCTAAATAGGCAAGTTTGCATTTGTAACATTTGTTAATATGATGCCTCTGAATTGATCCAGTATCACCACCACAAAGTAATGTGATACTATGATGCATTGACCCCCCCCCCCCCCCCCCACCACCACCACCATTATGCATTACCACCCCCACCCCCCAGCAGAAAACGAAAATTTTCTCAGGTACACTTCATCAAAATTGAGTACACCTGATCTCGATGCACCACAGTAGTTGTAAAGAAACTGACTGTATCAATTTAAATCTACATATCATTCAATTGTTAAATCAGCTTGTTTTGACCAAGCACCAGTCATTTGGAATCAGCTTCTTCCGTGCCTGAATGAAGCTTTGCTTTAACATGCCCACCAGGTATAAATCAATGGTATATTCTATACCATATCAATTTTAGCTTTGTGTAGATACAGCATCCTTCTGTAATAACAAAGACTCGGTTGCCATTAAAAGTTGCTGATTGAAAAGCCTCGGCTCGGGGCCAAAGTTTGACTTCTTGTCCTCACTGTTCTGCCACGTTGATGCCAAGCCGGATGCAGAGGTTGTGGATGTACTGGGAGTACCGCTCCACCACAGTCATGTCATGACCAGACACCTTCACGTTCAGGGTCCCGTATGATGTAGCCGTCGCAGAAAAAATCCCTTTCATCTGGTGTTTTTCTTTCTTTTTCTTTGGCTGAAGCAAGCAAGAGAACAGCAGGTGCCAATATTAATTGGGTCTCAGCATGACGTTTCTATACAAACAAAACCTTAGTGATTTAAAACGTTTTATTTTCTTTTTGTTGGCTGCTCCACACTGGACATTTTTCATCATTCAGCAACAGGTAAACATGATCTTCGGGACATATTTCAGACTGTAAATTCCTTGAGGTTATACTATATTTGATTTTTTTATTCATAATGCTGGAAAGATTTACAGATGCCAGTTAAAAACACTTTTTTAACCTAATCCTAACTATAAACTATAAAAATCTATTATAAACTGGGGCTTTGACGTCACCCTTCCCAGTATCTCTGTGCACACAGAGGTGTGAAAAAAGGCACCAGCAAAACCTTTCCACTCTGGAGACCGTTTTCACACTTTTGCACTGTCACACTTCCAAATCCAGGTGTCGTATGCCTGGACAGCAAAACTGTAAAAGAAGTTCTGCTTATTTCCTGCAACTTTGGGCTTATTTTTTCAGAAAGTCACTTGTACAACCCCAGTTCTGGTGAAGTTGGGACACTGTAAAATCTGAATAAAAACAAAATACAATGACTTAAAAATCCCTTTCAACTGATATTCAATTGAACATACTACAAAAACAGGATATTTAATGGTCAAACTGGTAAACTTTATTGCTTTTTACAAATTTAAGAAGAAGACGAAAGCTTTACTGTCATTCAATCCATACCGCCAATCATGTACAGTAGAACAAAATTACGTTTCTTCTATCTACAATATTAATCACATCTAGAATCAGAGGGGTCGCTGCCATGCAAGGCGCCGCCACAACTTTTCCTCCCCCCATTCTATTATGCTGAGCACCAAGCTAGGAGGCAGGAAGTACCATTTTTATATGGTCTTCGGTATGACCCGGCCGAGGCTTGAACCCATGACCTCTCGGCTGTGAGGCGGATGCTCTACTACTAGGCCACCACTTCGGTTGCACTCATTTTGAATTTGATGCCAGCAACACGTTCCAAAAAAGCTGGGACAGAGGCATGTTTACCGCTGTGTTCCATCACCTTTTCTTTTAACAACACTCAATAAGAGTTTAGGACCTGAGGACACTAACTGTTTGAAGTTTTGTTGAAGGAAGTCTCCATTGGTGTATTATGCAGTGCATAATGCACTACACATTTTCAGTGAGAAACAGGTCAAGACTGCAGGCAGGCCATTTTAGCACTCGCACTCTTTTACTACAAAGCCACGCTGTTGTAACACGTGCAGAACGTGGCTTGGCATTGTCTTGCTGAAATAAGCAGGGACATCCCTGAAGAAGGTGTTGCTTGGATGGCAGCATATGTTGCTCCATAACCTGCATGTACCATTCAGCATTAATGGTGCCTTCACAGATGTGCAAATTACCCATGCCATGGGCACTAACACCCCCCCCCATACCATCACAGATGCTGGCTTTTGAACTTAATGCAATTAACAGTCTGGATAGTCCTTTTCCTCTTTAGCACAGAGCGACATGACGTCCATGATTTCCAAAAACAATGTGAAATGTGGACTCAGCACACTCTTCCACTTTGTGCCAGTCCATCTCAAATGAGCTCAGGTGCAGAGCCACTGGTGGAGCTTCTGAGTGATGTTGATGTATGGCTTTTGTGTGTTAACTGACAATGGTTTTCTGAAGTGTTTCTGAGCCCACGTGATAATATTCTTTAAAGGATGTCAGTTTTTAATGCAGTGCCGCCTGAAGGCCAAAGGCCACTTGCATTCAAGGTTAGTTTTCTGCCTTGCCTATTACATGCAGAAATTTCTTCAGATTCTCTGAATCTTGTGATGATATTATGAGCTGTAGATGATGAAATCCCTAAATTCCTTGTAATTGTACATTGAGAAACATTCTTAAACTGTTGGACTATTTGCCCATGCAGCTGTTCACAAAGTGGTGAACCTCCCCCCATCCTTACTTGTGAATGACTGAACCTTTCGAGGATGCTCCTTTTACACTCAGTCATGACACTCACATGTTTCCAATTAACCTGTTCACCTGTGGAATGTTCTAAAAAGGTGTTTTTTGAGCATTCCTCAACTTTCCCAGTCTTTTCTTGCCCCTGTCCCAACTTTTTTTGGAACGTGCTGCAGGCATCAAATTCAAAACTAGTGATTATTTACAACAAAACAATAAAGTTTGTCAGTTTGAATATTAAATAAATTGTCTTTGAAGTGAATTCAGATAAGTATAGGTTGAAAAGGATTTGCAAATCACTGTATTCTTTTTTTATTTCCATTTTACACAACGTCCCAACTTCACTGAAATTAAGAGTTCTACATATAAGCAGACACCAACTGCTGTTTCTGGGGTGCAGCTTAAAACATTCAGAGGTTTAATTGGGCTTCGACTTTTTTATTTTAAATTTTCATTTTCATTTGAAACTCCTATGTGAGACACTTTATTTTACAAAAAAACCCAAAACAAAATAAAACTGAATGTCTTAAATTTATAATCAACTTCCAGGTAATAATAATAATCAGATTTATAAAGCGCTTTTCTTTGAACTCAAAGTTGCTTTACAGACATTTAAACAAATTACAGTAAGATAACTGTCCATTAACAGTTGAAAGCTTTCTTGAAAAGGTGTTTTTTAAGCTTATTCTTAAAGGAGTGGAGTGAGTCTGTATTGCAGGTAAATTCTTTAAGCTCTTAACTTTACAAACAGATTTTTTTGTTCAGTTTCTTCTTTTTTTGTTGAACTTTAGCAATATTCAGTAAATTCATGAGGATTTTCCTATTGAACTGCAGATTCTTTACCGTACAATTAAAAATGCTGTGAAATGACTGTTGTGAATTTGTGCTACTGTATATAAATACAAACAAAATTGTAAAACTGTTTTTTTTTATTAGACAATCTTTAGTGGAAAAATGTGGTTACACTGTAGAACAACAAAAATTCAGATAAAATAATAGGAAAAATATAACAGAAACTTGAAAAAATAAGACTTCATAGAGCTTATTTTAGACTCTACATTCCCACCTAATTTACAGGCAGAATTTGCAGGATAATTTAGCGTTAAAGTCTTACCGCATTTCTGGGTAAAAGATGCCGCCACCTCCCTATCCCGTGGGTTGGCATGCTTCTGTAGTGTCTTTCATTTACAGACGCCGTGCCTAAATGAAAAAAAAAAATCCATCCAGTTAAACCTGTATTGTACATTCAAACTTGAAAAATGTGTCAGTTGCATTAGCCTTTAAATACTTACACCAAACAGGATGCTGGATGGACGGTGCGACCCTTTAAGAATGACAGTGCAAGGATTAGTCTTTACACAGAAACAAAAACAAGAATCCATGTCACTAAAGTCAATTTAGAAACTTTTTGTAGAAAATAAAATCCTACTCTCAAGTACCCGAACGACTGAACTTACTTTTACAAAGAACGCAATACAGATTTATCCCATATTCATTTTTTCATCAGTATATCTATGGTTTCTTAATAGTTGTCACAAAATCAGTTGGAGATAAAGACTTACCGACATGATGTGAGTGCTTGATTCAATGCAAACAACTGCTGTGTGACAGATGCCTGGAACTACAAAAGACACAACATTACATTTTAAGACGTCCATTTTCTACCACTTATCCAGTCAAGGGCACCAGCCTACATACAGACGCCCAGACTTCCCTCCCCTGCCCCAGACTACTGCACTTCTAGGAGGACACCGAGTCGCAGGGCCTCTCCAGCGAGTTCAGGGTGTGCCGTGGCGCCTCCTTGCAGTTGGACATGAGCAGAAAACCTCGTCTAAGAACACTCCGGGAAGCATGTTAGCTAGATGCACAAGCCAACCTACTCCTTTAGATGTGGAGAAAATCAATTTCAGTCTCAAATATATATATGTATATACAGTGGGGTAAAAAAGTATTTAGTCAGCCACCAATTGTGCAAGTTCTCCCACTTAAAAGATGAGAGAGGTCTCCAGTTTCCATCATAGGTATACCTCAACTATGAGAGACAAAATAAGAAAAAAAAATCTAGAAAATCACATTGAAGGATTTTTAATGAATTAATTGGTAAATTCCTCAGTAAAATAAGTATTTGGTCAATAACAAAAGTTCATCTCAATACTTTGTTATATACCCTTTGTTGGCAATGACAGAGGTCAAACATTTTCTGTAAGTTTTCACAAGGTTTTCACACACTGTTGCTGGTATTTTGGCCCATTCCTCCATGCAGATCTCCTCTAGAGCAGTGATGTTTTGGGGCTGTCGCTGGGCAACACAGACTTTCAACTCCCTCCAAAGATTTTCTATGGGGTTGAGATCTGGAGACTGGCTAGGCCACTCCAGGACCTTGAAATGCTTCGTACGAAGCCGCTCCTTCGTTGCCTGGGCGGTGTGTTTGGGATCATTGTCATGCTGAAAGACCCAGCCACGTTTCATCTTCAATGCCCTTGATGGTGGAAGGAGGTTTTCACTCAAAATCTCACGATACATGGCCCCATTCATTCTTTCCTTTACACGGATCAGTCGTCCTGGTCCCTTTGCAGAAAAACAGCCCCAAAGTATGATGTTTCCACTCCCATGCTTCACAGTAGGTATGGTGTTCTTTCTCCTCCAAACCCGACAAGTTGAGTTTTTACCAAAAAGTTCTATTTTGGTTTCATCTGACCATATGACATTCTCCCAGTCCTCTTCTGGATCATCCAAATGCTCTCTAGCAAACTTCAGACGGGCCTGGACATGTACTGGCTTAAGCAGGGGGACACGTCTGGCACTGCAGGATTTGAGTCCCTGGCGGCGTAGTGTGTTTCTGATGTAGCCTTTGTTACTTTGGTCCCAGCTCTCTGCAGGTCATTCACTAGGTCCCCCTATGTGGTTCTGGGATTTTTGCTCACCGTTCTCATGATAATTTTGACCCCATGGGGTGAGATCTTGCGTGGAGCCCCAGATTGAGGGAGATTATCAGTGGTCTTGTATGTCTTCCATTTTCTAATAATTGCTCCCACAGTTGATTTCTTCACACCAAGCTGCTTACCTATTGCAGATTCAGTCTTCCCAGCCTGGTGCAAGTCTACAATTTTGTTTCTGGTGTCCTTTGACAGCTCTTTGGTCTTGGCCATACTGGAGTTTGGAGTCTGACTGTTTGAGGTTGTGGACAGGTGTCTTTTATACTGATAACGAGTTCAAACAGGTGCCATTAATACAGGTAACGAGTGGAGGACAGAGGAGCCTCTTAAAGAAGAAGTTACAGGTCTGTGAGAGCCAGAAATCTTGCTTGTTTGTAGGTGACCAAATACTTATTTTACTGAGGAATTCACCAATTAATTCATTAAAAATCCTTCAATGTGATTTTCTGGATTTTTTTTTCTCATTTTGTCTCTCATAGTTGAGGTATACCTATGATGAAAATTTGGAGACCTCTCTCATCTTTTAAGTGGGAGAACTTGCACAATTGGTGGCTGACCAAATACTTTTTTGCCCCACTGTATATATATATATATATATATATATAGGCAGAAAATGTACTCAAATAAAAGTAGCGTTACCTGGTAATTACTCAAGTATATATAAGAGTAGCCACCAAATATACTTGGGAAAGAGTAGGACAATCATCTTGACAAAGAAAGGAACAGAATTTCCCAACACCCAAAGAAGAGCCAAGAGAAGATGGCCAGGCCAGACATATAGATATATAAATAAACTTTGTGTGCTGTATCTCCAGTTATGCTCACACCTGTTTCAATAGATCACTGCACCTATTTCCCTTTTTTTTTTTGAGAAAATATATAACAAATGAGGTTAACAGTTGCACAGTACTGTATTTTAATTAGGAATAAGTTTTGTAACACTGATTACTCCACATTATGACAGCATCTGCGTATTAAACTATTTAATTATAATAATTTAATTAATATGGCGCCTATGAATGAGCGTGTGGGGACGTCTGATACAACCGTTGACTGTTTATCGGGGCAGCTGTGGGGTAGGTGTAGTGTGGCCGACCACTGACCAGAGGGTCAAGGGTTCGATTCCCGCTCTCTCTGCAGTCTGCATGTTGAAGTGTCCTTGAGCAAGACACCGAACCCCCCCAGCTGCTCCTGGTGGGTCAGGCCAGCGCCTGTGCATGGCAGCCGCGCCGCCATCAGTGCGTGAATGAGTGGACAGCAGGATCTGTAAAGCGCTTTGGTTATCCAGACATGAGGAAAAAGCGCTCTATAAGTGAACGCCATTTATCGGCCTTATAAAAGTCTAATACGTGTCTGCTATTAGTATTATTATGCTGTCAGATGTGACCTCTATGACGTTACTAAACGTTCAGCAGAAATACAAATAAAATAAAACGCCGTTACCTTTCTGTAAATGGGATTCATTCTTCAGTTTCGCTCTCTTAAGATATTTAAAATAAAACGCACACGGAAACCCACAAATGAGTTTGTTACTGAACTACATGTAGCGGTAGCGGATGGTAAACATCGAATCCGAATGTCCGTCACTATTCTGTCCGACGGTTTAAACAAGAAACAACAAAAGTTCCGGGATACAAAACGTGCTGGGGGGGGGGGGTGCTAAAGCAAACACAAAAAGTTTATATAAAAGATGCAGAAGATAAATAATAAATACAAAGAGATAAAATTAAATTAAATTTGGAGCAAAGATTTAGGGTTTTCATAGCTTTTCTGTTACAAGAGGTAAATATTGTTTCAAAGTACAATTTCACCTCTTTTTCAGAGGTACCAAAGTGGGGTTTGAGCTTTAAGACTTTACATTTATGACTATAAAATTTGGCCATTAATACAATAAGATGACATAAATAAAATTCACTTTCCAGTTCTCTTTTATAGTTCACAAAACCAAAAAGCACATTTTTCAAGTGAAGACCAAAACCATCGTAAATGTCCAAGGCAAAGCGGTCACAGATGTGGGGTGTGCTCACAGGCCCAAAACAGATGGATGACGGTGTCTGGGTGTGTGTTACAGAAGGTGCAACAAACATCGATGCCCTTCTTATGTTTCACCAAGAAAGATTTGATGGGGTAACAACGATGAAGAATATTGAAAGAGATTTCTTTGACTTTTTTTGTATTTGTTGGGGAGGGTCCATGTTCTTTCCCTGCTTATGTTCTGAACAAGAATATTCCAAGTCACAATTACATTTGGGACTGATATACAATTGGTTCTATTTTTTTTTTTAATTTTTACAGGACTCGGATTGAAAACATAACTTGCTAACAGGGGTGTCCTTCGGATCAAAACTTATTGCCCGACCAGATCTGCTCGGCCCTGTGGCTGCTTATGACATTGCAGAACACGATTGGCTGGACGGTTGTTTTGATGACGTAGCACGTTGTGATTGGTCTGTGTTTGTAGTTTAAAAAAATACGTCTTTCATTTTAAATATTTTGCTTTTATTTCTATACGGACCAGAACTTTTGTGTTATTTTCATCATTTACAAATAAAATATTGTGACGTTTGCAAGGGTTCACACAAAAAGACAATGGAGCAGATGGCTGTGATCAACCTGATTTATTTTTCACACCCCGACCCCCAACCTGCAACTTAGTACACAGAGCAGGGGAGGTCATTCCCCCAGACCCTTGTTTGAATCATGGTTACACACACATGATACATCTTGCCCTAATCCTGCTAAACACTGCTGGGTCATTATAATGCAGTTATAATGACACAGCAGTATAACTCAGAAATAACACATTTAACACACACAGTAACGTTTCAAACTGGCAAAGCATGCTGGGAAATCCCTGGCTCCCTTAAAATGGCCCCGACGTTACACTGCCCCCCCCGGACTGGTTTCTGTCCCCAGAAAATTCAAAGTCCACTTTCAGAAATCCAACGCGAGTCAGCCCGGTGCCAGGGCGGCATGCACGGGCCATCTGAGTCTCGGTCAGAGTATCTGGTTGGGGTAGGGTTCCGGTTTGGCCATCAGCGGGCAGATGGACACATCTGACAGCCTCTGTAGGACCACGCACAGTCCCTTCCCTGGCAGCGGGAGTCCCAGGCCCGCTCCGGCCGACTCCCACCGCTGCCAGCTCTCCCAGGCGGCCGCTGGCCCGCGTCCATGCGTCCAGCCCTTGCCGCGCCTGGAAAGTGGCCGCATCTTCGTCCTGCTCGCTCCGCTGCGTCGCTCCTGCGCCGAGGGCCTCCGTGACGTCACCGAAAGGAAAAGCATCGGGTAGCGGTAGGACACGCACAGTTCCTCCTCTGGCAGCGGGAGTTCCATGACTCCCACCGCTGCCAGGACCTCCCAGTCGGCCGCTGGCCCGCGTCCAGGCGCCCAGCCCCTGCCGATCCCGAGAAAAGACCGGATCTGTCCTGCTCGCTCCACTGCTGCTGCGCTCCAAAGGCCTCTGTGACGTCACCTGCCGGGGGAAGCATCTGCAGGAGGCGGCTTTTTCCCCGTCCATGCCACCTCGCTCTAATTTAACGTCGGCGAGGGGCCAGTTTGTCGTGCGCTGTGTGCGGGGCAGTACCATGCCATGTACCCTGGCTCTGTGCAGCGGAAGCCGTCCTTCCTCGCGTCGCCACGGCTGTTTCCTTCGTGCACGCGCTGCTGTGATCTGCCGTAGCTCCTCCTCCACTCGCTCTCAGCGCGGCAGCCAACTCGACCTGGGCCAGGCGGTCATCCGACAGGTTCTCGCCGTTGTAGCGGGGAATCTTGGCCCGCTGCTGGATGGATGGGACCGTCATCTCCCGGTCGATTGCCGCTCCTAATTGCTCTGGAATCGCCAGCCCGTCCTGCCCTGAAAAGGGCGGGAAACGGGGCTGGTTTGCTCTGCTCCGTCCATCGCAGCGAAGCTCTCCAGGGGCCGGCGTCTCAGCTCTATACTCCGTTCCCGGCTGAGCGATGAATCGCTCCGGCCGCTGTACCTCCGCCTGGATCCTCATCTTGCTCCATATCCCACTTCTGACACCAGTGTAACGTGCTGCTCGACATGGCGACGTCCCACCGGGAGATTTGAACTCACGCCTCCCGCTCCGGAGTCCCGCACCCTACCTGTGTCGCCAATAGGGTCAACCCACTTGGCAAGCCAAGTAGGGTGCTCATATTGAGTTCGCTACACTACTCCCCTCTGGTTCTCGACATCGTCCCAATGTCAGCGCCCTGTTACTGCTTTGGACAGGTGATCCCACTCCTGACACCAGTGTGACGTTTGCAAGGGTTCACACAAAAAGACAATGGAGCAGATGGCTGTGATCAACCTGATTTATTTTTCACACCCCGACCCCCAACCTGCAACTTAGTACACAGAGCAGGGGAGGTCATTCCCCCAGACCCCTGTTTGAATCATGGTTACACACACATGATACATCTTGCCCTAATCCTGCTAAACACTGCTGGGTCATTATAATGCAGTTATAATGACACAGCAGTATAACTCAGAAACAACACATTTAACACACACAGTAACGTTTCAAACTGGCAAAGCATGCTGGGAAATCCCTGGCTCCCTTAAAATGGCCCCGACGTTACAATATTATCTAACCAGCTGTCTATGGTCAGACATACCTTACACAAGTATTTTTTTAAACATCCCTTTTTATACATGGGTCTCACCATTTATCCATAAACACCATTTTCAGGTACTAAAAAGAACTACAAGAAGTCCTTGTAGAAATAAAAGCACAATATTTAAAATGGAAGACATTTTTTTTAAACTATAAACACGGACCAATCACAACATGCTACGTTATCAAAACAACCATCCAACCAATCATATTGTAACGTCGGGACTGTGAGGGAGGGGCGGGGATTCTCCCTGCATGCTTTGCGCTGTGGAGGATTTAAAGACTGTTATCTGTGTGTTCTAAGTGTTATTGTTGTGCCATTATAACTGTACTATAAGACCAGTTGTGATAGCATTGTCTTGCCTGTATGTGATAAATCATGTGTCTGTGCCACCATGAGTGAGAGGAGTGTGTTGTGTAGTGTGTGTGTGCTGCTGTACACACCCCTGGCGTGATGTCAGGTGGGCATGGCCCACTGTGTATAAATAGTTCTGTGCTCTATAATAAAGGTTGTTGGCTGTTGGTTCCCTGCATGAACGAGACTCTGACTCCCCTTTCTTCATACACAACATTTGGCGACAAGAAGTAAACCATGGGAGCGTATGGGCTACCTCAAACCCTTTTGCCGTTTCTGGAGTACACGGGAGAGCTGGTGATCCTGTGGCCAAAGTGGCGGGCCATGTTTGAGGGTCACATCGGGGCGCTGGACCTAAGCAGACTCGACGGGAGGTGATGATGAGCGCTTCTGGCCCATCATCTCAGTGCGGAGGGCCGAACAATTCTCAGTACGTTGGGTGAGACGGAGTTGTATGAGGATGCTAATGAGTGGCTGGCCGAATTCTTCGCTGGGCAGACGAGGACCACAAAGCTGTGGGTGGCGGGAGTATTGGCACCAAGAGAGGCTAGACTAGTTAGCTTGGAGAGGCTAGCGGCCCATTCAGTGTCTATGGGCAGGTTAGCCGCAAAGCTAACTGCACACTAAAAGAGAGCTCCAGGCTACCAGCTGGGCATAGAGGTGGGACCGGGGGAGTCCCCCGGTCACTGAAGATGGTGGGCCAGCCAGGAAGCGCAGAAAGGTGCAGGACTGTGGCGCTGATGAGTTTGACGGCACAGTGTGTGATGACAGCGGAGAGAGAGAGCAGTGGCAGGAGTCATCTTTGCAGCTGGAGGCTGGGCAGCGGGAGAATGGGACCATGGAGGCTGAGAGCCCCAGGGCAGAACAGCTGTAGTCAGGCACAAAGACAACGCGGCGGAGCGCCTGAGACGAGGGTGCTGGGAGCAGGGATGAAGGGCCTGGGTCAGAGTGTGACACCGACGAGAGGGACGCTGAGAGCCCAGGGAGAGGACAGCTACAGCCAGGCACGGAGACAGCGCAGCGGAGTGCCTGGTACGAGGGTGCTGGGAGCAGCGGCGAGGTGCCTGGGTCAGTGAACGATGCCGGCGAGAGTGATGTGGTAAACCCTGGGAGTGAGCAACAGCAGCTGGATGCGGAGGCGATGCAGCGGAGCGCCCTGGACAACAGTGCTGGATGTTACGGCGAGACGCCTGAGGCAGCGAGGGGAGCCGACGAGCAGGCTTCAGGTCTCCCCGGAGTGCGGCCACAGGGGGCTGGAGTGTTTGAAGCCACGACGGCGGTGCTGAAGGCAGTAGGAGCAAACCGACAAGCATGGAGGGACGGCATGCCGGACAGCAGCACTGTGGGTCCCGAGGAGTGAGGCAGTCAGGGGTGAAGAGGGACATCTTCACAAGAGAGATTGTTTTTGATCCCGGAGGCAGATGGTGGCCAGGGGCGCACATGCTGGGGGGCTGCCCAGGGCCTCCGAGCCAGTTTTACCTCTGGCTGCCAGTGGACATAAGGGTGACTTAAATACTCTGCATGTAAATATGTATATACTATATTGCTGGTGTGCATGAGAGTATGTATGGTATGGGATTATTTTATAGGTTTTCAGAGGCTAGGTCCGATTATTTTAGTTGTTTTGTGTGAATGTGACAGGATATTTTCCATCCATCCATCCATCGTCTACCGCTTTTCCGGAGGTCCGGGTCGCGGAGGCAGCAGTTCAAGCAGAGAAGCCCAGACTTCCCTCTCCCCAGCCACCTGCTCCAGCTCTTCAGAGGGGATACCAAGGCGTTCCCAGACTAGCTGGGAGACATAGTCTCTCCACCGAGTCCTGGGTCTGCCCCGGGGTCTCCTCCCAGTGGGACGTGCCTGAAACACCTCAAGTGGGAGGCGTCCAGGAGGCATCCTAATCAGATGCCCATACCACCTCAACTGACTCCTTTCAATGTGGAGGAGCAGCGGTTCTACTCTGAGCCTCTCCCGGATGACTGAGCTCCTCACCCTATCTC